>JARWLC010000019.1:51376823-51939323 GCA_033318265.1 Phyllotis vaccarum | reverse complement strand
ATGCCAGGAAACTTCCACTGCAATAGATTTCCACACCACCCACCAAATGCCCCCCATTTCTAGCTATCTCTCCCCATATTCTCTCCCTCAACCTGATATTTCCTATATGCCCCAGCAAAATCTATTCTGTTTCCCCTTCCCAGGAAGATCCATGTGAACCCCACTCCCCAAATTCCAAATTCCTTCCCAGAGGCCTCCTCTTTAACTAACTTCTCTGGGTCTGTGGATTGTACTTCATTATCATTTACTAAAAAGCTACTATCAACTTATAAGTGAATACAGACCACATTTGTCTTTTGCCAATATTTTATATCATGCTGTTCTGTTCCTTTAGAGCTTGGCCAAGGATATTAACGTCACGTACAATCTAAAGTTCATGGAGTAGTCATCTACCTACTTGCAACCTTCTGGAACTTTCTAACTTCTACAAAGCTCTTCCAAGTTCTCAAGGGCTTAGAATGACCACATGAAATCCATTAGTCCCTATTATATAACTGAATCAAGCCCAGAGCCTTGAACTTATCTAAAGACCCTCCAAAAACTTTTACTTTTTAAAATTGTCTTCAATTCCCCTTGCCAATAGTTCTCCTATGTGTTTAAATAATATTTCAGAAAATCCAACTTGAAGTTCAAATTTATGAGTTTTGGAGTTACATTTTTAAGTTTCTTTTAGAATTCATATACAAATTATTGAATATTAAAATTTTAGAAAATGAAAGAACTTTGATAAATGTCTTGATTCATTCCTCGATAGTTGTGGACTTAAAATAATTAAACGATAATAGTCATAATCATAGTCATAATAAAAACCAAGTCGGGCACTTTTCCTCACAGTCTAGTGCTATCAACTGTGAAATACATTATGAACTATAAAATTATAATAGTTTCCCAGTAGAAATTTATCATTAAAGCATTTGAAACCAAGCCCTATATTAGCTAGCATTTTAAAGGCCTGCTTCTGGTTCAAGGTATATGGGCAAAAATTGGATGCAAAAAAGTGGTATGTTTATTATGAACATTTTTATACATACCAGATATTCCTAAATAATATACTTTACATGCCAGTTTTGTATAATAAGCATTAACTGTTTGTGGCCCAGTGCTTATAAAAGGGGTTTATTCAGCACTAGCTACATTGGTCCTCAAAATTCCAAAGACTTTTTCAAAAGAGATAATCAACTTTGAGAGATGCAGGGATGAAGATGTAACGCAGAGGTGAATATAAGGTCATGCTAATGACTTCCTCCATAAATAGCCTAAGCAAAAAAGAAAAAACTGATGATTAAAACATTAAAGATTTTTTTTTTTTTTTAACCACAAACAATAGTTATTTACTTCTGAAGTCATACTGTTTACCAGTCTATCTGTTTGGAAAGAATGCTCCAAATTCTACCTGATAAATTGTGTGTGTGTGTGTGTGTGTGTGTGTGTGAGAGAGAGAGAGAGAGAGAGAGAGAGAGAGAGAGAGAGAGAGAGAGAGAGCTTTATAAGACTTTAAATTGTAAATACATGGCTACATGGCTAGTTTAGCTCTATACTGATAACATGAACAATTCCCTCACAAGAGACATGACAGGTCAACACTTTATCCTGTTAGCATCAAGAGAATTCTGGGGGGATTTTGTGAGCTGTTGAGCTCTGGGTATCTTCTATACACAATGAGGGAGGTAAGCTGAGAGGGTTCTAAACTAACAAATTTCCAAAGCAATAGAGTAAATAGAATCTCAATGTTATAAAACGCTTAGTTCTTTAAGGGATTCTAGATAGCAGAATCAACAATTGGGGTTATGAGAGATGACAGTTTTCTGTTTTAAAATTTTCTATATATTTGTAACTCTTAATGGTTTCCATGCATTGTTTTCTGTCTTTGTTAAAAATAAAAATGTATGGTAGTGATCTGCAGAAGTCGGTGTACCATGCTTGCTATTAAGAGAGGTAAGGCAAAGGATTGAAAATGGTTTCCCCAGTTTTCATAAATGATTTTAGGAACTGAGTCACAGGACACAAGAGAAAGGGAACATCAGAAATGGAGTGACCACAGAAGAAAATTACAGATCTCCTGGTGAGGGGAGCAGTTTCTTTTTTATGGACAAGGATGAAGAGTAGGAGGTTTTCATGAACAATTCTGAGGCAGTGAACATAGACAGAATGTAATAAATTTCTCAGAGTCTGTGCAAGTAAGCGCAACCAAGACAGAGTGAGCACAGTTCGTATAATTCAAAGTAAATCTCCTATAGACCTCAATAGTTCTCCATAAAAAGAATATTTTCATAGATAGAAAACCGATACTTTAAAGAAAGCAAATGCAGAATGCATGTGTATACTGGAGTCTGCTGTGACTTGATAGCAGTTGGTTCACCATCTCCTTAAACAACAACAAAAAACTCACTTATAACTCAATTAATTTTAATTTATTAATAGTGACTCAGACATATAGAGACTTAGGAAGAGTAGACGCAGAAGGATTAAATCATTATTCTCTCCTTATGGACCACAATTTAGCTTTACAACTTTCTCCTTTTAGATAGGTATTTACATTTTCTCTTATTTTATATTCTGATAGTTATTTTTGTAGTTAGGCAACTTCAGAACAGAAAAATAACCGAAACATGCATTGCTACAAAGATGTTGGAATAAAACACAAAGAGTGAAGATGTTTCCCAGAAAGAAGCCCTGGGAGAGTGGGGCCAGCAGAAGTGGACCCAGAAGCAGAAGTTTACAACTTCAGGGCTTAGATATGTTGATTTCCCCACCACCTTTTTTGTGTACAAACACTCTGGGCGTGAAAATAAAGCATCAAAATATTATTTAAAGTTTATCATCTGAACTCAAGTAAAATCACACTAAATCCAATCAGAATTACTCATCCATGAGGGGGAGGAAAGAGATGAATCAGAGATTCTTGGCTCAGCCAATAGGGTGCTGTGGAGGAGCCAGGGATGAATCTGTGCATAGACTACTTACATAACTACCACTGTGAGAGCCTACTGTAGAGTCTACAGAGACTACTATCCAGGAAGGCAGTTTCTCTTCATTTGAGGAGATATTAAATATTTAAACTTTCAGCATAAAAGTTTAAATATATATAAAGTGGGTAGAATAACATAGTGAATCATCATATACCAATCAGATAGTACAGAAGTTAGGAGTGTATGGCCAGTCTTAATTTATATACATACATACATACATGTATGTATGTATGTATACACACACACACACACACACACACACACACACACACACACACACACACACACACACACATATATATATATATATATATATATATATATATATCTTTGATATATATTTCAAAGATCCCTTGTTTCAAACTTAGGTTAGCACTCAAATTCCAGACATCATATCTTTGAATCATAACAAAGTATAAACCTTTAAGTGTAACTATGGTACCATTTTCATAGATTTAAATAGTGTATTAATTTCTTAGCTTCATTGATTATCTAATCAGCGTTTGAATTTTCTTATGTTGTTTTTCCCATCATCTTTATAGGGAATTCTAAAATATCCTTAACGTGGGGCCTGTGGAGATGACTTAACTCATCAGGTGTTCACTGTATAGGCATGAAGACTGGAATTCAGATGCCCAGAAACCATGTAAAAAGCCAGGTGGACGGCAAGCTCCTGTACTGGCAGCACTTGGGAAGCATGAAAAGGATTCCCAGGGCAGGCTGGCTAGCTACGAGCCAGAAGAGGTGAGCTCCAAGTTGGACAGGAGACCCTACCTTGGTAAACAAAGGGATTGAATGAGAATGATTGAAGAAGCCTGAAATCAATTTCTGACCTCTGTGTGCATGCATCCATATACATACTTGCAACCATGAACAAGTATACATATACATATCTGTTATGTACCACATATGTGTGGAATAATAGAAAAAGAATTCATAATTCCAATAGTTTCATATATGTACTAAAATTTTTTCTTACATGTATATGCACAATTTTATTTTTTTGTAAAGTGTATGTCATTGTGTGTGTCTGCATGTGTTTGTGTGTGTTTGCGTGTGTGTGTGTGTGTGTGTGTGTGTGTGTGTGTGTGTATGATATTAACTGGAGAGTCTTTGGTTCAGCTTTGATTTTATAGATTGTATCATCACAGCAACATTTAACATATTTCTTCCTTTGATTTCTGGTAAATTGACAATTGCAAGTACTTTAGAAGATTTAACTTTAACTTTAGCTGAAATATGATTTTGCAATATTTATGTTAAGGAGTCATTCACATGTTTTAAAAACTAGCAATTGGGGGTAGCCCATTTTGCATATATTGTCTTATCTTAAGGGAGCATATTAGAAGAAATGCATTTCAAAGCTATGTTTAAAAGGTAGGTGTAGTGGGAAACACCTAAACTACAACACTCAGGACTATAATGCAAAATTGTGAGGTAGGGCACAGCTTAGGATACACAGTGAGCTCAGGATAAATTTAAGCTACAAAGCTGGATCTTGTCTCAAAGAAATTATAAACTTGAATCAAAGCAGTTCTACAGTATCAAGAATAACTATGAGAAATCTTATTCCTAGCTATATCATTGAAATAACTATGGAAACACCATGACAATGACTTTTAAAGAAATACAACATTATTTATGTGCATGAGAAAAGACCTCTTCTTCCATTGCCTTCATTTTCAAGAGCTCAAAGCCCATCTAGTAGATCCAACAAAAATAAAACAGAATAATACAAACTAGCAAATTAGAATTTAAAGAAATTGGATGAGAGAACGCACATAAAAAGATTGCAAAAACATTGAGAGAAAGAACGAGAAATTTCTTAATTACACTGACATTAAACACTGTGAAAATCTTGAGAGCTAATGCTAATTGGGAAATTGAGTAGTAAAAGGGTTGTGATTTAAGGTTGGAATAACCAAAAAACTAGAAAGATAGAAAAAAAGAGCCATGAAATAATTTGACTTTGATAAATTCTATGACTGTGCCCATGATTAATCCAGTTTTATATGTGCTTTGTTTATGGTTTTATTGTAAACTGCAAACACATATAATTCTGTTCTGTTGAAGCAATGTAAAAAGGATTATATTATCTGTCAATGGATGGATTATTTAGGATTGTATTAATTTTTTTACAAAAATTGGTTAGGAAAGGTAAATGTATATATGTTAAGAGAGTACTAAAGTCATTAACAGAGCTAGAGTGTAAGAAAACATATTGCCAGGACTTTACCAAAGATTAAGCCAATCAGAAAAGAGAACCAAAAGAAGGTATTGTATGAGAATATTTTTATTGAGTTATTATTATTATTATTTAGCTGTTATTACAGAACACAACATGAAGTTTATTCAAGTCTTAAAGTTCTACTCTCTCTCCCTCTTACCACATAGATCTTATGAAATGCCCCTGAATTAAATTCACAGGGACATTTTCCCAAACTATATTTGGAGAGAGGGCAGACTTCTGGGTGACTACCTATAATAATCATGGCATTAGAAAAAAAGAACAAAATATTTATGTGCTTATATGTTTGTATACTTATTTGGAGTGAAATTATGACTTGAAAATACTTTTTTGTCTACTGAAAATTTACCAAAACTATTTTTCCTGGCATTTCACACAGCAAAAAGATAGCAGATGTTTAATTTATCTTTCTGACATTTGCTCAGACATATTTCTAGACATATTTCTAGTGATCTAGACAATATGTTCCAGCTACCACATCTCACTTGACCTATCAGTAGCACCTGACACAGTTAATCACTTCTGATTCAATGTGAGATTTCTGTGTTGGCCTCCATCACATTTAGCATTTCTCCCTAACATCTCTTGGCTCCTTTTGTTCTTTTCCTAAACTCCCCTGGTTGATGATCACACTTACTTTGATAAATTTAAACATAATGCACCAAAGACTGCCAAAGTCAGACCTCCCACCATGATGTCTCTGCAATAAGCATCTTCTCTTTCAGAATCTTCAGTTGCGTGTCATATAGGCAACCCGAAGGAGTCACATTGCTTCCCTTGTCCTCTGCCTGACTTCTCCATAATAAGATGCTGTCTCTACAGTTTTCTAGCACAGATTCTCTTCCTTACTTACTATACCCAGTTCCAAATGTTTAGTAAGTCATGGTGATCCCATTTGCAATACATCTCTAGAACCCTGTCTATCTAAATAAAGGTGAACAAACTCGAAGACAAGAACATTTTCCCCTACTTGGAAACATGTAAATTGGTAAATATTAAACCATCCAATTCCCAATTCATATTCTCAAGGATATTTGTCTCCCATGCCGTTCATTAAATTCTTCGAATCCAATATAGTCGGGAGCATAGAAAATGAAAATCCACTATTAGATAAAGTGAGTTATGAGAGTCTATCTACACTATTATCCCTCCCTAAAGACTCTTACTTGGTTGCCTCATCTGGTCTTGATATGAGGATATATGCCTAATCTTACTGTAACTTGTTTTGCTATGTTTGGTTGATAATGAGAGCCAAGCTCTTTTCTAAAAGGAAGTGGAAGAGGAATGGATCTGGGGGTGAGGGGATGGGGGTTACAGGTAAGAGAGGGGCAGGAAACCATGGTTGTAATATAATATACAAGACAATAATTATTTTTAAAAGATCTAAAAGATAAAGAATATTTTAAAATTGTACAGAAAAGGTAGATTAGAAAGACTACATTTATGGAGTTTCTTTTTTGACATTCAAAGGGGCCAGGAAAACTTAGAATGTGTGTCTATCTTTATATTTTGTTCAACTTTAGTCATTCACATAAGAGCTCTGCTTCACTCAGAACAACCATGTACTGAAAGATATCAAGAACCACACTTAGATTAGTTAATAAATAAATTGATGCTCGCTAGGATTAACATGGACACTCAGAATGATCTGACACATTTATGATTAAACAATAATTTTCACTCAACTGGTGAGTCTCTCTGAAGACATCATACACAAAGATATTCAGTTTCCTGCTCTTTAGTGCACTGAAAATAATAAAAAATGAAATGGTTCTGAATATTATAAGAAAGACTTGTTGCTAATTATTTTTATTTATTTTGCAATTTCAAATTGGACCTGAAGCTCTCATTAAAACTCAGCAAAAATAAAAAATTTTCAGATTTGTCAATATGTATTTTATAGTTTTATTTAATATGATACATTGTTTGTATCTTACAAATACACAAAGTGAATTGAAAAATCACAAACGGTCTCCTAAAACATGGAGGAAATTTGGAAAAGTGCAAGCAGCAGAGATAGGAAACTCTGAGTGTTGGCATTTCAGTCCCAAAGGTTCACTGTAAAAATGGACAATCAGTATATTACGTTCATAATAAACTGAGGATGCCAGGAACTCAATGTTTTCTTATTGTTTTTCGGTGTTGTTAAGCAAATTAATAATCGTTTTCTTGGTTATAAGTTTTCACTAAGGAAGGTAATTTGTTAGTCTTAAAGGATTTAGAGAGTTCATAAGAAGAGAATGCAAATGCTTTGTCATCCTCCAGGAATCATTTTCCTAACAAAGTTCAGAATAAATGAACTGAGTTATTATTCAGTTATTTCCATAGATCTCATAGAGAGAAAATAACAGTGTCAGGCACAGCTAGTATTGTGTTGAGTTTTGGGAGAGTTGGCCTCTAGAATAAATACTTGAAAAGTTCACAAGGATTTAGACTACAAAAAATTTCCATTATTGTTGGATATTAAAATGATAGCAATTTCTCAACTTTATTATCTTTATCTTTCCCAATTTTGAAGAACATCTTAAATGCTTTATTTTTTTCTACACTTAAAAAGTACTATAAACTCATATTTCAAATAACATTTTGATGATTTTTCTGCCTTTTAACTGCAAATTGTAGAACAAAGAATATTAGATATTTTCCCCTCCTTCCTTTTTCTCCCTCTTACCTCTGTTTTTCTATCTTCTTTTCTTTTTCTTGTTTCTAAAACTTCTCAATCAATGTAAAGTTCAAAATAAATAGAGATCTCAATAGAAACTTGAAAAAAATCTAACATTTAAAAAAGCTAACGCATATCTGTATGTATATATGCTCATGCATGTGTGTGCATGGAGATCTGAGGACAGCTTTGGATGTCATTCTCAAAAATGCTATCAATCTTTTTCTAATATGGTCCTTCATTGATGTAAGTTCACCTATCAGGTTTTGATAGCTATCTCATGAACCACAGGAAGTCTCCCTTCTCTGCCTTTTGTTAGTAGGACCACAAACAGAAGAGCCATGCATGTGGGGAATTTTAAGTAAGTTCCGGGGCTTAAACATTGTCTTTGTGTTCACAAGGCAAGTGCTTGACACACTGAGATCTTGCTCCAGCCTTGCCTTCAGCTATTAAGAAATCAATAAACATATCCCTTGATAACAAAACAATATGTGAATCTTACTAAGAGAACAATGACTTAATTTATAATATATCTCAAGCCTTTTTCTATGTATTCTCTACATATTGAAGAGAAAATGGAAAGCTAGAATGTAGCTCTGTGATGCCTGTGTCCCCCTGAGAGAGCTGCGTATTGGGCAAGGGCCTGGAAATTGAGACTCGAAGATGCAGGTCACTCTTGAATGAAGAATGTGGTTTATTGAAGCCCAGGGAAAGCTTTATATATCAGGGTTGCATTTTTCACCTTGAATAATCATAGGAGCTAACAAGCTACATCTGACCTGGGTCATGTGGGGATATGTTTCAAATTTAATAAAAACCGTCTGAGATATCAGAGGGATCTAACCACAGTCAGTCTAGGAGGATCCGACAGTGGTAACTCAGGCCTTTAATCCCAACACAGGAAATATCTGGGAGTGGTATTCTACGCCCTTAATCCCATCAAATCTGAGTTTGAGGTCATCTTAGTTTACAGAAGGAATTCCAGGCTCCCAGGCAGGCAGTGGTGGTACGCAGAGTAACTGAGTGAAGAAGGTATTTAAGGCAGACATAGAAAGACAGAGCAGGCAGTAGACGCTATGGCAAACACTGTTATTCCCAGCATTTGAGAAGCAGAGGAAAGAGAATCTCTGTGAGTTCAAAGCCAGCCTGAACTTCAAAGCAAGTTCCAGGACAGCCAAGACTGTTACACAGAAAACTCTGTCTCAAAACAAACAAACAAAGACTGGAAGAGATGGCTCTGTCCTCTGATATCTCAGACCAGTTTTTATTAAATTTGAAACATATCCCCACAGGTCAACTGCTTTGTTCCCTTCTAACTTCCTGATTCCCTAATTGCAGCACCTGCTTGGGCAATGTTCTGATAATGGAATTGATTAACTTGTTCTAGTAAACAATGCAGGCCATGAAATAGTGCTAAGCCCTGGGGGCTGCAGGTCAACCTCCACACATCCCTCTTCCTTTTATACAAAAAGGGCATCCAGACTAGGCCTGTCTTAGGTGGCACAGAAATCAGATTGCATCTTACCAGTCATCAAAGTATTCAGCAGCAAAGAGCAGAACCTCCTCTCTAAGGTTGATCACAATCCCCACATACCTTACCCATCATTGGCTCTAGCCAACTTTAGCAAGTTAATCCACACCTTGCTAGGTGCTGGCAAAGTACTTTTTTTTTTTTTTTTTTTTTTTTTTTTGCAGCCAATATTGACCTAGGCTAATTTGGCTCTGTCTTCTAGGAACATGATGAGAAGCAATGTTCCTTCCAACATTAAAGCTGCCAAAGAAATTGATCCTTCCCCTGATATATATACCTGTAACTAAGTGATTGACGCTCTGGTCTCATTCACTGCAAAGATCTCTCTAGACAGGTGCTGCTAATAATTCCCAAAACAAATCTATCTGCTTTTGGAACAAGGAAATCTGCAAGTTGAACTGTAAAACACCTTGTCTAATATGCTTGTTCATTCTATTCTGTGTCTCTAAAACACTGGCTATCCTTCCTGACAATACATCTAATGTGGCTGCATTAGCTACAGAATGACTTAGGGCAATCCCCATTGCTGCCACCACCATGGGGGCAGCTACAATGCCAGTAACAACAGATGTGGTGATCTCTCTTAGGACGATCAAACCAACACAAGTGTCTCATTTTTCCAGCAGCAAGAAACAGGATTCTCAAGAACAATTCAAATTGGTAGATACATTAGTTGCATTTATTACCACAAAGAAAAAAGGGAAGAGACAGAGAGTTTTCAAACCTCATACTTGAATTCCAAGAAGCAGTCCTATTAAAATAGGTTGCCTGCTTAATATCCTTGGCATGGGTTATGGCCCCCCACCACCATAGAGGGCTTAGCTAATATGGAGGATTTGTAATACATTCGGCCCATAATGGTGGATTTACAAGGCAGTAGTCAGGGTGCCCAGGCAAGCAACGGTTAGCTGGAGGGATGTGGCCAGTGTGATTCTGAAACTTATTATTTATTGGCACTAATATAATTTTTAAACATACAGCAGAGTATTGGAGGAGTTTTGTCCAAAGTCAGCCATTGAGGTATTGCTTAATGCAATACATCCACTATGGGCAAAGGAATTATTAGGGAACTGGTTCTTATCCAGCACCTTCTTGAAGCAGAGACTCTCAGAAAGATTCCAAGTGTCATTTATGTAGCTTTATTCTAATTCATGGGTGCTGATGGGGTGCCTGTCTTTCAGTTTATCAAGAACCACCAGCATCAACATTGGGAGATTCCTTACCAGTGCCCAATGGACTTATTACATCAGGTTCATTCCCAACAAGGACACACACAGCACACACTAGCCATTCTAGAACCCAGATTAGAGATTCAACATTCTAGGGAAAAACACAGATACTACCCCACCCTCACATCATCACTGGATCTGGTCCATGCCATTGTCTGTATATCACATCCCTCCATTTTACTTGAGAGTATGTGGAAAAATTTGGTTGCCATTGGTGCTTAGTCACCGACCTACCCTGATTATTCACAGTTAAAAAATCTTAAATGTAGAGAATAAATGATAACTACTCCTTGGGGGTATTATACTCCCCCTTTTTATTTTAGTATGTATGCCTTCGGGGTATGATGTGTTCTTTCAATAATACCTTGACCCTGAGGATTATAGGGCATATTCATCTTATGAACAATAGAATAGTCATCACAAAATTTTTGGAACCAGATGCTAGTGAACACAGGTCCAATATCAGTTTTAACTATTTTTGGCACACCCAAATAGGCAAAGGCTTGTAGACAATGACTTTTTACATCTTTAATCTTTTCCCTGGTATGGGTGGAAGCAAAAAGAATTCCATAAAAGGTATCAATAGTAACATGAACAAATTGTAAAATCAATAGTAACATGGACAAATTGCCAAAGAGGCAACACGAGTAACATCCATTTGCAAATATGATTGGGTGATAAACCCTTGAGACTTGGTAGTGGGTACAGGAAGAAATTCCACGTAAGATGAGCAACTCCTGACAAGGACAACAGCTCGATCTTTAGAAAGTTTGTGTCTAAATTTTAAAGTTAAATTTTTGATGAGTTTGTTGCACAGCTTCTAATTGTGATTTATACGAGGCAACTCTGTACTTTTGTAATGCTTCTGGCTGTTTCTAAGGGTCCCAAAACCTTACTAACATAAACACTATCTTTATATAAATTAACTGGAACATCTAAAAATTACTGTAAAGCCATAAATACAGCAGCCAATTCAGCAACTTGCACAGGCTGTGTTAATCTTTTCCTTTAAAAATAATACCACTAGCAAAGACTGCAGCCATCCTGTTAGAAGACCCATCTGCAAACACAGTCACTGCCCGAGCTAAAGGGTGCTGAGAAACAACTTTAGGAAAACGCACAGGGTGATTAAAAAATAATTGTAACAATTCACAACTGGGATAATGGTTGTCAAAAGTCCCTAAATTAATGCATAAAAGCAGTGTTTATTCCAGATCAAATGCCTGTAACCGCTGAATTTGTTCTCTACTATAGGGAGTAATGACCGGGTCAGGACTCTCTCCAAAACTGTGAAGACCCTCAAGATAAGCCTTTTTATTTCCTCCTTTAAATTAAACAGAGCCAAGGTGGCTATGGACCAGTTGAAGCTCCTAGGGCACATAAAGCACTCCCTAAAGGATGGCTCTGAACTCTAACTTTCAGAGTCATCTTCCAACTGTTGGCGGACCCTTTGTATCTGCTCCTCTAATTCTAGTTCTTCTTCCTCAAGGATCTTAGGGACAGGCTTTTCTGTCATATTAAAGTCATACAAAGAAGCCAGAGACTCCTGTTCCTGAATCTCGTCAAAAACCCTCCCCGCCTCGGACAATTGTTCTTTCACTTTTACATTAGTACGAGGTATCTTTCACAAGTCGCCAAAGTGAAAAGGTAGCAATGGGAAGTCCTTGGCCCCTGGAGGTAAAATGCCTCTTGCAAATCAATTTTGACATATTCCCAGTCTTGAATGCTAAGTGTGCCAGCTCACAGGAAACCAAGGACTAGTAGTCTCTATAATCTTAACAAATTCCTGATCAGTTTTATGCTTTATTCACTGTTTCTTTACTAGTTCTGTGAATTGTTCAGTTAAAATCTGCAAGGGCCTTTCAGATCCCATGTTTCAATTTACCCTCTTCCTACTTCCAAGTGTGACCTTTCAGAGAATCCCTAGTTCCTGATCTAAGTCAGGCAAGGGTCTAGAGATTTCCAACTCAATTCACCTTCCTCATATTAATTTCTTACCTGCTGGCCAGCCTTCTGAGGACGATGTCTCAGATAAACCCTAGTTCTTGATCTCACTGGGGGCATCCACCTGTTATGCCTGCATCACCTGAGTGAGCTGCATAGTGAGCAAGGGCCTGGAGATTGAGAGAGACACAAAGACACGGGGCCACTCTTGAACAAAAAATGCTGTTTATTGAAGGTCAGGGGAAGCCTTATATACCAAGGTTGCCTTTTTCATCTCGAGTAACCTTAGCAGCTCACAAGCAACACCTGGCCTGGGTCAACTTCTTTGTTCTCTGCTAACTTTCTAATTCCCTAATTGTAGTACCTTCTTGGGCAATGTTCTGATAACGGAACAGATTAACTGGTTGTGGTAAACACTGCAGTCCATTAAACAGTGGTAAGCCCTGGGGGCTGCAGGCCAACCTCCACATATATCTACTTGTCACAATAGTAAGGGCAAACCAATGTTTCTAGGCAGGGGATATGAGTAAGTAGATATAGAAGCATGCTTCCAAGTTCTATAATCTGCTTGTGATCTCCAGGACCCACATGATTAAAGGAGAGAACCAATTCCCACAGTGTTTGCTTACCTTAATACCATAGCATAGTATATGCATGCATTTTTACATATACATGTAATAATAAAATGATGGCGATAATGATAATAATAATAATAAATGAAATTTAAAATTAAATTTCAAATGCTTCAGCACACATAACTCTCTTATTTGAAATAGAGCCCCATGACACAGAGTGCAGAAAATGTAAACTCTGATGTATACAGTTTTTCTTAATGCAGGAAGCTGTAGCCTTTCTTAAAAATTTTGAGATTCTGAGCTCATATTTTCTAGTTATCAAAGATATTATGGATGGCATGAACTGATGGATTGAGACAGTAGGTTTTGGTTGAAGTTAGAGGTGCCTTTGAACACACCACATCTCCTTCCTCACTATATTTACTGTGTCTTTATACTTTCCTGTCCATTCTCATCCTTAAAATCTCTAGACCATTTTTATTATGGTTTTATTATTTAAAACAATTTTTACTTTAAATATATTTTGTTCATATTTTTCCCCTTTATAAAGCCTTCCAGTTTATCTCCTTCTCTCTTCCCACTCTTTCAAAACAAAGAAACAAAAAATTAATACAAGAGTAAAACTCTCCAAAACCAAGAAAATGAAATAAGACACCACCCATAAAGAAAAAATAAACATCAAATAGTAACCCTCAAAAGCATATACACACATATAAAACTGTGGAGTATTGATGCGGGAATGCCTTTCTGTATGCTGTGAATCTCAATCTTTAAATAAAGGAGCTGTTTTGGGCCATGACAGGCACCATAGAAGAAATAGGAGGAGGAATCAGAATAGGTAGGAAAAGAAGGGCAGAGTCAGAGCAGACCAAGCCTGAAGCCCAAAGGAGCAACATGTAAGGAGCACAGGTGAGCCACGGGCCACGTGGCAGACAGATTAATAGAAATGGGTTGATTTAAGATGTAAGAGCTAGCTAGCAATGTGCCTGAGCCATAGGCCAAACAGCATCAAGTTAATATAAGCATCTGAGTCATTTCTGGAGGCGTGAGTGGCAGTGGCTGGGCGGCTAAGCGGTCTCGGGCGGTAGGTCTATGGGTCTCAGCCTCTGGCCGCCCGGGACCAAAGAAACCGTACTGCTACAGAGTCTCTTATAGGCTGGTCTACTACATCTGAACAGAGAACTGCCCTTGAGTGGTTGATATATCCAGTGTTAATCTATTGGAGAAAAGTGGTTTTAACTGACTCAGCAGGTATGAATAACAGTACAGTTATTAACTTTTACTCTAGTGTCTAGATTTAATTCATTGATTTATTCATTTATTTTTTTAATATAATAAAATATAAAATAAATAAAACTATCACAACAAAGTTGAATAAGACAAAAACAGAAGGAGATGAGCCCAAGAT
The DNA here is from genome assembly GCA_033318265.1 of Phyllotis vaccarum. NCBI lineage: Eukaryota > Metazoa > Chordata > Mammalia > Rodentia > Cricetidae > Phyllotis > Phyllotis vaccarum. The sequence continues at coordinate 51,924,757 of JARWLC010000019.1, read as the reverse complement.
AAAATACATTAAGCAGAGACCCAATCATTCACACGCTCAGGAATACCATAAAATAATTAAACTGGAAGCCACAATACAGGTGCTGAGGACCTGGTGCGGACTGTGCAGGAACTGAGGGTCCATTTCAGACTGTGAGTTCATAAATTGAGCTTTGCTCACGTTGACTTAGAGAGGTTGTATTTTAGTGACTTCCATCCCCTCTGACTCTCTTCTACCTCTTCATCTTTAGAGCTCTGAGGACAGAAGTTTGATGGAGATACCCATTTAGGGTAAAATGTTTCACGGTTTCTCGTTCTCTGTGTAATATCTGGCTGTGTGTTTGTATTTATTTTCATCAGCTGCAGAAAAAAAAAAAAGCTTCTTTGATGATAACTGAACAAGGCTATAGCAAAACATAATTAGGAGTCATTTTATCACTACATCTTTTTTTAAGACCAGTATTATTTAGTTTTGTGCTAGGTATCTAGGCTACCTAATCTTAAGTTCTTGGTTGCCAAAGCAGTATTAGATATGGGTTCAATTTCAAGGAGTAGGCCTTAAGTCAAATCAGATATTGGCTGGTTACTTCCACAAGCTTTGTGCCACCATTACACAAGCACATCTAGCAGATAGGACACCATTGTAGATAAAGATTTTATGGCAGGCTTGGTGTTTACATTTCTTCTTTATAGAGCACAAAGTACCTTCCTGTACCAAAAATGCTAAAACTTAGGGGTGAAGGCTCTATGTATACACCAACTTGATATGAGTTCTGCAGACATAATCTTCAGCAATGCAGCCTTGCTGTTAGTTTGTGGAGATCAGACTATAGACTTGCAATAGTCTGAGTTGTTTGGAAATTCCCTTGGGACTTCTTTGGCCAACCATTCAATTAGACTGAACTCAAATCAAGTACCGAAAGCTTCATTTGGTGACAACAGATAGCCATCTGGGACTCCGCCTCTTCTATTATTTGTCAATCTCATGTATAGCACCTTCATATTTGTGGGATAAATTTGAAGATTGATATTGTTTGAATTTGGTTTTATCATAGTCTGTCTTATTTTCGCCAATTATAGTAATCAAAGGTTTTGCTTGCTATAGTAGTCTAGACTGGTGTTTGTGATATCTTGGAGTCTGTAGCACATCTGTCCAGGGCCTCTGGCTTTTAGAAGTCAGTTGTAAGTCTGGTTGATTCAGAAGTCAGGTGTATTTCTAGAAGTTCTCCATCTACGTGTTATTTTTGTCCCTTTTTCTTGAACATTTTAATATTCTTTCTTTCTTCTGTATCTGCAGTATTTGATTATTGCATGCCAAGTGGACTTTGGTGTTCTGTGTTTGTTGTAATTTTATAGGCATCTCCTTCTTTAGGATGGGGAAATTTTTCTCTGGGATTTTGACGGAAATATACTTTGGGTTTTTGGCCTGTTTTTCTTCTGGTTCCTCAAATCTTATTATTCTCAGACTTGGTGTTTTCATAGTGTCCCAAATCTGGGGATATTTTTTCATTCCAGAAGTTTTTCAGATTTAACATTTTTATTGGATTGGCATATCCATTTCTTCTATTAAGCAATATATTCCTGAGACTCTCTTTTCCATCTTGTACTCAGTCAGTGAAGCATGCCTCTGTGGTTCCTGTTTGAGGTCTTCATTTTTTCCTTTCTAGATTGCCTTCAGTTTGGGTTTTCCTTACTGGTTCTATTTACACTTTCAGGTCATTTTCTTTCACTGTTTAATTGCTTTTCCTAGATTTCTCTAACGAGTTTATTTATTTCTTATTCTTTTATTTCTTTAAGGAGCTTCCTTACGGGGCTTATTCATATATGCTGTTTCACTTATGCTGTTAGTATGATATGTTACTTATGTTGTTTTACGGTCTTTTCCTGTGTTGAAATATTCACATCCTGCTGTGGTAAGTTTGCTTGGCTGTTTGTGTCTTTACACTGGTGTCTAGGCATCTGGGATTAAGAAGATTATGATTCTAGGTGCTTATATCTGGTCTTGGTTTTGTTGGGTTGGTGTTTTATCCCTTGTTTTCTGTTTCCTCTCTGCTTCTTAGGAGACAGTTTGCTGTGTTGCCTCTAGGAAAATCTTCTGGGGTCCTGATAGGTTTGAGCTCTGAAGGTTCTGGGTAAAATTGCTTCTGAGTAGCAATTTAAAATTAAGATCTGGGTGCAATGAAAAAACTTCACAAGTAGGAGAAAAGCTTCATGTTCCATCAGGAACTTCTCAGTTAATCCCTTGGGTGTGGGCAAAGAGAGTAAGAAGGGGTCCCAGCAGAAGGTCTGCTACAGAGCTGGTGATGAGACTGGGAGACCGAACCTGGAAGAGCGGAGGGAGAAGTATAAAGATTTGGCCAGAGTCAAATTTTATTTTTAAGAAAACTGCACACCTATATTCCCTTTTCTACAAATGCACTTTTAACAAGATGAAATAATGTGTTTAGAGGGGTAGACAAAATTGAAAGATTAATAATCTGGGAATATTTGAGACTTGTGAGAATTATAAATGGTTTTATTGGTTCTAACTATGATACAAGTTCAGTATCTACTATGGCTTAAGAAGCCCAAACATGGCTTAAGTGTTCGAATGTTTAGTTACTTGCTAATAGTGCTGATTTAGAAGGTTTGTGACCTTTTGGAGAAGTGTATATCTGGTGGATCCGTAAGGGTAGACATTTAAGAGTGTTGTTAGGAAGGTAAAAGATCATGCTACTTTTAAAGTATTTAAGTATTGAAATATCTTATATTATTAAACATATAATTTTGTTCATAAGATCAAATGAATATATATCTATACAAAAGTTGTAAGATTATGACTTTAGTGATATTTTTCTAGTAGCCAAAAACTGGCAACAATTCAAATGCTTATCATCTGGATAACAGATGAGTAAATTATAATAATATAGTCATACCATGAAATATTAATCAATAAACATGTACCTAAAACATAAATGTATATAAAAAAGAATTATACTAAGAGAAATAAGTAAAACAATATTCTAATGTCAACTGTATTAGAGTTCAGGAAAGACAAACCTATAGTCAAAATGAGTAGATCACTTGTTCCCTTTGGAAAGTATGAATATAAAGGAGTGCCAGAAGAGTTTGAAGACTAGGAACTCTTGTGTATTTTTATTATAATGTTGCTTGTATAATTGGATATGATTACAAGAATTTATAAAGACTTAAAATGCATGAATATTATTACTTGCTAATAATGTCTTTTAAAGGAGCAAGTGCAATTATACCCTGCTCAGATCTTTAAGAAAAGTTTAATGGTTTTTACATTCTAAGTAAGACTTCAGTGACAGTTACCGTCTTTATCAAGCTCTAGTGGTTAAAAAGATGTCACCCTTTGGCTGTAAATATAAGTTAATCTTTATCATTTATGAAAACTGAAAAGAATAAGGGAAAGATTTAAAAAGATCAACAATGCTCAAAAAGAAAGGTATAGAATTTATGACTGAGATCCACAATCCAACATTTTGACAAGTTGTGTTTTTCTGTAATGGTATACATTTGTTGCAAGTTGAGCTTCCTTGATGGTTATTGAGTACTACACTTGTCTATGGGTATGTGGATAAGTATTTAGAATGTAGTTAGAAACTATGTTTAATGAAGTAACAGATGTAGATTCTTCTTAAAGATCCAGAACTAAATTTTTCTTGGGCATTTATCGTGATATTCAGTATCACACATGATTTCCCTATAGCTTGGAGGGATCACTGCAGAAAAAGGCAAAAGGAGTGTAAGGGTCAGAGAAACAGGAAGCTTGCTGTAAAAATCTGTCTTCTCTCAGCATTCCAGAAGCCACACCTGTGAATTCTCACCAACATGGATGCCTAAACATGACCCATTCAAAGATGCCACCAATAGATACACAAATGTAGGAGAAGGAAAGTCATAACATCCCAACCCTAGACAAAGAACTTCAAGCAACTAAGGAATGCTGGGAGTGGAGAATAAAGTTTTCCAAGAAAGAATAGAGCAATTGGTTATCCAAACACAAAATGGTCACCTCTAAAAACATATAAATATGAATACAATTGGCATTTATATATTTAGTAAATGTGCATATGTGAAAATATAAATAAAAATTAAAGAAAAAAAGACCTTGGATTTGAAAGAGTACAGGGAGGTGTACATGAGAAGTTTTGGAGTGAGGAACAAGAAAGATAAAATGATATCAATTATATTATAACTTCCAAGATATATTATAAAATATACTTTTAAAAGTAAGAGAAAATTCAGGATGTCTCATGCTCCTTGGTCTCTGAAGAGGGTATTAGATCTGCTGAAGCATTTGAATTTGTTTGAACAGTGATAGATAGAAAATCTTGCAAATATAAAAGGAAGGAGTTAAAATTTCTCTCCTTTGTCTTAAGATTATTATTCTGCTGTTGAATGTATTGTATATAAACAGGCTATATATTAGGCTGGGCAGATAGACAGGAAGCCATTATCAAGGTCTACATGAAAGAGGACATGTTTTAGATGGTTAATATTACCACAAACTAAAGAAATAAAGGGAAAGACAAGATAGATATTGGAAATATCACTATAGTACTTACAATATAGTCATAGAGGAGAGGCATGAATTGGGATGATACAAATGCTGTGAGTATAGGAAGATAACACTGTCTTCTCAGATGAGGTATATATCTAAAGATAAATGTAACATTACTTTTTATGTTTTAATTTTTTTTTCTCTAGCATGCATCTATTTCTTTTCAGAATTCTTTACTTTTTTTTTTCTTTTTTAGATACACTATCTAGCTCTGGCTAGTTAAAATTTACTGTGTAGACCAGGCTGGCATAGGTTCTCATTAATCTCATTAATCTGAATGCTAGGATTATAGACATGAGCTATCATATCCTTTTTGACATTCAGTGTATTAAAATCTAATATATGAAGGAAGCAAGTGACCTATAAGTAGAGCTACTTTGCTATGTCAGACTTCAGGTTGAGTGTTGACCTCAATCAGTGAACTTCTGAAATATAAAAAGCCCATTATCAAAAGATGAAGCTTTATTAAGGCTACAGGTATAATGTTTAAGACTATGCTAGGTGAGATTACTAAGAATTTTACAGACTACATAAACAGTCATTAGTCAGCTCTGACCCCATTTTTCTTATTTCTTTAAAATTCTGACAGAGGGGAAAAAACAAAAGAAATTATTTCCCAGCTGGTTCCTGGCGATAGCTCATCTGTCATGAATTACTTGATTAAAATTAATCATTCATTGTTATGAGAATTGATATGACTTAAAATTAAAATGATCCTCCATAGAGAAAGCCTCCTACCACTTGTATTTATGGGTACTGAAAACACCGGAAGGTCAAGGGTGCACCCGGTACAATAGAATTTCAACCAACAATTTGTCCTCAGAAGTGATTGCTCATGTTTTATGCTCTGTGCCTGGCAGAAAAACTACTACAAGTCAATTTGGGTAGCCAGAGTCCAGAAAGGTGTCTCCTATAGTTAACTAAGACATACCTGCCCTTATACCTTCTGGTCAGGAAAAGCAAGTCAGTAGGACATAAACCCCACCTGGAAAATGGTTGCTTGTTTGATTTTATTTGTTTATTGATTTATGTTTTTCCAAGAAAGACGGGATAATGTCAGGTTGAATATATATGTTTTAATACTAAAACATGAACTGCATAATGTGTATAAATATCTGATTTGGGTAAGGAAGGGCTTTGTAGAAGTGATGTAAGCTGACATTTACTTCTATGTGCTAAGTAGACACATAGCAGATACGCCGGGCATCTTTTACTCACTGATGTCACCAAGGAAAATACAGCCAAAGGAGAATTAAAGAGATAAAAGTGCACATCTCAAAAGACCTTATTATTTACAATTGTGCCATAATATTTACAAATATGCATTGTAGGTATATATAAATAATATGAATACATTCCCTACAAAGTAATATGTATGTGTTTCCTATTCACATATGCTTGCATGCATGTGTTTATATATGTGTGCATATTTATGTTTGTTCATATGTATAGTGGAGAGTTGAGGTCAGTATCAGGAATCTTCCTCAACTGTTTCTCTACCTTTTTCTCTAGAAGCAATTCTCTCACCGAAATTTGGACAGACTGGCTGATCAGTAAACCTCAACAATCCTGTTTCTAGCTCCTCAGAGCTAAGATTACAGGAATACTCCACTTCCTCTGACTTTTATGTGGATCCTAGAGGTTTGAACTCAGTTCTTCATGTTTATGTGGCAAAAACTTTACCAAATGAACCATATGTTTAGCCCTGGGACAATATTTTTATTAGCTATCTTTTGTAACTCGTAGATGGAATGTTATATATGGTGACAAGTTTGAAATCTCAGTACTTGGGTGGCTAAGGAAGGAGAATTACTTTGAATTTGAGACAAGCTTGGGTTACATAAGGAGTTCTAGGCCAGCTAGGGATACATAGCAAAATTCCATCATACACACACACACCACCACCACAACCAACAACAACAACACCAACCGTGGCTACTTTTGGATGTTATACACATCATATTATCTTTGATTACCATAAATTTTAAGACTTTACAGAAGGCATTAAATAAAATACTAATCCACTATAATTTAAAATTTTTTGATTGGGTATGTTATTTTTTCCTGGTATCCTGTCAAAATATTTGTAAAAGAAATCAATTCTTAACACAAGATACAAACTCCCCACTTTTTGAAATTCTTGATATCCCTACTATATTGTGAATCCAGCTACTTCACACAGAGGTTTAATAATTGAGTTTACAGAAAAAAAGTGTTATGCTGTCTTTGGAAGTCACCCAAGAACTCTAAGTCAACATATCACAAGGATAGTTACATCAATGTTTATTGCAGCATGACTCACAACAGCTAAAGTTACAGAATCAACCTCGGTGTTTATCAACAGAATAACGAATAAATAAAAAATAGTATTAAAGCACAGCAGAATTTTACTTAGGTGTAAGGAAGAACAAAATTATGTCATTTGCAAGAAAATGATTGCAACTATGAACTATTATATTAAGTTAATGAAGTCAGAGGAAACAGTGTCTATCTATCACACGTTTTCTAGTTTGTGGGTCCTAGATTTTATATAGATAGATAAAATAAGTATGAGTGTATGGGACGACAATAGAAGCCAAACTGCCCAAGGAGAATAAAGGAGACTGATAGGATGACGGCTGACAAAAAAGGGAAGTTGGGGACATGGTAAAATATACCATATTCTTGTATGAAGTGTCCTTATGAAACCTGTACATGTAGAATAACTATTGCTGATAAAAATGTGCAATAAATGTCCATGCAGAGCTTTTACTCAATTAATAGTAAATAGGGTTACTTATAGTAATAATAAAGGTTATCATTTTCATTAAAGTAGTCAACGTGTTTTTATATCTAAAGAAGAAAAGCCCTTGGTTCCTTTAGGTGGCAGACAGAGCTGGTTGGAGGTAGGCAGCTGTGGATGATACATTCTACACTTGCATTCCAAGACTTCTGTCATTTCCTCATTTTCCACATTTACCCCCACTCCCCACTCCTGCAGCGTGTCTGCTCTACTTCAAGCCTATCAAGTCATACATTGAAAATGGAGAGAATCACTTCTTTGAGCTCTTTCTCACTCCTATACTAGCAAGATGTTTGATCTGTTCTGTGAGACCACAATGAAGGAAGGGAAAAAGGAAGATAGAGAGAAAAGAAGAAAAAAATCAAAGGAAGGTAGGAAGGGAGAAAGAAAGAAAGAAAGAAAGAAAGAAAGAAAGAAAGAAAGGAAGGAAGGAAGGAAGGAAGGAAGGAAGGAAGGAAGGAAGGAAGGAAGGAAGGAAGGAAGACAGAAAGACAGAAAGAAAAGAAGGAAGGGATGGGGAGAAGGAAGAAGGAAGAAAAATGGGAATGAAGGAAGTTAGGAAGGAGGGAAGGCAGGAAGGAAGGAATAAACAAGTAAGGACGAATAAAATTAATATAGATTAAAGAATTTTTTTTAATTCTTCTTATTGCACACTCTCTCTTGGAGATCTTACCTGCCAGCAGATATAAACACTTCTAAATTCCTGAGACTAGGCAAAATTCCTCATAGCAAATTAATTTGAACTACACATTTTAGTCTTTCTTCCCAAAGACAGAAAATGCCTCAGAAATTCCTCTTTTTCCTGCTGACTGATTCCCACTCCCCACTCTATATAATAATAATAACCCCCAGTAATGTTGATACCCATTTTATTTCCACCTGGTCTAAATCAAAGGCCCCCACCACTAAGTGAGTGTGGGTGCCATTCATTTCTATTAACAAACAAGATACTTCTCAGTAGTGACCTACTGCCATCCAAAGTGTTAGTATTTTGCCAGAATTTTCTTCATATTTCTTCTTTTATTAAACTTGAAGTAAAATATACTAAAATGTAACGTTACCGAAAAAACAATATTCAAATATTTCCTTACTAGCAAAATTCATTGAAAGCACAGGGATCTCTTGATGCAATACTGTTTCCAACTTGACATCAAGACAACGTACCTGTGATCTTCTCAAAGGACCAGCCTTATCAAAAGATAAGACCAAATTGTGAGTCAGCCTACAGAACATATACAAAACCCAGCAGCTTTCTGGAAGGGCCAGAAAATAGCAGACTGCCTGCGGTACCAGTGATTAAGAAGAGAACACTGGATTTCTGTAGTAATCTACCTTTGTTCCTCTTAGAGCCATCTCATCCCAGGACCTCACAAATTCCAGAGATGACGGAATGTTTTTATTCTTTAAGTCAGATTTGGATAATTCCTTCATGTCCCTGGGTTACTTTAGTAAGTAGCAGAAAAATTTAAAAATAAGAGTAAAAAATTGCCTGCTCAATGATACATCTGAGTAGAATATGTGTATTCACACAGAGAGAGGCCACTTTATGGAATTACATTCAGTGCTGTACAAATTAAAGTCCCAAATAAGACAACATGTTATCAAGGGCCTATACTTATTACTCTATATAATTCGTAACGTAGCAGCTTTCAGGAAAATTACATGTTTCTATAAAAAGCCAACCACAGTCTTTGGATGAGATTATCCCTTTGAAGCTCCATGTTCCTAAAACTAGGAATTTGGAGTTTCAAAATGCCATCGCTGTAAAATGAAAGGTTATTCCCCATCTAGGCTTTTGAATGAACTTTTTGTAAAATTCACATTTATCATAAAGCATATCATAGGAAAACATTTTTCTTTGAAGAGGTATAATCTTGATAATAATAACATTTATAGAAATGTAAATGCCTCTTTCTCATAAACATGTACATATATTAAATTATCAAGTTAACAAGAGTGGATAAATTTAAGCAGATTATATTATCCTTTAATCTGGAAATATAGAAGTAAGATTATTTCCTGAAGGTTGGCATTTATAGGACCACATAATATTTTTATTTATGCCCATTTATCATTAAACAGTTACTGTATCACTCTGAGCCTATTCTGCTCTGGCCTGAATGCATGGGTCCTCCTCAAGCATAAAATGAAACCTTATCAACAAAGTATTGGTGTTATAAGAGGGAGTTCTGAGAAGTGGTTATGAAGCTACTTCCTGAATGAGAGAGGTGCAAAGAGCTGCTTTTGCAACACTGTGCAAAGGCACCTAAGGAGAGACGATTCACCAGGCACCAAGTCTGCTTACCTTAATCTTGGCTTTCCCAGGCATCAACATTTTGATCGGTGCATTTCTATTCTTTATGAATACCCAGGTTCAAGTAATTTGTTAAAGCAACAAGTATTGCCTGAAATCCTCTCCAGAAGTTGATAAACACCTAATCAGAAGTAATATGTCATGTATGAAATGGCTATTCTGTGTCTCTCACATATCATTTCAAAACACACCACAAATGAAAATGTTTTACGCCTTGTTTAGAAGAGTGAGTTTAAATTTTATTCTTTGAAAGTTTCTTGCATGTTTAAAATAAATTTTTAGCTCTTTTTATTACTTATTACCCCACCCAGTCCTCCATTCTTTCTTACACTGTAACCCTTCTTGTTCCAATTAAGTGTCTCCCACTTTCATATAGGTGTGTGTGTTTGTGTATGTGCGTATGTGTCCTGAGTATTACTGGTGCTGCTTATACAAGCAGAGGTGAGAGCTTATTTAACAGGATATGAGACAACTTTCTTCAGGTTTATTACTGAATAAACTGACAAATGTCCTCCCCATCAACCATCATTTTAAAGAAATTTTAAAAACGTAATATCTAAAACAAGATTAGAAAAATATACACAGAATAACAAGACTGATCTTAAATTTGTAACAGTAAACCAAAATTAACACCAATTTAAAATATTTTTAACAACATACAAAAAGACATCTCACATCAGGAAACAGCTCTTTCTAAGCACTGACATACAGAAATAAATGTGTCCTTGCTTTGGTGAAGGCAACAGAATGCTGCTGTCAGTACCGAAAACTGTAGCATGGAGTCTGAGTTAAAGGGAAAGATTTGAATCGACAGATGACAATGTGAACTACTTGACGCAGTTTATGGACAAAATCAAGTAGTGATGGTTATTTCTTCCCTTCCTTCTTTTTTTGGTATGTACTCTTAATAGAAGGTTGAGATATATGGCCTTCAACTATGGCAAATACAGAGCAAGCTTAACTTTTATTAATGACTCATCAGAGCAAAGAAAATGTCAACAGTTAGTGTTACTGAGGTTGCTGCTAACCAAGAATGTGGCCTAATCCTCAATGACAAAGGCTTGCTGGGGGCTCCTTACTAATTGACTTTCCTGACATTAATGTTTGCTGCAACTCAGCCAACTACCTTTAAATTTGCAGTTCTTTCTTCAATGCTCTTTTACCAGTTCTTGTTCAAAAATAGGCCTGTGTTTACTAGTAGTGTGGATGCTATGAAATAGCAAACCTTTATTTCCAACTTGTGTTCCAGTCTACATAGTAGTGCACACACTAAGGCAATTAGACAGCTGCCATTTTTAGATATTCCAATGATGATAATATTTTGGTTGAACTCAATGTATTTGTTATCTTGATTTGTGATGTTTTTAGAAGATATTATAAAAAGTGGTAAGGATTTCCCTCAGTGGACCAGAGTTACAGCAAGTAGTCTGATGTGTGATTCTTTCAGCTTGGCATTTCTAGAGGCAGAGGATAACTACAATTTATAAGTGGCCAGTAGCTAGGAATCCTTTTCCTTAAAGTCTTAGATTTTTGACATTAATTACACATATTTGAGATATTAATTACACATATTTGAGATATGTGTAATTAATATATAATTGTGAGAACACTAATTTTATGTTTTGAACATTCTTATGCTAGCACCTATGATGAGGAATATCTTTCTGCTGTTAAGAAAGGGACTGTTTTGGCCTATGGCAGGCACCTTAGAAGTAGACAGGTAGGAGCATACATAAGGGAAGGAGGGCAAAGTCAAAAGAGACAAGATCCAGTCACCCAAAAAGCAACAAGTAAAGAAATAGGTAAGCCATGGGCTATGTGGCAGGACAGATTAGTGGAAATGGGTTGAATTAAGATGAAAGAACTAGCTAGTAATATGCCTAACCATATGCCAATGAGTATGAAGTTAATATAAGAATCTGAGTCATTTTGGGGGATCTAAGCAGCAGCCAGTAGTTCCAGACAGTGGGGTTAGGCTGGAACAGAAACTTCTATACACCTATACTTATAACAAACTGATACGTATTTTAGTTTGAACACTTTGATTACTACCATTCCTTTAAATTTGGTGAATGTGTTATTAGGATACCTTAGATAATCCACAGAATAGCCCATTCTTCCCAGAATATCTATCTCTATTTCCCATAAATATAGAATTGGCCCTTGACCTCCACTTTAAAGAGTTGTACAGTCATGTACTACAATGGGTTTTAAATAATCATATCCTCAATTATTTTATTAACTAATAATTTAAATCTATTGTGCTCTCATTAAGAGATAACTCTTGATGGACTGGACTTCCAACTTGGAAGACACTGTTTAAATTTAATTTAATGAAAATTAAAAGAAATTAAAATTGAATGATGAACCATTTCAATATCTACATATGACTAATGGCTTCTATATCAGACAACCTCAGTGTTCCTTATCACAAAAGTTCTGTTGGTAGACAATAGTGAAGAAGATTAAGCTTTAGTAATTTAAATAAAGTAAACTCAAGACCTCCTAGAAGTGACTTAGATATTCTTATAATGTTTCTTTGAGAAGAATTTTTTTCCATGTTTGTAAAATCTAACTTCCTGAAATATCTGTTCCATTGATCTTAACTTCATTTTCCAAAGTGGGCCTGCAAATTACAAAATGTTCTGTTATATATTTTTACAATGTTCCAAAACATAGCATCATGTGCCTTCTCTCTTTCTTTCTGCCTTTTTCTGTGGCTATCTCTTCTACTTTCAGTATATCATAGAATATGCTCAGGTGACCTAAGAACATTATTTTAAATGTTACAACATGTGAGTTATGTACAGAGTCGCACATTTATAAACCAAGATTTCAGACACTTAGAATAATTTTATACTAAAACACACACACACACACACACAGAGAGAGAGAGAGAGAGAGAGAGAGAGAGAGAGAGAGAGAGAGAGAGAGAGAGAGAGAGAGATAACTTCTTTTCCAATACTTCCACCCATCCTGGTGCTAGGCAATAGCAAACAGTAATTTCTGGTCAAATGACAGATGAATTTATTTAACCAAAACATGAAGTCCTTTATGTATTAATGTCTGATTTTAGTTTATTATCTTCTCCATGTAGTAAATTAAAAACTCTTCTGATTATAAAAATAATAGTCATCATAGATAACCCTGAATATATAAAGGAAAATGATGATGATACCGCTAGTGAGCAATAACTACCATGAATATTCTAGTGTCAACAAGCTTGCTATTTCACATTTTGTAAATGTATTTCTTACTATAAATATGTATTATTTTATACTATTATAATGCTTCTAATAATTTCCATTTTATTAGCTGTATTTCCCAGATTTTACATTAGTCCAATTTTTATTTACTTCATATAATTGACCTGAATTTTGTGTGTTAAAAGTTCATTATTAACTTTGAATATAACCATATTTTGACAAAGGGCCTTAAGAATAGTATAATAACAGGAAATTGTTGATATGGAAATGAAGTCTCTCAGAAAAGGAAGGCTATGCAGGATATACCAAGAAAGCAACTGTATCAAAAGCATAGAGAGTAAGTAGCCACAGGAGAACTCATGCCTCCCATTATCTTGACCTTGGATTTCTAGTATCAAGGACAGTAAAACTGCAATTTAGTAAAGATGACAAATTATGGTATTCTGTCACATCAGCTTTAATGCACTAATATGCTTTATTTCTAAAGGTTTCTTTCATTTTTTCGTTTACTTTGTGTATATGTATGAGGGCATATGTAGGTTAGCAGATAGCTCATAGGAACTGGCTCTCTCTGTCCACTATGTAAATCCCAGGAATTGAACACTTCAAGTCTGAAAACAAACATATTTTCTTTCTGTCCCCAATTTTTCACTTGTAAACATAAAATGTCAGAAAATCTTTGCTCCATTTTATTACATCCATTAATAAAAAATAAAAAGAATTAATTTTAATTTTATAAAATAATTTTATTATGTTTTCTAACTCTTGAAATAGCATGCTTTCAACGAATGTAATATTTTCCTAGACTGAACAACAATAAAAATCACACCAATATATCAATCAGTATGTCCCATCATCTATTTCACGTGTGTGTATACACGATATGCATATGTGTGAATACATGCACACTCGTGTATATGCAGTACAGAGAAGAGTGTCAGATGGCCTCTCCAACATGCCCTATTTATTTATTTATTTATTTATTTATTTATTTATTTATTTATTTATTTATTTATTTATTATTCATTCATTTATTTGAAGAATGTTATCTGTGGTAGGATTCAGGTGTTAGCTGTTAAGGTTGAAAGGTACACTTATCCAGAGTCCTGGGCACCTGAAGGGGTTGTGGTCAACTCAGTTCAAAAGGGACTGCAGGGATCTTGAGCATCTGTTTGTTCCTGTCTTCTTGAGAGATTGGATCAACATCCATCGCTTGGACCATCCAATTGCTCAAATATCGTCCTAAGGTGTAACTTGTATTCCTGAGTGCTAAATTACTCTCCAATAAAGATTAATCCTGTATTTGGTATATTGCAAGTAAGATTTATTGTGATAGGTATCTACAAACTTTGTGTTAGTTTGAATGAGAATAGCCTCCATCCACTCATATGTTTGAATACTTGGTCTCCAGTTGGTGGAACTATTTTGGAAGGATTGAAAGGTGCGGCCTATGTTGGAGGAGCTGTGTCATTGGGGGCGGGATTTAAAGTTTCAACAGACACATACCAATTCAATCTGTATCTCTGTTTCTTGCTTGTGGATCAAGTTGTGAACTCTCAGCCATTCACTGTGTCTTTGATCCAACATCATGGACTCTAGTCTTCTGAAATTGTAAGCCCAATTAAACACCTCATTTTATAAGCCGCCTTAGTCATATTGTTTTGTCACAAATGTACACAAGTCACTAAGACATACCTGGAGATCATAATCATTTTACCTAAGCTGGCAGTGTTCAAGCCCCAACAATTCTGACTCTTCACATTACAGCATGGGGGGGGGGGGTCATAGAGAGGTATAAGGCCATGCCTAATTAATTGTTTGGGTATTTATATCCAAACTCAGTTTTTCAGTGTTAAGCAGTAAGCACTTTTTAATTACTCAGCCATCTCATTAGTCCCTCATTTTTATTCATTAAACTAAATTGAATTTTGTTTTTCAAACAATTATTGGTCAGCATTAAACTGTGGTACTGGGATGTGTCAACTTAGATAGCCCTTTACCTCCTGCATCATGCAGTGTAATATCATAGGAAAACAGCCCCGGTTTGCCAGTGTACCAGTGAACCAGGGAGTAAGGAAACTCCTCCAAGGTCATTCCAAATGTGTGAGAGAGCTGAACTATCTAAGATTGAAAGGGTTCTCCTCCCTGCTGGGATGACATCAATCATACCCTTTATTACGATTTTAGTATCCATTTTAATAATGTGTAAGCACAACCTGTCATTACAATCAAAGGATAAAATAAAACATAAAAAAAAAAATGTGAGTAGAAGCTACATAAAAAAAATAATCAGTTTGTTCATCACGGAATCCCTGGCAGCTGCCTTGATTCATATTCAACACCATCATCTCATCTGCTCTGCCTCAGGCTTCAGCCCTCACCCTTCCTTCTGCAATGACCAGACCTTCTTTGCCTCCATCCACATTGTCACTTACAAGAAAGTCATGGATACAAGCAAACTTAAGAAATTTCTACAGTAAGCTAGCAAAAACAAGATGGCCGCTTTGTTCCCTAGAGTCAGTACTGTAACATGCCATTCAAAGCATCATAGGTATGAGGCTGAGGTAGCACTCAGTGGTGAAGCCCTTGTTAGCACAGTGAAACAGAATTTTGTGCAGAGTCCCAGATCTTATAGCAGAGGCCAAAAAGAGCTGTCAAATATTATGCTTTAAAAAACCAGTATGAAAATGACATGCGACATGCAAAGTATGTTAGCTCAGAAACTACTTAGCTTTCAAATCCCTCAGATATATATGTATTTATAACATATATATGTGGAGTATGTAACACATATACATATAATTTTAAAAGTCATCTTGATTATTTTTTTATTTAATCCAGAAAAATAAATATGTAAAATTGAAATAAGCTAAAGTCAAAAGGCATGCTGGTCTCATATAGGCTGTGTAACTTTGAACAGACTATACATTCTCCGATGTATAGCCTCATTTTGACCACAATAAACATGGAGTAAAGAAATCTGAACAGTTCTGACTTTTCTTAGTACATGTATAAGAGCGGAATCACCTTCAACCACAGTTACTGTGGCATAGTTCAAACACAAATTGTGTCCCTTGCAATGGTTCCTAAGTTGCCGTAAAAAAAAAGCCAAAGTCTAATCCTATTTATATGTTAGAATCTTCTCAGGAACTAAAGAATATTCCAGTGCCCAGAAAGCCTGAAAGATTCAGACTTCACTGGTCACAGTGAGATATGCTATTAATTTATATGGTACAAAATGATGCTTGAGAGCTCTGTGGATGATTATCTGCAAAGATCAAGAAAAGTTTTTCCCAGGGTTTGTCCCTGGGAAAACAGATTCCTGTTTTGTCCCTTGTCCCTTGACATTAGTGCATATGCCAAATATCTAGAACCACTCGGTCAGCAAATCAGGCAGTAGACTTGAAAGGAACTGAGTAAATACTGTCTCTCCTTATTAATCCCCTGGCTAGACCTCTACAGCGTGGATATGGACACAAACTGGTGCATCCTTTTGGAGACTGAGATGAAGAGCAGAGGTTTTCTGGGAAAGTTACACTAAGAAGCACAGATACCACAGTGTTTAGTATCCTTGTGGGAACTCGGTGAGCCTTTCAGAAAATCAATGGATTTCCTCGTCAGTGCCCCAGGGCAGGATTTCAGCAATAATCATACCACATGTGCATTGTGTGGATGAAGAAGCAGGATCCCATGGATGACTAGAGGCCTCATCCTCATCTCTTATGCCCCATCTGCCTCTGTTTCAGCAACTGTGGGTACCAGACTGACTCACTTCACCCTGGACCTTGGCATCCACACAATCTGTTTCCGGAAAGTGTGCACAGCTCTATAGCCTATCCATTCTTTCAACGAATAATTTTTCAAATCATGGGATAAGTCTGCCTTTTACATTTTACACTGCTATTTATTGTCTCTGAGAACTGTATTGCCAAAAATTAAGAGAAAAAAAAATCTATTTTAAACAAAAGTGAAGAAAACTATTAAAAGTTATATAAAAACAACTACTATGAGCATGACCTTGGTTAAATGAGAAGAAAACATTCTATTACACTGTGCCAGTACACTGATAAACTTTGGAAAGGACGTAGTAATTGATTAGTATTCAAGTATGTGACAATGTACTAACTACCTATAATTATACATATGTGATCTTTAAATAGCTTAATAAAAGAAGACCAATGATTGTTAGTGGTTTCTTAATATCAATACATTTGAATATAAAAATACCTGATTACATCATTAATATTGAAAAGGAGTATCAAGAAGAGAATCTTTTCCACATGAGTTTACATATCATTTTATTGAAGAAGCCACATGAGAGGCAATGGTTGGATCTGATTGAAGGTTGCTAAGCATCATGTCTTAAAATTTTTACTTAACACTTAAATGCCCATATTTTAGATGAAGTTTTTGAGGAAGAAAGAATAAAAGTGACTTCTTTTTGAAAGTAAAATTAAAATATTGCTAGCTAATAGCTAAACACAATAATATTAATGTCTATAATTTAAAGCAAATAAAATGCCAGACATTCTTGGATACTTTATACATTTCATCCCATTGGCTCACACACTTTCTATCAGTACTCTTGTGTTACAGGTGAAGAAGTCACCCCTGATGCCATAAGGAGAAGTCAAATTGCTCTTAGTTCGTGTAACTCACAAATGCAAAGGTAGACCCAGGTCTGTGTCTTCTAGACTCCCATGAGAGGTGTTGAAAATATTATGATGTGTAAACTACTAGAGTTCATGGTGATTAGCAGGTGAGTTGGTCTAGTGTCGCTCTGCTACTGTGAAATACCATCACCAAGATTAACTTAGGGAAGAAAAGGTTTATTTGACTTACACTAAGATCAACTAAGAACATGAAGCAGAAGCTGTGAAAGAATGCTATTTGTTGACTAGCGAGCAGGCTCTTGTTTAGTTATCTTTCTAATATAGCCTAGGATCACATGCCTAGGGAATACAGCCGCTCATAGTGAACTGGACCCTCTTAAACTAAGTAACAGTAAGACAACCCTCACAGACATACTCACAGGACAATGTGATCTGTGCAGTTGTGACTTTCTTGTCAGGTGATTCTAGGCTGTTGTCAAGTTGACAACAAAGCTAACTAGAACAAGAGTCTAGAAACTACTCCGGCTAATGAATTTATGTGTATCCTAGAGAGCACAAGCCATAAGCTTAAGCATAAGAGCATAAGTATGTGTTATTGCCTGTGATAGTTTTTACTCTCTCCTGATTAAATAAGAAGACCGTCATGAAGAGACAGTCATGATTTTAGTGAATTTTCTTCTATTCTCATCTCTGTCAATGGCACCAAAATCCACCTAATTAAAGCTCTGGAAGTCAAACTGCTCTTAGTCTAGGTCTTGCTAAGCCACCAAGTTCATTCAGCTTTATTCCTCACCTCATTCTTTTATCCAACACATGTTATCTGACTGACATGTATTAGCTCAAGTCTTTGTGGGTTATACATATGTGATCTTTAAATAGGCCACCTATCGCATTAGGCCTCTGTTTTGCATTCTCTTCATTGTTATGAGAAATGTGTTTTTTTTTTTTTAAGTTCTAACTCAAGTATTTTTCTGCAATTCTGCAACCCAGCATCATTTACTATAGCTTACACACTCTGTTCTATACCCAGGAGAAATTCATGCACATGTTCACAAAATGACATATACTAGTGTGTGGATAGCACCTGCTTCTAACAGGTGAATTTTGAAAACTAAATACTCAAATATGCAATGGAAGAGAATATATAGATCATAGTCATGCAGTGAAATATTATATAGCAATGAGTATAAGTTGAAATATTTATAAGCAAGATGTTTATCTGTAGTCAAATATCTTAAAGTTTAAAGCCATGTATATAGGTTTGGCTCATAGAAGCTAGAACTGTAGTTTAAGAGACAGAATGCATGAGTGTGTTCTAACACATAAATTTGTTGACCTACATGCTGGAAAAATTGTGGGTGGAGTCATATAAATGTTTACAAAATACATTTATTTTGCATATCAGATGTCAATAAAAAATACAAAAGAATAAAATAGGCTTAAGTTTCTCCATTGATTTTATGTCTGACCTCTCTCCTATGTGTTCTCACTTCAACCATGCAGAATTACTTGGATCCCCACCTAAAGTAACTGACATCATTTTCTCAGGAAGTCTTCTCTGACCCCACCTCATGCTTAATCCCACTTTTTCTGTGTTTTTACCACCACACATCAATATTGCAACATTAGCTTTTCTCCCTTCCTCTTCCTGCCATTTTATTTTTTAATTTATTAGAGATCAGAACAACTCATATATTCTAATTTAAAATCATAGACCTCTTGAAAGGAAAGAGACTTACTTTGAGGTCCAGCATGTGATGCAGACTGACAGTACACTGAAAAGTATGACTAAAAGAAGGTTTAGTAAAATGATGTATGAATAGAATGTTGGCCTTCTTATACAGACATGTCCATGTCAGCAGCCCCAGCCAAGGCTCATTTCTCTATTTCCATTTTTTAACTCACAATACAATAAATATCTGAAGTTCCCCTAATGAGACATCAAAACCTGATGTGGGAATGTATTTCTGTATGCTGTGAATATTAATTTTTAAATAAAGGAGCTGTTTTGGCCCATGAAAGGCACCATAGAAAAAGTAGGAGGAAAAATCAGAGCATAGGTAAGAAAAGCAGGGCAGAGTCAGACAGATGGAGTCTGAAGCCCAAAGGAACAACATATAAGGTGAGCCACAGGCCACGTGGCAGAAAGATTAATAGAAATGGGTTGATTTAAGATGAAAGAGCTAGCTAACAATGTGCCTAAGCCATAGACCAAACATCATGAAGTTAATATAAGTGTCTGAGTCATTTTTGTGGCCTGAGCAGCTGCAGGCAGCTAAGGGGTTTGAGGCTGCAGGTCTGTGAGTCTGGACCTCTGGCCGCCCGGGACCAAGAAACCTCATTGCAACAGATGGCCCCCAAAGTGGGGCGAATATCCACTTAAAGCCAGAGAAAGCTTAAAAGGGGTTCTAGATCACAAAAAATGAGCCAAAAGAGCTTCCAAATTGTGCATCTGAAGTTGGTCATTATATAAAGAAACTGTGGCATCTGGGTCACATTCAAAATGGCACTGGCAGACTAGCAGCAGGTAATGTAAGCTACAATCAGGCCAGTTCCTGAAATCTCACAGAAGACTCAGTAGCATGTGATTGATTTAAGGTTTCTGTTTATTTTTAACAAAAAGGAAAAAAAAGATGGTTTCTTAATAGCACATTTTCTTAGGTCTGCTGTGTTTGCTGGCCACGAACAGATGCGGTCCCTTTAAGAGAGCTTACTAATTCAGCTTTATCTGCAAAAACTATACAGCTCTTTAAGAGAGTGTATTTTAAAAGCTCTTCTGGTTAAAAGATGATTAAAGGTTCACAATAAAACAGATTCAGATAAAAAAAAAAAACCTATAAACAGGTTACAATGTGTGTGTGTAAGATACATAGGCTTCAGAGAGAAAAGAAAGTAGAAAAAGTCTTAAAAAATAGAGTAATAAAAATATAATAAGCCACATAAAGATAGAAAATAGACAAAAAAATCTAGATTTTAGTTGTTATTGTGTTTTCTTTTAATTTTTTAACTGTTAATGTACTAACTGCAAAAAGACAATAGATTAAAAATGCGAAGGCTACTAAGTTAAATAAGAATATTAAAGCCAAATCATATTAAAAATGAGTTGACTTCTTTTATGTGTTCTCACAGTCTTAATAGTCCCAACACTGTTCAAATACTCAAATCCAAAGATTTTTCTGACCCAAAGAAAACTATTAACTGTGAAGTTCTTCAGTGTTACTCTTGTAGCTTTATACATACAATGTTAAGATTTCCTTCAAGGACTTTGACCTTGTCATACATCACTTGACGACCAGACAGTCCTTGGAAATCTGGCTAGAAACCTTATGATACCATAACCCTTGGTTCTGCATCACAATGTCCAGAACAAGATGGGCCACCACTTTCAGAAGTAAACAGATGCCTTTCATTATAACAACAAAGACCTTTGGGAGCCCAGAAGGCTGTTCCTGGTGAAAGAAATCCTGGGGAAGCAACTTCCCAAACAACCTATACAGCTTTCTGCAGCCAGCCACTATTCAAAGTGAAGTGGGAAAATAAGTGAAATTAAATGAATAAGCTCTTAATATGAACTACGAGCTCTACTTAGTTGAAGCCTGTTTACATTTGATAATAAAAAATTTCATCTTAAGATCTATATCATAGGAATAATGTCACAGTTTCTGACTGTCTTAAAGTTTTCATAAATATGTATATTATGATAAATGTAAGCATCATAATGAAAATCATTGGCATTTAATTAGGGATATTACATTTACTTGGAAAAAGATAAACATGGCAGAATATTAATACAGAACACAAATTTCCATCTGATTTCTAAATTGGATCTTTTATTATAATTCATTGTATCCATCTTTGTTGGTCCTTTCCACATTAATTAAAATAAGTATATAATTAATTTAACCTGTAATAAAAATCTATTGTACAGTCACCATGCTTAAAATACATTAAGCTTTTCCTCTCCTTTCATGCCCTTTGTCTCTCATAGTGAGGTTTCCTAGAATTTCCTGAACATTTGTTGTGCCCCCATGCCCTCCATTAAGCACTTTATACATTGAATGTAATCATTAAAACCACAAAATGAAGTCTGTATGATTGTTATACTTATTTAATAGGAAAGCCAATGATATAACTATCATTTAAACACTTTATCCAAGGTTACACAGTTCATAAGCAGTAGAGCTAAAGCTTAAACTTAAGTCATCCTGAGTTCACAGTTTGCCTTCTCTCTCTGGAATTTACCGCCTGGTGTGTAGAAGACCATGTCTCAACTCTCTTCATACTTTCTATTTTTAGCTAGATCAGTGCTTTCATAGAGGTAAATACATTAAGAATTCATGAAAGTTAGAAAATTACAGAATTTTACAGGTAAATAAATACATACATTCATCTTGTAATGATAATTAAGGGATTAATATGGTCAATATATTTAAAAATATTAGTAGATCAAACAGGTTTTTTTTAAGGAAGTTTTGGAGATTTCAAGGTGAGGCATACATTATTAATCTCATAGAGCATTTAGACAATATCAACTGTGTCATGCTTGCAAATAGAATTTAATTTTTAAAGTATCATTTTAATTCTTTTTTAATAAATCTTTTTATTCATTTTACATACCAACCACAGATCCTCTCTCCTTCTTCCTCCTTAACTCCCCTGCCTTCCACATACCACATGCCCCACCCCCTCATCCTGTCCTCAGAAAGGGTAAGGCATCCCATGGGAAGTCATCATGCCTGATACATTCAGTTGAGGCAGAACCAAGAACTCCCCACCCACTCACCTCCACCCTACCACCCTCCACCCTCCCCCACACCCTGCTTCAAGATTGAGCAAGGTATACGACCTTAGATGGTGGGTCCATAAAGCCAGCTCATGCACCAGGGATAAATTTCACTACCTGGGACCCCTCAAATAGTCCAAGCTACACAACTGCCTCCAGTATGCTGAGGATCTAATCTGGTCCCATACAGGCTTCATAGCTGTCAGTCTGAAGTTATTAAGTTCTCATGAGCTTGGTTCACTTATCTCTGTAGATTTCCCCATCAAGATCTTGATCCCCCCACCCCCACCCTCTACCCTCTCACCCCATCCCACTCCATTCATGTGCTTCTATGCTCATATAACCACCCCCTTTTCCTCTTAGAATTTGCTTTAGTGGTTAGCTATGGATCTCTGCATCTGCTTCCATCAGTTTAGTGGATGGAAACTCTGTAATGACAGTTAGGATATTCGCCAATCTGATTACCAAGGTAGGCCAGCTGAAGTACCTCAGTTTACTCAGTAAATCTTGTCTATTACTCCTTCCCCAAGAAATCCATGTGGTGTCCCTCTAAAAGTACTCCTTGTTAGCTACTTTCTCTGGGAGATTTTTTTTAACTCAAAAAAATTAATTTATGAATAAAATATCTATTTGAAAGTAATCAACAAAGGCTTCAGGGAAGGATCAGTGGTTAAGGGTGTTTGCTGCTGCTGAAAGTTTTCAATACCCACAACTTCCTGCAACTTTAACTTCAAAGGAGCTGACATCCCATTATGGTCTCCATGGGCAACCCTCTTTATGCAAACACACACGTTTTAAAGAAAATTATTAGTAAATCATGCGTTTATATAGGAAAATGAATTATTTTTCCTAAAAAGTGAGCAATTTCTCTAATTTTGGCATTTTCTAACTATACCCTTATTTTATACAATGCCAAGTCTAAGAAAAACTAGAATTTCTGATCAGTATGATTTATATATGACTCTGAACTCCCAATTGCAACATTATTGAAAAGCAGGAAATATGAGAAGGACCTTTGGAAGACAGAGTCCTCAAGAGTAAGATCATCTTATTTGTTAAGAACATGAGCTCAACCATCTCCTGATAAGAGTCTCCATGTGACACCTTCTGCCATTTAATAGTACACAGGGAAGCCCACAAGGCATGGAAAACATGGTATGTTAAACAGTGAGAAAGAAGCTGAATTTGAAACCCTAGGACTTTTTGTATACCAGGAACATGAACATCTGTTAATAGAGAGACCATGGGTGCTACAGAAGGCAAGGATAGCTGTCCAAACCTGTTGGACACACCCTGGAAACCGTACATAGGACTATTATATCTAATGCTTGTCTTCAGTTTTGCCTTTCATCCCTTCACTCCTTTCTATGCCCAATTACTTTTTTTTTTTTTTCCATATGGGAATGTTTAGTATTTACCGATGTGTGTTGGAAGAATATAACTCATTCTGTATTTTTTATATGTCCACATAGCCAAGAACTGCTTTAAGCTTTGAGATTTTCAATTTGCTCTCCTGGATAACGTTGGAATTTTAAAATATCTGGTGACTCGTGGGAGATACACTACATTATTTTGTATTAGAAGTATTACTTTTCATAAACCTCTGTGATGACAGGGTGAAATATTATGTGTTAGGGATATACTTGCTTCAAGTTGACAAGTAGACTTGGGTTAGCTAATCTGATAGATACCTAAATAGTAAAATATACCATTGCATATGTCTGTGAAGGTCTTTCCAGAGACAAATATAGCAACGAAGTTGGCCTGAAGAAAGCTTTAATCACTGCGGCAATTCAAGCTTTCAATATTTTACTAGAGCAGTGCATCTTTGGAAGACTGGAAAATATCCAGCAAGTGTTCCACAGGGCCTACGTCTTTGGGCTTGTGTTTCATTTGACTGTTTCTGTTACTGCACCACTGTTTGCTGTGTGCCTTGAGGAGAACATTATCTCCTACTACTTAATTCTGCTACCATGGTATTCTTCTCACTGTGGACCCTGGGAAAGAAAAATGGTACCAAAACTTGGGCTAAAACTTCTTTAATGGGCTAAAACTTCTGAAGCAATGAGCTGAATCTTTCTTCACTTAATTTTTTCTATTGGGTATTGGTGACAATGCAGATAAACACAATTTAGATATAAGATTTGTAAAAGAGTAAGATGTGACATTTAATGCTGGTATAATAGAAAGTGGTTGAGTCATCTTAGAAAACAGCCATTTTGTAAAATACTAGCCCTATATTTAAATTTTTTTTGATTTTGAATGGAGCCTTTAGAAGTTAACTTTTGAGAAGACAGAAGCTCTGTTATGTTAAAAAGTAGATTACTCAGGTCACATAATGCTTATGTATTTAAATTTTGCTTTATCCATCCATCCACCCACCCACTTATCCACCCATCCATCCACCCCTTCACTCATTTATTAGAGGATAAGGGCTTATCACATTCATCTTGAGGCCAGAAGATAGCAGATAGCTTTTAAGAGTCAGTAGTGACTTTCTACCCTATGGGTCTGAGGATCCGGCTTGGCAGAAGGATCCTTTACATGGAGAGCTAAGAACATTGAAAACTGTCACTTCCTGTCTCTTGAGATCTCAGCTTAGATATCTTCTCTTCAGATAGAATTCCTGGTGTAGTTTTGCATACTAGTAAGTCTCTACTCCTTGATCATTATGGGCTTTATCATACTATACTTTGTTTTTATAACATTGTCATATACAGTCATGGTATTGAGTATGTTTTAATATTCTTTCCAAGAAAAATAACAATATCAATTAGTATAGAAACATTGTTCCAGGTTGTCTTTTCACTGTGTCTTCTGAGCTTGAAGTAATCTCTGACATAGTGCTGCCTCATTCTATACTGTATGAGTGGATAAGAGTACCAGAAGCAAAAAATACTGATCAATAAATATTTTGGTCTCTGTGTTATACATACTGAGTAGCAAGTGGTTTGGGGTCCAATTAATGAACTATAACTTCATTAGCCTTTCTCCTTGCAGAGTACCTCATGGATCATGATTTCCTTCTAGCATGATAATTTGAAGTCAAATTCCACCATACTGTTTAAATATTATTTATGAATGCAATGTCCCAGGCTTAGAAGTCCCCTACAGGCTTCTCTTCACTGTAGTTCCCCTAGTATTCTTGTCAATAAAAGAGCAAATGAACGGAAAAAGAATTCAACTTGCATCTGAGTAAGGCATGTTTAATTTTCTCATAAATCTGGCTCCTAAAGAGAAAATACCCTGCTGAGATTTATGTAGGTCACTACTGAGACACTTTACACTGAATACAATTATTGGAATAAGACAGAAAAATTTCTCATTACTGTGCAAAGGTATGCTTGATCACTCAGAGGTTCTCTAATAGTTGGAGAGCAATGCAAATGTGGATGCCTACTGGATGGGTTTCATGTGTCATGTTCAAATTTGTGTCAGGCATCTTCCCCCTGGTTCTCTGAAGGCTATCGCTGGGGATTTCTCTTCCATTTTGGAGAAGCAAGAACAATTATCTTTGTCTTCAATCTACCACATGGATAGGAAATGAGGGAATTGTGTCACTTCCTGCTTAATTGGAGTCTAGCAGTGATAGCTAGATCCCAGATAATTCAAATAAAGTCCCAGCCACTTCTGTTTCCTGTAGCGAATAAATAAAAGGACACAGCACTCTCATAGTGACTCAGCCAAATGCACCACTGTTAATACTGACGTGTCTCCTTACCATCTTATAACCAATTCCCATTTGCTGCCAACTTGCAGTTAACAGAGCCAACTGGACTTAATCACCTTTTAATACTAGAAGTACTCCAAATGCCTTAAGAGATTAAAAAAAAAAAAAAAAAAAAAAAAAAGACTGTCTATAGATTGAAGTGAATCTCCCTTTGCATTTACCACAAAAGTTTCAAAACCAGGCAATTCTAGTGAGATGCTCCGATCCTGAACTGACACAATGATCTCCAGGGTTCTATGTCCAATGTTTCTATACTAATACTAAATAGTTCTATGACAGGGTAGGTGGTTTGAATAAGAATGGCCTCCACAGACTAATGGACTTTAATTCTGGGTCACCAGGCAGTGTGTATCACTGAGGGTGGGCTTTGAGATTTCAGAAGTCCATGCCAAGCCCAGAGTCTCTTTCTTCCTGCTGCCTTTGGATCCAGACATAGAAGGCTCACCTACCATATCTAACTACAGACACCCTGCTCCCTGCCATGAGAATAATAGACTAAACCTCTGAAACTATAAGCAAGCCCTCAATTATATGCTTTCTTTTATAAGAGTTTCCTTGGTCATATTGTCTCTGCACAGCAATAAGACAGCGACTAAGACAGAAAGAGGAACAGGAAGAACCCGGCCTCTACCAGCTACCATTTCAGTGATACTTTTCTTTTTGGATAAACACTAACAAATAAAATTCTAGTTTGAGCAATGTAAACATTATTTTTACCCACTGGGGTAGAACAACTTCCTAAATAGTGTTCCTGCAAAAAATTTCATATGAACAAAAACAATTTGAAAAGACAATATAATAAATATTAAGTCAACAGACTTAATATTAATTATAAATGCTTGGCCTTAGCTTAGGTTTGTTTCTGGATAGCATGTTTTGTTTTCTTAAATTAACACATTTCTATTAATCTATGTGCTTCCCTGAGGCTCATTTACCTCATCTATGTACTGTCCATTCCGCCTTCCTGCTTCCTTTACATCTTGTTGGCTGACCCCAAGCTGACTGGCTCTCCTTTTCTCTCTACCCACCAGCCCTGCCTATCCCTCCTCTGCCTAGCTATTGACCATTTAGCTTTTTGTTAGACCAATCAGGTGCCTTAGGCAGGCAAGGTGAAAGAGCAACACGTCTTTCCATAATTAAACAAATGGAGCATAAACAAATGCAATACATTTATATATAGTTAAACAATTATTCTATTCCTCAACAGAAAAATATGAGATTCTTTGACCCTTAAAACATACACACACACACGTACACACACACACACACACACACACACACACACACACACACACAACACACACACAGAGAGAGAGAGAGAGAGAGAGAGAGAGAGAGAGAGAGAGACAGACAGACATTCAAGATTTTCCTGTTTACGACTAATAATATGAAAATAATGATTAAAAATCTCATTTGAAAGACATCTAACTTTGGAACTCACTATTAATGTAGTGAGTTCTTCTTTCTGGAGGAGGTCTGACTTCTTGCTCATGATATATATATATATATTTTTTTATTCTTCACAAAGTAACACTCTTATTTACAGTAGGAAAGAGTCATTTTCTAACATTGATCTAAAACTGTTAATTTTAATACTTACTCAATTACAGTACAATACGTCTTATAAGACTTTTTTTTTTCTTTTTAGTTATGGGAAATAAATCCTTCATCTATTACACAGTTCAAACAATTCACGGCAGCTTGGTAATGACAAAGCTTTGATGTGCTCCACACAGCAGAACTCTCTAACTGGCTTTAGGCAGGATGACTAGAAATCAGGGTGGCCACACTATAGGCAACTTCCATCTTAGCTCCCAGTGCACAGGTTGAAAGATTGAGTAAGGTAGTGACTTTCTACGTAACTTCAGAATTTTTTTTTACATTTCTTTCTGCTAATCTAACAATTCACTCAATAATTTTGTACCAGGAGGGTTTGTTGTTTTGACTTCTTTTCTTTCTTTATAGCTTTCTAATAAAATTAAAGATGATGAAGAACACTTAAGTCAGAAGTTTCTGACCTGGCATAGCTCTGAGGTCTGTACTCACAGTCCCAAATAATCACACAAAGTCTCATATCATTTACATGCTGTTTTGTCTATAGCTCAGGCATATCACTGACTAACACTTACTCATGATTAGTCAAGTGGCTTAGTACCTTTTCTCAAAGCATTTTTGTCCTCCTCTTCTTCTATTTCTGCCTGGCATCTCTGTACTGCTCTTCTTATTCCCAGACTTTTCTTAGACTGGTAGTGCTGCCCATACCATCTGCCTTATGGCCAATCAGTGTTTTATTAAACCAGTGGCAGAGACAAATATTTTTAAAAAGTACAAGAGCATAATTCCACAGCAGAATACAGTTATTATATAAGGCCTAGGATAACAATAACATATATTGCATTCTTTATATCCCTTTTGCTAGTTAGAGGAAAGAATAATATACATTAACCAGTCCTCAATTGCTTATATTATGTTCTTTTTTCCAGTTCCTATGGGTGGTACCAAGAAAGTACCAGTAATGGCACCACTTTAGAATTAGGTTATATTCTAATCAAATAAAAGCTTTTTTACTGTCTCAAACCCATTCCTCTCTTGCTTTCTAGAGACAGAATGATGCTGTCATCCAATAAACACATTCTCTTGATTCCTGATTGCATTATCTCTCTCTTTTTCTCTCTTTCTCTCCCTCTCCTCTCCCTCTCCTCTCTCTCTCTCTCTCTCTCTCTCTCTCTCTCTCTCTCTCTCTCTCTCTCTCTCTCTCTCTCTCTCTCTCTCTCACACACACACACACACACACACACACATCTCATTTTTCTTTTCTTAAAGGATAATAGCCTATATAGTAAGGTTCATTTATCCTACAATAAAAGCCCCTCAAGGAACTCACAAATACCTATAGAAGGAGATGGTTTCTAAATAATAGATCACAATATAGTCGTAGAATTAAGCAAACAACCAGTTTTAAAATGTAAAAGTGATTACATACAGTGTGTGTGTGTGTGTATATATATATATATATATATATACATGAATATATTCAGTTATTCATCAGTACATAATTTACCTCATTGAACAGGTTAATTCTCATCTTGATTTTTGTCTTTTCAAAAGAAGAATTACAGTTTATTTACAGTACTACCATGTATCTCCTCTTTCTCTAGACTTTCTCTAGAAGTAAGGAAGCATCTTTCTATTCATCTTTCTGTCTTTACAGAAAGTCAGTCATCTTTGTAACTAATTGCTAAGACTGATTTTTTTTATTTCAAATATCTACAGTAATCTCTGTTTGAACTTTATCATTTGCATGGAGCTTGTCCCAATACAAACACCGCATATACTTCAGTCCAAATTGTGTGTGTAAACACTATGAACACAGACACAAATTAACTTACACTGTATCCAGGACATTAACTGGCATGCAGTAGGTGTAAAATGAGCATTAGCTGTTGAATTAACTGCATGTGGCAGCAGGGGATATAACATGAAGTGTAATTCCTTTCAAAACTCACAGTAGTTGCTGTCATTTCATGAGTCAGGAAGGGCGTGTGGGGGCAGAGAGATGACCCCATGCTTAAGACCATACATTGATTATTCAGAGGACTAGATTGAGTTTGATTCCCAGCATTCACATAGAGTGGTTCACAACTGTCGAAATTTCCATCTTGTGTATGTAATTTATGTAATCCATGAAGAAATACTTCCTCACTGCTCAGGAGACACTTTACTCAAAAGTTCCAAAATATGTTTCAAATTTTGTTTAACATCAACCTGTTGATATTTTAGTGGAAACAGTATTAGTTCCATTTCAAATTTATAGATGAAGAAATAAGTTATTAGGTAACACATTGGGACATAATGGTGTTTTTAGATTACAGAAGTAGGTAAGGTGTTATTTGAGAAGCCTTGGGAGCTTTATCAAGGAAGAAAACATGACCTTGTCTGAAATATAGCTAGCAGGATGAACTGTACATTCTCTTCCCTTTTTGTCATTGGATTAGCTAATTTAATCTGCTTTAATCATCTTTATATTGCGCTTTAGCCTGAAGTGTATTATGCAGATAAGAACAAGCAGATGATTTAATCTGCAATATTCCCTTCCATACAGTATATGTACCCTGAACTATGAAACACTAGGAAATTAAACTTGCAAATAGCTTAAGAAAATAACAAAATAAGTAAACTAGATAAGCAACTTTATCATTGTACTTGTGATATTAAGACATCTTGAAGATGATTAATCAATGTCAGAGAAAAAAAGAAACACATTAATTAGAAAGTGTTCATAGTAATTAAAGCAAAATTTCAGAACACAATAACAGTGGTCACTATTAGAATGGAGGCAATAGTATGGACACTGGATAGCTAGAAAAGAGTAGCTTTTTAAAAGTCATGTTTCTAGGACCTATGATGTAGCTGAATATTAAAGCGTGCACTCAGCACATGTGAGACACATGTCTCCTTGACGGATAATCAGAAAATAATACCAAGTTTCATGTCAGTGCTCTAGAGAAAAGACATGAATAACAACAATTTCTATGTTTTCAGCCAAGATTGACAAAAGACTGCAAATATCACTTAAAAAATATTTAATGTGGAAATGGGGCCCAAGTTGGAAAAAACATAGCTCATATAAGAGGTGCATGGAATTTCAGACCACAGGAGTTATCCGAACTGATGTGATCAAAAAGACTCCAGCAGTATAAGAAGGTAGAAGTTGGGAGTGTGAATCTTTAAAAGGCTTAAGTGTCTATAGGACAGTCCACTAAATTAGTTATAGGTTCATTACATCCTCGTTCAGCTAATCAGTTGGTGAAAAACCTTGAGTTGAGAAACAACAACAATAACAAAACCCCAGCCTCCACATAGAGAGTTCTATGAAGAATAGTTCCTACAATACCAACAAAGGGGAACACTGGTGTTTTGACTTGTTCATATGATTGACAGTTACAAATATTGACTTTTGTTAGATAACATGAAAAAGTCCATGACTTCCAAAACAGTACAAGTATGATTTGTTGGTTCCATCCATAATCCTCAACACGAGTTTCTCTTCCTGAATAAACCACATTTCTTCCTCATGATGCCTTCACACAGAAGTAAAGCATATTACCTTGATCGACCTTCTGTGGATTTCATTTTGTTTTGTAATTAACAATACCTAGTTTGGAAATTTTCCTGTGGTGTTTCTTGTTTTTGAATATTCACTGAATCTTTTATGAAAAAAAAATTATAAACTCTTCAGAGAGACTCACGTAGTGTGTTGCCATGGATAATTCTTTTTAAATAATCTGAGGGTGGTTAAGTGGATGAGAACAGATGGAACTAAATTGATGGAAGTTGACTATTGTGCCTCTTGGCTCCCCTTAATGTGTTACCTGAGCATATTTTTGGCTTGTCAGGCTTGACATTTTATGCACTGGAACTTTAACAAGGTCATCCTGATTCTTACATAGAACCTGTGTACACTTCTGTTCCCTCTTCCAACCTGGCCAGAATCCCATCTATAACCACAGTCCTCTAAGCTTCAATGAATGGAATAACTCCTATGCTGGTATATATAAATACATCCATGTTTACCCAAACTCCATTGGAACTAGAGGCATGCTCCATTAAGTGTGGTCATTTATTTACCTTTATTTTATATATAAGGATAGGGAAGTCACCAAGGAGAAAAGGATTCAGCATATTTTATAGTCATTTATTCATTGAATAGTGTCCAAGATTTTATCATAAATGCTAGATACAGACAGACACTGTTCTAGACATTAGAAGTTCACGAGCATTAAGTCATAGTCTGTTTTTAAATAGCTCACACACAAGAGTAGAAGAAAGAAAAAAATCAGTGAGACTTAAAAACACAACATGATAAAGCATACACTAGAATGATATTGAGGTCTTGTGAGAAGGGAACTCGATCCCATCTTAAAGGGTAGAAAAGTGGGTTTTGATAGAATATGTCTCTTAATTATTGACTTTAAGAAGAATAAATATTTGAATATTTTGAAGGAAATAACTCACCCAAAGCTTATTTCTATCTCATGAAACATGCCTCTTGGAACTTCAGTTTCAACAAATAAATGCTCATAAGGGCCATGTATGTTTTAAACCTTATGATAGAGATTTTTAATATACTGGGAAGATAAAGTACCAAAACTTCTCCCTTCAAAATCTATGATTTTGTAGATTAAAAGAACAAAAATATACATATTAACTAGACTAGAATGCAAAACAGATGACCCAAAGATTAAGACATAACAAAGTAATATTACATAATTCTTCAGAACCTCCCAATAGCCTTTGATTGAGAAAAGAATTAACTGGGGCTTGGCAGATAATGAAGCAGTAAAGCTCAAAATTTTTATCTTTTCTTGATAGCACTGATGGTACCCCAGGTTCTGGGTCAACAACATTTCCCATGTTTATTCTGAAAACATTACTTTGATGATTCTTTGGAAGAGATGTGTTTTCTCATATCAACTTCTGAATTTTCTGAATTGAAATATTTGTATAAAACAATTAAAATGAGCACTAATTTCCATTACTTATAAATATGCTCTTATTTAAAAATAGAATCTGTATAGATGCAGTGAGGTTAGCATGAGGTCATACTAAACTATTTAGCTTGGGTCCTAATCCAGTGATAAATATCTTTAGTAGAACTTCAGAAGGAAGATCATGTGAAGACACACAAGGAGATGAGGAAGAAGGAATGGAGTGATTCATCTATAAGCTAAGGTATGCCAAAGGTGGCTAAAAAAGAAGAAAAAGATAGCTAAATTGTTCTATAAAGTAGTCAGAAATAGCATGACCCTGCTATCTGGTTACATGCATCTTGCTTCCAGAGATTTGAGGAAATACGTTTGATACATTTAGCTTGTGGCTAGTGGTGTGTGTGTGTGTGCGTGTGTGTGTATGCATGTGTGAGTGTGTGTGTGTGTATCTGTGTGTATTCTGTGTATCTGTGCCTGTGTGTGTCTATGTATATCTCTATGCGTGTAACAGTAAAAGAAAGTGAGTACACACACTGAAAGTATGGCTGCTGCATCCGATTTTCAACTTTGCAAATTCTCTAAATGAGTAATGCATAGAAAAATGTTACAATATCAAGTGAGGTGACAAGGTAAAAACAAGTTATCAGCATAGTAGAGGGGAAGATTATCCAAAGTAATTGTTTCAGTTGACAACTTCTAGATGTAGAGACCAGGACTTTAATAGTAGCAGAATGAGAAAGAAGAACATTAAGGATCTAGAGGGCATCTATCGTGTGTGTGTGTGTGTGTGTGTGTGTGTGTGTCCATGTCCGTGTGTGTGTGTGTCCCTGTGCCCAGCTGTTGAATGTTGGAGAAGTATGTATTTAGGTGGAAGGTAGCCCCGTGGGCATTCTGACAATTCAGTAGTTATATCAGACATTTGACCATTTTTCTTAAATGTTTGCTCCAGCATCACAATCCAGGTTACTGTAATCAGTTACTGGAATATTGCTCGAAGCAATTCACTTTTTTTATTTTATGTCCCTCCCACCAGAAAAACAAAATACTGACAACTTCTAGGGTATTTTGCTATCAAAGTAATCTAAATTACTTCTCAGGTTGTTTGAAACCCTCCACTAGTACCTTCCTATCACAAATGGACAATATTTCTTTCAAGACATAGAAAATCTAGTTTCAGCTCCATTTCTGATCTCCTGTTCTGCTCACACAGACTTCATACTCCTTTACGGATGTTTTCCTATCACAGACTATACACCCCACAATTTATCTATCACACCTTAAAACCTGTGCTCAGTTCTTACATTCTCATCAAACTCTTCCAAAACATACACCCAAAATAACAGTCTCTGCATTCTCCAGTCATCCCCTGCTTTTTATTTTTCTCCAATGTGTTTCCATTGTATATAACATTCCATTTACTGGCTTAATTTGTTTATTGTCTGTTTCTTTCCCAGTGGATATAGAGTTCATTAGGGCAGGATTTTCCAACTGTTCTATTGACTTCTACAGTTTATTGCCTAGAATAGTGTCTGCCATGATAGTTACTCAATTCATATTTGTTCAATGACAGGAGAAGGATATTTATTTACCCTAGCACATTTAGAAGCAAAGTATTTGCAATACCCTGCATGTTCAGCTGGAAATTCTACTTCTCAATAGATTATTGTATGCCTATAAATGATTAGGTATATTAACTGCATCATCTATATAAATGTTTACAATGATCTATAAAGGTGAAAATGAGCTTCTAAGTCAAAATTTCCTATATGTCTGAATTCAAAAACTAAAAATTATCTATAGAGATAAGCACATTTTAAAGTTGTTACTATGATGAATTTTGAAAATAGTAAAATTTAGCTTTGCTGCAATACTGAAACAGACAGACACATAGACACACACATATATACACACAGAGAGATGGAATGTAGATTAACTATGGGATGGTGAGAAAATAGCCCTCAATAGTTGGAGGGAGTAGAAAGGGTTTCAAGAAAGGAACATCCTATATTGATATTTTTATGGAATATGGAAGAACAGAGAAATAGGAAAAATAAGTAAGTGGACTCTTCAAAAATAAATAGTTGGAAAGAATAAAGAAAAAAAGGTTTCTCTCTTACCTTAATATAGCTAAATTTTAAGTGAGCCTGGGGCCTACATTGTATAGACTTCATCCCCAGAGAAGTGGTATGACTGGGAGGTGATAGAATGTTCAGTATTGGGCTAGCTGGACCTTTGGGACAATGAGCTCAAGCCCAGGAAGGAAACTGAAACCCAAGACCCTTTTTTTACTCACATTTTCTTTCTGTATCACAGTAAGGTGTGTATTCTTTCTCACTGGACAGTAACAAACACAATGATATCAGCCAATGGTGGAAGGCAACTTCTGAATTCATGAGCCAAGATAAATCCTTATTTTTATAAGCTCCTGTGCTATAGAAAGAGAAAGGTTAGCAATACATGCTTAGTAGAGTTTTAAACCTAACTTTATTCTGATGATTAAAAATAATGGCATTAACCTTTAAAAGCAGGAAATAGCATTGATTTACTCAAGAACATTGATGACATATCCTCTCTTTCATGGGGTGATTATTTAAACTATTACAAAGTTTAAGTTTACTCTACAAATTATGAAAACAAGAGTTCCTCTGTTGGTTTGAAAGTAGGGAAATGTCATGCTGATTAACATATGCCTTGAACTTTAATAGGGCTAAAGAAACTTTAACCTATATTGAAACATAATAATATATTAAGATTAACAAGGAAGTTCAAGCCTTTAAATAAAATTCTTTTTATTAGTAAAAAGAAGATGAGTGTATCAAATTTAGATGGCTATTTACTGTCTTTGCTATATTTGCTTTTATAATCCCAGTATCTTCTGAGTCAATGATACCCAATAGTTTTGTGTTTATATTGTTCTGAAGAACCCAGGTTTAATTCTTAGGGAGAACACAAACAAACAGACAGACAGACAGACGGATGGACGGATGGATGGATGGATGGATGGATGGACAGATGGACGGATGGATGGATGGATGGACGGACGGACGAACGGACGGACAGATGGATGGATAGACATATGTAGATAGATAGGATAAGATAAAGTAAGAGTAAGCAAACTATGATCACCAAGAGGGACAGAAGATCTGTTTGCTGAGCAAAATATTGTATCACTGTGGAATGTGATCTCCTGAATGTGAAGGATGGAGAGATAAGAATGGGTCCCTGAAAATAGGAAGTATAGTTGGAGAATATGAATATAAGAGTGCTTCAGTTATGTCTGGCTTGTCTAATCAACAGAATTGTATTTGGTCTTGATATATCTTATGAAAATCATGGGAAGAACACACAGAAACTGAATTCATAATTTGCAAGTAGCATGAACAAATATTACAAAATAGAAAAGTGAAAGAATGAGCTGAAAGGGAGAGATGAGAATAGAGAAGGAAATGTAAAGAAAACCTGTCAAGAAACGTGATATCTAATTGTGAAAAAAGAGAATTAAAAAGAAAAATAAGTGAACTAGTCACAATCAAATAATTGGAAATAATTAATAAAGGGAATACATTGAACTAAGATTGGAATCTGGAAAAGAACTCAAGAGAACTAAAGAATTCGATTGACAGAAAGTGACTCACAGCACATCCAGGAGCCTAGGAACTCTCAAGTCAAACCACGTAAAAGAGAGGATGTATTTAACCTGAAGAGTCAAGAGATCCCAACTGTAAGACAAGTAATACAAACCCCTGGTCTTTAGAGCATCCTGTGTCCTTTGTTCCTATAAGGCTTTGCTGAATGAGTAATACTAAAAGGATACTTCACTGCTGTAAATCTCTATATTGTTAATATATGTGACATTGTACTAAAATTTAAAGAATATTAATTCCTCAACCACTAGGCTGAGGTAGTACCAGCACTTGGGGTTTCTGTATAAACAAAGGGAAACTATTCTAAGAGCAAAATTGAGATTATAGACAACAAAATCAGCCTCCAACTTATTTCTAAGTAGGGACTTTCCACCATATTGTACAGTGGTGTCCAGCAGAGGCTAGATGCATTTTTCCTATCAAAACTCATTACATAAGAGAAGCCGACCTCTCTGAGCCTGTTCTAATGCACCAATCGATCTATTCGTAAGGTCTCTGATAATTTAAATTTGTTTGGAGCTTTTAAGAATGACCATGATGATGCTGGTCCATAATTAGATTCAGAAGTGCCCAAGAGATCAGTTAAGTACATCTCTGAGTGTGTCAGAGAGGGGATTTCTAGAGCTGGTTATGTAAGTGGATAGAAATGATGCCCTGAATAGAAGTGGCAAATGTCCTATACCTAGACGGAGTAGAAAAGAAGGTTCTCAGAAGCACCTTCTCTCTCCTCTTCCTCTTTTTCTCCTTCCTCTTCCTCCCCCCCACTCCTGTTTTCTCATTGCTTTGAGACTGATTACTGCAGTGCCAGACCCCCTTTATCAAGACAACTTGAAGCCTTTGAACCCATGAGCCAAACTAAATCCTCCTTCAACTAAATTGTTTCTCTTATGTATTTGTCATAGAAATGAAAACTCTAATAATGCCTTAAGCAAAATGCCACTTCATACTTTTTTAAAGATTATTAAATCCTAGGGCAGATATGAAGAAATTCATCAAACCTCTTAGGAAAGGCATTACCCATTATTATATTGAAAAGTTAATTATGTTTGAAAACTATAATCTAAAGATGTTGCATCTCAGTGAAGGTTACAAAACTTATCTTAAAATGAATTGTGGTAATCAGTCAGCATTGTAAATGGACTTATTGGTCCTGAATTATTTTCTAAAGTATCAAAGTTAGTAATCGTATTTTTATATATTTACTACAACTTAAAGGACTAAAGATAAATAAAAGACATTTTATATAGTACAGAAAGATTTGGAGAGAATAACATGGTCAGATTGTAATAAATCTGATATACATTCAAATGGCAAATGCTAATTACTTGTCCTGAAGGAATGATTTTTACATTTGTAAATACCTTAAAATTAAGCAGTGTAAGGAACTGTGAATGTAGTAAAGCAGTTGCCTAGGAGATCAAATTTTGTGAAACAAAGTAGGGCCGATGCTCAGACACTATCTGATGTGGGAATGTCATTTTGTGTGCTGTGAATATCAATCTTTAAATAAAGGAGCTGTTTTGGCCCATGACAGGCACCATAGACAAAGTAGGAGGGGAAATCACAGCATAGGTAGGAGAAGCAGGGCAGAGTCAGACAGACCGAGCCAGCCACCCAAGAAGAAACATGTGAGGAACACAGATGAGCCACAGGCCACGTGGCAGACAGTTTAATGAGAATGGGTTGAACTGAGATGAAAGAGCAAGTTAGCAATGTGCCTGAGCCATAGACCAAACAGCATGAACTTAATATAAGCGTCTGAATCTGGGGGCATGATCAGCTGTGGGCGGCTAAGGGGTCTGGGGAGGCAGGTCTGTGGGTCTGAACATCTGACCGCCCAGGGCCAAGAAACCTTATTGTTACAACTATCAACTTTAGTGCTTTGGTAAATAAGCATCCACCAGATTCCAAACCTTAAAAGTATTAAATTTTGCTGTTCAAATACTGTCTATTGGATTCCTATACATTTTATGGTATACTATCTATCTGAGCTCATCTAGTCCCTTTGTTGCTAACCTCCAGCCTCTAAATCTTTTCTAATTCTGAGAATCCATATCAGTGCAATAGCACCCTGCTGCTTTCCCTTTTGCCATCGGTCTGTTGAGTGTCAACTTAGAGTCACTATTATTTAAAGGAGCACCATCTCTCAGAGACTTGGGTTGCAGAATGTCTCTGAAGCTAAGATGAAAGAAAAATCACACTCCAAATTTCAAAGCAAATGAGTATGTTTTATATAGTGACACACTGGATATTTTCAATTTGAGAGTTAGACTAAGAAACTAGAAGGCTTCGTTTACAATTTACAAATTTACAAATTTACAATTTACAAATACAATCAGGAAAGTAGTGATCATTACTCAGGCAGAATTTCTCACAGGAAGGGTAAAAACCAGCATCTTATTTGCTTTCCGTTCCCTTTTCAAGAAACCCTTTGTGGAATGCTCCAAGGAGCTGATACCTCCAGGACATCTGCACTGGAGAGAGATGAGGACTGAGCAAAAGAACATCTCCTCTTCCATCCTGGGTTTGGTGAAGACACAGCATCTGGTACTTTCTGTTGATCCCTTTACAATGGGTTCGTTTAAATTATGAGTTCTTGTTTTTATTCCTTTGGTGGTGTCCATTATTAGCACTTCAAGGAATATAGGGCCATGAGAATATATCATCAGTGTGTGAGGTGTATGGCACGGAAGCAGACAGAAGGCATAAGATCCAGCCCAAGTGCTTTAATGAGAAGACTATCAGTCTACCAGCCTGAAGAGGATTGAGCACAAGCTGTTAACTGTTTGAACCCAAACATAAGAACACCTGATGCGTAGTTACACTCCCCAGATATTTTAGTTGTCAAATGAATCTGAGATATTTTAATTTTAACAGGGATATTCTTACTTTCATAGGTTAGCCACTAATTAAAGATTCTCAATGTGCTATGAAATCTATACTCCAAATGCCCTCTGGCTATATTCAGACCACAGGTTGAACACTGTTGAGTTGTGAACACTGCTTTATACATCAATGATAGAACATAGAGAAAAGGGACTGAGAGAAAGGGGTAAGAGAGAGAGAGATACAGTGTTTAGACAGTTGTTCAAAAGAGCAGTGGGTGTTACATAACGAAAAGCTCCCAAAGGGGAGGCTTCAGACATGTTTTCTGTGTTATTGTGCTGGTGAATTCACTCTGTTTATAAATAAAACACTTCTAGTGTTTTGATGTTTGACTTAATTTGGGATTTTTTAATATAATAACATGCTAATACCTTCTTCCAAACAAGAGAGAAGTAGCTCAATTATATTGTGTGCTTATATCCATATGTTATAAATATTGAATTAGGTTTTTATGAGAATTTACACAAAATGTTGGACTTTGTGTAAAATCTGAGATAAAACCCATATCTTTTGGGAATTTAGTAAGGTCATCCTTAGAGCCACTTTATTATAATAAGAAAGTGCAATCCCTGTCCAGAATGCTTACCCACCAGCCAGCAGATACATTCAACACATGGACAAGTGCTAAGTAAGAGACGGACTGAAATACTTACAAAGCAAATGTTTCCTGGCCTTCAGAGAACCATGAAAACACACCAAACAGCTACAAATGTTCCGGGATAAATGAATAATCCAACATACATGTGATAAAGGTACAGTTCTTGTTCAAAAATATTTTACTAATTTTTACTAATGAGAACTTGATGCAATGTATTTTGATCATAGTCATATCTCTCCTTCAGCTCTTCCAAAATCCACTCTCATCTCCCTACTCAATCAAATTCATGATTTTTTAAAAGTTTATTGTATTTAATTGGTATTGGTTAAACATTCTCAGGTATGGATAACTGGCCAACATGTGGAGAATGAGAGACTGACATAGCATACTGATTACAATAAGCTACCCAGCCTAAGGTGTTTTGATATAAAAGCCCTAGTGGGCTAAGCAAAATAGTCTAAATTTGGAACATATCACTTGGAAACTACTTATAAAAGATGCTTTCAAAGTTGTTTTTCAATCAACTCACTAAAATCTACACCAAACTACAGACTGAATGTTTGGGTGCCCTTGAAGTCCAAATGTTGAGATCTGTCTCCCCAATACATGGTATTTGAAGTCACTGCTTTTGAGAGTTAACCAGGTCATAAGGATGGAAAGCCTGTGAGTAGCATTGGTGACATTACAAGAAGATTCCAGAGGGCTTTGTTATGTTCCAACTAGGATGTAAACAAGCAACAACCTTGATAGGTATCTACTGCAACAGAAGACATTCAGAAATCTTTAATTTGGACTGTGTAGTTTTCATAGCTGTGGAAAGTTAATGTTGTTTAGGTTGTCAATCTATTGTTTGATTATCGTCACCTGAACAGATTCCTTTACTTTGGACATTGATTTTCCTCAATGAAACTGTTAAATTGGAGTTTGGATATTCTATAACACTACGAGTACACCTTATAAATTTGCATTTCATCTTACTTGAAATGGGATATTATCATTTTGTTCAATGAAAACAGATTTTGAAGTCAACAAGGCCAAGTTTAGACTGTAATTCTACTGCTTACTAATTATGTGCATTAGATACCTCATTTAACCTATAAATAGAATCCTAGCACTCTGAGCTGATAATTGTGTTGCCTCATAGAACTGTTAATTTAAAATAAGACTTGTAAAGCATTTAACACAGAGGAAACTAGGAAATCTACTTTTGTACTTGCCTATAAACAGGAAACTATTGCTTAACTTTTTGCAAAGTGATTTTTGGAATATCCTTAAGTAGCCAAGTAGACACAAGAAAATAAGTTTTCACTGAGGGCAATTACAAATTTAAGAAGAGGCAGATAGAGGTTTAAAAAGTTAATCAGAACTTCTAATAGGACCAAGGTTAGAAA
This sequence comes from Phyllotis vaccarum, assembly GCA_033318265.1. Classification (NCBI taxonomy): domain Eukaryota; kingdom Metazoa; phylum Chordata; class Mammalia; order Rodentia; family Cricetidae; genus Phyllotis; species Phyllotis vaccarum. The sequence goes on along the minus strand of JARWLC010000019.1, from coordinate 51,883,774 downwards.
ACAATAAAAACTTTTGCTCTCTATGAGTATACATACAAAGTTCTCCTTGAAACTGCAGCTTCAGGTCAGAACCATTAGAAATGATAGACTAAAAGAAAGGTTGAGCTAGAAGTCATTAAGCCCAAGAACCAAATTGCCCAGCTTGAATTCATTCAATCCCTGGATGCTTTTTTCTTTCTGAAGAAGCAGGTCATCATTCTAAATTACAAATTGTTTCTATAATTTTTACAGAAAGTAGCCAGCAGTAATTAGGAATAGTAATGGTTTTTGAAGTATGAAAATGATTTAAAGAAAATAAAGTGGGTTATAGGGTTAGAAGACAAAACTTGGTTCCTTGGAAATGCTTCAAGTTTTTCTGGGCATGCAACCGGTATATTATGGCTTTACCACTGTGGCCATAATATCTAATGAAAACAACCAAGGAGAAGTATTTGTCTCCTGTTTTCAGGAGGTTTGATTCATGGCTGTGTACTAAGCACTTAGGCAGGACATTGTAGCCACTGCAAGTTTTCACTTCACATAGAATGGAGAAAAGAACGAACATGTAGGCATTTGGGTGGCTTGTCTTTTTACCTATTTTATTCTTTTCAAGACACCAACTCATAGGATTGTCCAGTCCTCATTCAAGATGGATCTATCCATAGACTAGTCTTCTCTGGAAATATCCCCACAGACAGACATATCCATTCATGTGTCTCATCAATTTTCTGGGTCATTCTAAATTTAAGCAAGTTACCAGTGAAGAATAACCATTATACCAATTACTGTACTAGTTAGCTTGTCAACCTGGTGAAACCTAGAGTCACCTGGAAAGGAAATCTCAATTATAAAATTGCTCACTTGGAAATTGCAGACATACAGGTATTCAACTTACTTTAGTGATCTACTCTTGCTGATATGATAGCTTTAATAAGTTTCAAACAACTTTCTGTTACACCTGTTTTGAAATAAGTTTCTCAAATTATGAAGCGTCTCTTGTTTTTAAGATTAGTGAAGAGACCCTAGAAATTTCTAATCCGGGGTTAACTGTTCCCCCATTACAAAGCAAAACACTACCCATTACACAACCTGATATCCCATGAATAATCAAATTTTCCAGTTGGATTGTAGTGACTGGGCACAAATCCCAGTCCTTTGTGTCAGGTTTGATCCTATGATGATGTGTTCAGGAGATTTCCTCTGCCTCAAATGTGTGCATACAGATCAATATTTTCCCAAATACTCAAAGGAATCAATCCATAGAGTCACAGATTCTCTCTCTAAGTCCCCTTTCCAGAACTTTCTATTGCAAACTTAGGAGTTTCCCTGGGATACCCTCTAGCAAATCCTTTGAAGGTAGTGTACAACAGGAATCATTTAGCCACCTCCTTTCTCCCCCACCTCACAGGGGTAACTGCCCTCCATTGCTCTGTGTCCTATGTAGTGAAATTGCCAAATCTTGTCTCATTTTGTTGTGCTACTCTCCCAAACACAGTAATTGATCCTATCCTGTTACTCTATCTTAGGTGACAGTAGTAATCTAACAGCATCTTGTCACAATCCAAGAGTCTGACATCCCTACTATTGCAAAAATAAAGAAAAATGGTACATAGCCACCTCCAACTACAAAAACAAGTCTAACAACATTGAATATGAGAAATAAGACATAAAATAGTGGAGTAATGAAAGCCGAAAGATTCCAAACAAGCAAACAAACAAAAACCTTTTTGACTTTAAGCAGTGTATATCTTTGGAAAGAAGGGAGAAAGGGTCAGGATGCCAAGGAAAACAAAGGAAACTTCTGTGGTCTATCAGTTTTACTTGTCTTGATACTGTAGTAGTTATATGTGGCGTCTTTATGATAATTACTAAATGTTTCACAGAATTTTTATGTATTCTTTATGAAGTATAACACACATTGTTGAAATAAGAAAATAAGAGGAACTACACATAACAAGTAATAATACACATGATATATACCAGAATCAAAGAAGTCAAATTTTATTTTCTTTAGGCAGTGTCTTATTACTCATATGTATCTCTGGCTGTCCTGGCCTCTTCCTCGTAAGTACTGGGATTAAAGATATATGCCACCACACCAAGATAGAACTCAAAACTCTAACAGGTACACTTGAAAATATATTATTCCCAGTATAAGTGTAATATTTGGGGCTGTATTTAAAAATTCCTGAGGAATAAGTCATATGATGTTCATGAAAATATGACACTTTTGACATGACTATACTTTGTTGTGGTATATGCAATATGTTAAGAACCTCTCTACTACAATATGCTGCCTTTCACCAAACTTTGTCAGTGCAGATACTTTCAGAATATTATTTTTCTTTATTCTTTGACAATTCCATATATGTGTACACTGTATCTTAATTATATCCACCCCCAAATCCTCCCTCCATTCTCTGTAACTCTCCAATGCTTCTTGACACACTTTTCTGCTCTGAATTTAATGACCCAGTGAGTTCAATTAATGCTGCCTACATGTGTGTGGTTGGGGAGCCATCCACGACAGCATAGAACACAGGTAATCTATGAGAAGTCATACCCACACATAAAAATGGATCCTCCTCCCAGTAACTACCATTGCCAATAACCGTCCATCAAGTGTTTTAAGTGTATTTGTTTGCAATCACTTCCGTTCAAATATTTACCAGGTGACTAATGCTTTGAATTCCAGAGCATTGACAGTTTGCTCAATATGCAGGCTTAGAAGCTTACGGGCACTGTTAAAAATACATTTTTGTAGTCAGTTTAGCTCTCCAATGCCCAGATTTATCTGCATCTGTATCTGATGTGGCAGGGCTATTGGCTAATAAAAAAACACGAGTTTTGGCTTTGTTTAGTTATCAAATAATATATGAAATGTCATAGGGAGTAAGTTTTGCCTTCAGATATTGAGCTGACTTATAAACTGAATGAAAAAACAACAAAAAAAAACTCAAAAAATAGGACAAATAAGCAAATAAGCAAGTCTCAATTCTCAACTATCATCAACTTTATGTTAACAATCTGCTCATTTTATCTATACACACACACACACACACACACACACACACACACACACACACACACACACACACACACACACACAAAGTCTCTTCTTCTGCTCCCTTAAATATAAAGAAAATAAAGAACAAATCCGCCCTGAAAAATAACAACCCAAGCATAGGATATTTTGAACTTCATAAACTGAACTACTCATGTTTGAATGCTTCTTTTGAAATTTCTAAAAAGTTTAATATATGACCCATACCATCCTCAAGCCTAGAGAATCAGCTATTGATATTAGGTTGGTTAGCTGCTTGAAGGCGGACTGCAGAACTAGGATCTGTATCCAATTAATTTGCTATCTGTATCACCTTAAAGAATCTAATTTGATAAATTTGATTGTAACCTATTTTTCTTCTGTGAAATGAAAATTTTCCCACGTGGATAGTTGTGGACATCTGTCACCAAGTTTCCTATATACTCTGATTCAAAGTTTGACTTTCAGAAGCAAAGTCTTTCTTATTATGACCATAACCCTCATCTCAAATGTGTTGAAGACAAATACTAGTTAACGTGTTCCTTTGTCACAAAACCAGGGAGAAGAAACAAGAGGGGCTGCCTCTCTCTCAGTCTCTAAATTCATTCAGAATGCACATGCTTTTCACAAATACAGATGATTCATACTTATGAATTCTGTTTCACTAGCTAGGTGTTGATCCCCTAAACTAGAAGAACATACAACATGATTGTTTGAAAGTTCTCCATAGTCAGTCGAGAGGTGTTCCCTGGCATCTGTCCAGAAATACTCTGAGTTGTTCTGTATCATGATTGGTAGACAGAGGAGGCTGTTCTTCTGGGGATTCTTAATTGATCACAGAGCTAATGAGTGTAGAAAATTAGCAGTAGATTCCCATGAATACAAATAACATTTGCCTCAAAATATTAAAACCAGGGTCTGTAGAGCTGGCGCAGCAGATAGTAAGTTCCTGCTGTGCCAACATGAGGACTAGAGGTGGAATACTCAGAGCTCTCATATAAAGCCAGGAGTGGCCACATGCAATCTCAATCCTAGAGTGAGGGTAAGGAGGATTGCAGGAGCTTTCTGGCCTAGCTTTGAATCAGAAAGTTCACAGTGCAGTAAGAGACATTTGTCTCAAATGTCTAAGATAGAAAGCAAAGCTCTGATCTACATATGTGCAAACCTTCACACATACAGCACACATATAAATAATAATAGTGATTGTCTTTATTATTACTATAACATCTTAACTAAATCAAAACTTGTATTGGAGTTATTTTTTATTTTAATTTCTTCTAAGGAAAATGTTATATTTATAGAAAAATATAAATAAAGCTTTCTGTTTCATAATCTCTAAGTTTTTCGACAAAAATAATACAGAGTAAAACTATCACCCCTGGCTCTGTAGTAGAATGTACATTTGAGTCATAAAATGCAGCCTAAAATTAAGCCTACACAGTTTTTTCAGAAGCTCAGAAATATGTGAAAATTTTAAAACAAATAGAAGCCTTCATTATCATTAACATCACCATCTATCTTTATCTTAAATGAGCTATTTTTAGTTTAATGAGCAGCTCTTGGTGATGGTATTTTGACTTGAAGCATTTCATAAAATACATTTTATTAAAAATCACTTAAGAGAAAAATAAGAGTATTCAGTTAATCACTGTTGTGTGTGTGTGTGTGTGTATGTGTTTGTTGTGTGTGTGCATGTGGGTACATATATAAATACACATTTATTGCAAGGTGGCATGGATTGAAAAGGAAATGGAGTGAAAAGAAACATCACAAATCATTTTACAGAACTCCATGCAGCCCTGTGTACCCTAGGAAGAGTGTTAGAACTCCACACTGCCCTGTGTACCCAGGAAGAATGTTAGAACTCCACACTGCCCTGTGTACCCAGGAAGGATGTTAGAACTCCACACTGCCCCGTGTACCCAGGAAGAATATTAGAACTCCACACTGCCCTGTGTATACAGAAAGGATGTTAGAACTCCACACTACCCTGTGTACCCAGGAAGGATGTTAGAACTCCACACCGCCCTGTGTACCCAGGAAGGATGTTAGAACTCCACACTGCCCCGTGTACCCAGGAAGGATGTTAGAACTCCACACTGCCCCGTGTACCCAGGAAGGATGTTAGAACTCCACACTGCCCCGTGTACCCAGGAAGGATGTTAGAACTCCACACTGCCCCGTGTACCCAGGAAGGATGTTAGAACTCCACACTGCCCTGTGTACCCAGGAAGAATATTAGAACTCCACACTGCTCTGTGTATCCAGGAAGAGTGTTAGAACTCCACACTGCCCTGTGTATCCAGGAAGAGTGTTAGAACTCCACACTGCCCTGTGTATCCAGGAAGGATGTTAGAACTCCACACTGCCCCGTGTACCCAGGAAGGATGTTAGAACTCCACACTGCCCCGTGTACCCAGGAAGGATGTTAGAACTCGACACTGCCCTGTGTACCCAGGAATAGTGTTGTTAGGTTCTGTATTCCTTACTTTCTTATTGCTGTGACAAAACACATGATCAAGGCAACTTGATCATGAAAACTATGAAAAACTACTTATTTGGAGTCTTGTGGTTCTACAGGGTTAGAGTTCATGATGATCATGACAGGTACAATGACAGCAGGCAGACAGGCAGGCATGGAGCCTAGGAAGGAGCTGAAAATTCACATCCCATGCAGAAGCAAGAGGCATGAGAGGGTGGGCAGTAATGGATTGGAACAAGCTTTTGAAACCTCAAAATCTACCTTCAGTGGCACATCTGCTAAACATCTGTTAAACCTTCTCATTTACTTTCACCAACTAGGAATTGAGGATTCAAATACATGAGCTCCTAGGTTCCAGTCTCATTCAAATACCACAGACCAGTAACTACATAACTACATTCTTCCCTACGCCCCATCTATTGGGTGCTTCAAACTGTAGGACAACTTGGAGCCATGAGAACAAAATAAATACTTAGTATATATCCTTGTAATTGATTGGAAATCTGCAACATCACAAGAGAAAGCAACAGTCCAAGCAATGTAGTTTGGTACAATTTCATTCTCTAAAGACAGAAAACTATGTCAGCCCAAGCCTTTGCTGTTCACACTTTCCCTAACGTAATGCTTTATCCTAACACAATAGCCAAAAAAAAAAGGGGGGTGGCTCTGTTATTGCCTTGGGGATTCAAGACCCTTTTCCACATACTGCAACTACTTTTAATATAGGCTTTAAAAATTATTTTCTCGAGTGTTACTCAGAGACACAAAATTAGATGACAGTGATAGCTGGAAGCCAATTGTTAGAAAATGTTAAAATGTAAATGGATAAAAATGCAAGAAAAAATTTAAAATAATGTGAAGGAAGCTTAGAAATTACTCTTTGTGTGCTATTGCTAAGTAGAGATGTAAGAAATAATTTTGAACAGCACAGTACTAAATGGAATCTGCTGTAGAAATGAAGCATGAGAATCTATGTGCTCTCACATTTAGATACATGCATGAATATATTTAATTATTTTTATGCTTTTAGAATATGTTGATATGACATTCATGTGCTTAATTTGCACCCCAAAATGCCTGACCACTAAAGAATCCATCCTATGAAACTATGCCTGTTTGTCAACCTCAGGTGACATGAATATGTTGAATGTCACTCCTATGACTTTGTTATCAGATATGGCACAATTGAAAGACTTCATAGACTTAATTCAGTTAATCTAAGTTATTCAATAGAGTGGAGAGGCTTGACACAGCCAAGTCACTTGTTTAACCATAGAGTCCAAGTATTCTCAAAATAGAAAATCATACAAGATTTTCTCCAGTCAACCCTGAAGAGTCTGACATATTGGATAAAACCATGTAGCAGGAATGAGTAGACATCGTCTACTAGATAAAGAGGCTCCTGGATTTTACCTGATAAGGAAGCAGTGACATAAGTTCTGAAAGTCAGAGAAAATGTGTTATGTCAGCAACTAGTGAGTTTGCAAAGGGACCAAGAGCTTCTGATCCCCTTGAACCATCCTTGACAACTTAATTGCACAATTGTAAGAACATGATCAGTGAACTAAGCTCTGTTATACACAAATTTTGTTCTATCAACTCCCAAAACAAGACAATAAATAAATATTATTTTAATTTTATGCTCTTATTATTAAGCATAAAAAGTTATTTAAAAACAGATATTTTCAGATAAAACCCTTAATTGTGTGTGATGATCACATATGCATAAAGGTCATAAGACAACTTTCAAAGATTAGCCCTCTCCTTCTATCATATGTGTTCCAGAGATCAAATTCAAATATAAATCTGTTGTTTAGGGTACATAAGGCTATATATATCTACTACCAAGGTTAGCATCAGGCTTGATAGCAAGCACCCATAACCACTGAGCCACCTTTCTCAGAGAACTAGTTTCTCTTGCTATTATCTGTTATCACATTCTTTCTCTCTTCAATGCTTAGATCTATTTTCATAAGCAAGCTGTACTTCCAAATTCTAATCTTAACATTATCTAGAAATAGACAGAAATCTCTCCCACTGATCTTAAAGTAGGACCATAACTACCACATCTGTCATGGAACCCAGTGGTATTAAGTGACCTGTCATTCTGTGTGGTGTCTTACAGCTCAAACCAGTCCAAAAGAACTTCTCCCCAGGATGGCTTTTCTATGTGCCAAGAAAAGTCACTTCAGCTTTTTTTAGACACTTAAACTAAAACTGTGCCTATGGTTGTTGTCTCAAAATTCCTAATTTATGACTCTTGGAAGATGTTTGCCTTGGAACAAGAGACAACGAAGCCAAGAAAAAAAAAAAAAAAAAAACCAGACAGAGATGAGAGATTCCTGCCAGCAACCCAATCCTCATCTTCATCCTTGGTTGGCCTTACCTGTTTCCATTTCTTCCCTACTCACTGTGCTCCCTAATAACGGTGTTTACATTGTTTCCTCCAAAGCTGGAATACTGGTTTGAGTTTTGATACCAAAAACTATGCTGTTCCCTACCATATCATGTGACCCTGTCACAACAAAATTTCTAAGATTGCAGCCATCACGGTTTGATGTCACAAAATTTTAACCATGGAAAGTAAATTTGTCTCTTTCCTCTCTGCCAAAAGCTAAAACCTGTTCCATTGTTTTGTAAAGCAAGAGGATAGAAATGGTGGCCAATTTTTAACCAGACAAGATGCAGAATTGAGACCCACGTGTGTTCACTGGGGTTTACTTTTCACTCTCCAAATAAGTTAAGAATATCATTTTTTTTAAGTAAAAGCCATATGTTTCTCTACCTCATAATGCATGATGCTCCTTAGATAAGATCTTCAGAATTTCTATTTTTTTAACCTAGAAATGGAGGTTAATACAGACAATGGAATCCAAGGCAGTCTTCATCAAAGTATAATTTCAGAATAGAGTGCTGAGTCCATGAGATAGCCTGGATTCTCTAGTTTGACGATTCTGTGTTTATTCAGTTAGTAATTCACAGGGCATGCCTATCTATCATACCTGCTTCAAGTCCACATTGGCAACAAAAACTCCATGATTCTCAGTATGTGATAGCTTCATCTGGGTTATAAAACATCCCAGATGTATTTAAACAAGTATTAATTGGAATAGGGCTAAGACAGTAAATCCTTAATCGTAATACCCCTGGGCTTGTTGTCCTAAATTCTATAAGAAGGCAGGCTTACCAATCCAGGAGGCAGTATTCCACTTTGGCTTCTGCATCAGCTCCTGGCTCCAATTTCCTGTCTTGCTTTTTAGTTCCTGTCCTGACTTCCTTTGACAATGGATTGTGATATGGAAACATAAGTTAATAAATACTTTCCTCTCCAAATTTCATCGCAGAAATGGTAACACTAACCATACCGCAAATGTTCAATAAAATTATTTACTCATGGGAACTCACAGATATGGGGCACAGACATGAATTCAGTGGGGACTTTGGGAGAGTTTTTATTTCATCCTACCTGGTTTTAGCATTTTTTGTCTTGTTGAGTTTTTTGTTGTTTATTATAATTTTCATATTTTATGTAATTTTTTTTTAATAAAAGAGAGTTGGTTGGTTATGGAGCTGAGAGAATTTGGGAAATGGGAAAAACAGGATCAAAGTATATTAGATGAAAATTTTAAAAGATAAAAATATGATCATAAAATCATGGATAATATGATCATAAAATCATGGAACACAGAAGGGAGTTTGAAGGGAGGAAAGGGAATGAATAAATTACATAATTATGACCTCAGAGAAATATTTTTTAGAGGAGAGGAAAACCTTATGCCCAAGTAGAGCAATTCAACTTAGCAAGTCTTTATTCCAATTAATAACTTTATTAATGAAAAATTAGCTGGCTGCTTTGAGAATGTGTGAAATCATGAAACATGCTCTCTAGCCTCTAACATAATTGAGGTTAGGAGAGCGTATCACATTGTTCTCAGGAACAATGAAAAGCTGTCCTTGATTGCACATTAATAATATACACTGTATGATACACTTTAGTCTTTAGCGTCATCATCCATAACACATGGACAGTAACCCGTCCAAAGTGAGGATTAAATAGAAAAAGATGTAATTATCAGATGTTGGTTTCATATATACTGTTCTCTTTTACTGTTTTCCCCAAAGCCAGCCATTGGATGTGAAGGACCCAAATCTTTTAGAATTAAATTATTTTTGTGTTGTTAAAAAATTATTATGGTGGAAATCTGTATTGACAAAGATAGAGGACATAAGCTTTGGAGCTTGAAAGAAGGCAGGAGCAGGGCCTGGTGATATATGCCTTTCATCCCAGCACCCACCGGGAGGCATTGTCAGGAAGATGCCTTTGAGTTTGAGGCCAGTCTTTTTTACGTAGTAACACCCAGAGACATATAGTGAGTTCCCATCTCAAAAAGAACAGAGAAGAAGTCAAGAGACACTTCTGGAAGAAATTTTAAAAAGAGTGGAAGTTAATTTACAACCTGAAATAACTCAGGTAGGTGCTCAGAAGTGGAGTAAGAACAGGATGTGTAAATCAATATATTTGGGCCCAATAACAAGAAGAGACTTACATACCAAGGGCATTCACTTGACTTTTCACCCGTAGAAATAGCAAACAAGTATCTCTGGTTCTTCATCATCTAATCTACCATGTTCCGCAAAAGAAATATGACTGAGAAAATAACATGTATATTCTCAACAGACAAGCCTTTGAACCCAGGGTCAGAGGGAGATGGCCCAGTTCAATCTCTAAACATGTCAACAAACCCATGACCCTTCTATCTGAAACGTCTGTACTGCCCCTGTGTGAAGATTATAGAGTTAGCAGACTTAATCAATATGCAAAGTACTATGCCAGCCTTAGTCGTGTGTATTTAGAAAGATAAAGACATTGGGAATAAAATGGGAGGAAACCGGTGACCATGGTTGTCATTTCAAGTTTGGTTGAGCATAAACTGAATAGTAAAATGACTGCTGGTTTGAGTTATGTTACAAATTAACAAGCTCATCAGTGTGACATTTTGTTAGATAGTAGGGTTATTTTAGATAACAATGGTTCTTGCCAGTTTATCCTTAATTTGAACTACAGATCAAAGGTTATTGGTAGGTATCATGAAGTTCCCTCTCATTGTGCTTGTTAAATGAAATCACAGCCTTGATTAAGATTCCCTGAAACAGTATGAACCAGTACAAGTAGGCACTATGTTATATGTAACATTTTTAGAGAAAGAATTTTCTCATATTATGTCTTAACTCAGAATTCAATTTAATTAATTAATTTATTTATTTATCATTTGCCTAAAAACATAAAATTTCAAAAATCAAAACTAAGAAAATTTAGAATGGGTATGATGACTAATTCTCATTTTCAACTTGATTTAGAATCACTTAGAAAATGCACCTCTGTGTGTTTAACAGGGTGTTTCCATTAACTGAAGAGAAAGACTCATCCTGAATTGGGGTGGCATTATCTCATAGGGCCAGGACTACATGTTTGTTTCTTTGTTTTTTCTTTCGTTCATTCTTTCTTTGTTTGTTTTAAGTAAGCTAAGTGTGGTGATATATTGTAAATTTAATAAAAAAAAAATTAGTCTGGAATATCAGAGGACAAACCATCCACAGAGCCAAGCCATCAAGGTCAGGGAGTGAAGGTCCATGCTATCACTCAGGAGACAGAGATCTGTCTGGATTTCTGTGAGTTCAAAGCCCAACAGCCAGGCAGTGGCAGCTCACACCTTTAATCCTAGTTCTAGCAGAGTTGAAGCAAGAGTATAGCTGGGTGGGGAAAGAAATATAACTCAGGAGGAGAAGTTCAGCCATTCTGTCTGTGTGACCAATGAATCTGAGGACCTATGAAAACAGGAATTATTCTGTTCAGCCTGAGAAATTTTCTAGATAAGAATTGGCTGTAGTTTGTTCCCTGTCTCTCTGATATTCCAGCTTTCCCCTCAATATTTGGCTCCTGGTTTTAATTATAATACTAAATAGAATTTGCACAATAGCTAAGTACCATTATTCTTTTCTCTCTGCTCCCTTCCTACAGATCCAGTGTGACCAGGGACTTCATGCTTCTGCATCTATGATGGATGTGGGAGATTATGTTGTTTCATTGTAAATAATTGTCTCATCCACTAGTTTAATAAAAAGCACTGATTGGCCAAAGGCAGACAGGAAGTGTGGACGGGGCTACCAGTCTAAGAGAACTCTGGGAACTGGAAGAACAGAACAGAATGCCAGAGAGAAGCCAGAAGAAGCAGAGGACAACCACGCTGCTCTGAGAAAAGGTACTGAGCCACATGGCTGAACAAGATGAGAGTCATGGGTTAGATTAAGGGTAAAGAGTTAACAAGTTATATGCCTGGGCCTTAAACCGATCAGCCTAAAAACTATTGAAAGCATCTGTGTGTCTCTGCGGGTCTGCGGGTCTTCGAGTCAGTGGATCTATGGGCCTAAACCTTGAGGTTAGGCCTAAAAGTCTGAGCTAGAAACCTCTTACTACAGATGGACACCACGAAATCATGAGCCGCAGTCAACTCCTCCTCTCTTCAGTTATTTGTGTCAAGTATTTTCTCAAGCCTTAAGAGGAATGATTAAAAGTGAGAGTCTCCACCAAAGAGCAGGGCTGTTGTTGTAATAAATCTTTTTAGGTAGTTCATGGGCATTTGGACGTGGCTTGCAGAGGAAATGTGAAAGAGTTTTGACATGTGGGATAGAATATTATAAGCCACATTTAATTACCATTGTTAACAGCTTAGGGTATCAGAATAAGAAAAGAGTGCAGGCAGTGGAGACCTAACTCATGAGATTTCTAGCAGAAAGTAAAGACTCTACTGAGAACTGGAATAGAGGTATTTCATATTGTATTGTGATCAATAATCTCACTGAGGGCTGTCTGTGTCCCGCGAATGTGATACTGAGTTCAAAAGGACTAATATATTTGGTGGGGAAATTTTCAAAAAGGCCTAGTGTTCAACGCGTGCCCTGGTGATTTTCCTTGCTGGTCTCCTCCAGATTTACAGTGAGAAGAGCCAGCAAGTAGAGAGCAGTGAAAAATATGCAGCTTGGTAAGGAAAGGAATGTCAGCCGTGAATTGTTTTAAAGGTAGACACCAATATAGCAGCTGAGATTACTAAAGAGATGGGCCCACTTAAGGTGAAACCTCTCCCTTCACACTAGGACAAGGAAAAAGTGCCAACGGAGTTTGAGTCAACCCATTAAGGTCCAATTACTGACAATACAAACTTAGTTAATTTAAGAGACCCTGAACTAAACATGTTGTTGAAGGTAATCCTTATACTGAAACAACTAACTAGGAATGTATTTTCCCAGAATAGCTACCAAGGTACCCAAAGATCACACAGTCATGACAGAAGGAGTCCAGACAACATCTCTAGCTGGTACTAGAACTTGGCATCATAATCTACTGGATGTTATTTTTCTTCAAGTATGAAAAATTCAGGAGTTAAAGGGTTAAGGATAGTTCTACCAAAATGGTCCAGAAAATCCCTGAGACTCAGAAACATGTGGCAGAATCAGATTCTCTATAAGCAACCACTGGGAAGCCACTGCGTGAACACACCAATATAAAATCTAAGTTAGAATGGTGACCTCAGGATGCTGGAAAGAGATGTCAGGACCACAAGATTTCTGTCAAGCAAAACTGTGGCCACATAGTGGAAGAAGACCAATAATGAGTCTACATGTGCTTCAGGCATCAAAACCAGAAGGGCAAAGCTATCTAAGGCTACTAGAGTCTGGATTATTACATCGTGACCTCCGAGTGTGAAAAGGGGTAGAAGGGTTTGATGTTTGCCCTGCTGGGTTTTTAGGCTTTCTTTACTACATTTTTATGTCTTCACATCCCTCTCTTCACAAGTAGGAATATTTATACTATGCCATTGCAGAATGGAAATACATAGCTCACTTTTTACTCTATAGGGGCTCACTGTTAAGAGATTGTCATGAATCTCAGAGGGAATTTGGGTCTTTTGTACAATATTGGCACTATTAAAGAATATAAAATTATTTAACAATAGATTAAGTGCATTTTGAATTATGAAATAAAAATGAGGGTAATGGAATATTATAATTTAAAAAGATGCCTTTGAGTTTCCAATGGAATTGTGATAATTCATTGTCAATTGGACTATATTTATAATCACCATGAAAATACATCTTTGAGTGCATTTTTGAGGATGTTTACAAAAATATTTAAGTAAAAAGGAACACATTCCCTGAATGTGGGCAGCATCATCCAATGGTTGGGATCCAGGAGAAATTGAGAAGGAGAAAGTAAGCTGATTTTCTCCATTTTATGTTTCCTTAATGTGGGTACAACTTCACTCTCCTCCATGACTTCCCCACCATGATGGACTCAACCCTCAATAATAGGTGAAATAATTTCTCCCTTAAATTACTTTTGTGAGGTATTTTATTACTTCAATACAAAAGTAAATAATACAACATGTGTCCTACCTACCACTACTAAATGTATTGGGGACGTATCTTAAAATTCCTGGGGGGGGGGGCAGAAATGGTTTTCTCGAAGTTTGAACATTTTATTTCCCACACATCTGCATATATAAGCAATTTACTTAATCTAAAATGATTTAATTACACACATAAATATATATATGCATATACAAATACACACACATATATAATATATTACACACATATATGCTAATTATCCCATAAATTTTATGAGCTGCTTAGCTCATTTGTATAGCTTGTAATTTTAAATTCTCAGATTGATAGGATGTTTATGAAAAGACATGTGCCAAGATGAGGCTAACAGGAAAAGAAAGACAATTCCTTAGGTAGCTTGGTAAACTGACAGATTTTCTTGATGTAGCCATTTGTTTGCCTGTGTGTACTGTGGTATGTCTCAAAGAGATTGAGATATCCCAAGAATCTAGATGGTGAAGTCTCTGAATTCATATTTCAGATATTCTCAATAGACTTCACAGTGGTGACAGCACTGTATAGAAGTACAAAGTTTTATAGGATCAGTATTTTTTTCTTTTTCTTGTTTTATTTTTATTAATTCTTTATGTATTCTTTGCTTTTGGATCCTACTTATCTCTCTGTTCTCTCATATCCACCATCTGCCTTGCAATACACCCCCCTGTAGTATGAGGTTTCTGGCCCCGACTTTCGGGCCTAACCTCAAGGTTTAGGCCCGCAGACCTGTAGACCCGCAGTCCCACAGAGACACGCAGAGGCTTACTATAGTTTTAGGCTGATTGGCCTCAGGCCTGTAGTAGTGGGTTCTCGGGTCCCGGGCGCCAGAGGTCCGAGACCCACAGACCTGCCGCCCGAGACTGCTTAGGAACCCACCGCCGCTCAGACCCCCAGAAACAACTCAGATGCTTCTATTAACTTCATGCTGTTTGGCCTATGGCTCAGGCACATTGCTAGCTAGCTCTTACATCTTAAATCAACCCATTTTTATTAATCTGTCGGCCACGTGGCCCGTGGCTCACCCATGCTCCTTACATGTCGCTCCTTGGGCAGCTGGCTTGATCTGCCTCTGACCCCGCCCTGCTTCTCCTACCTATGCTTTGATTTCTCCTCCTACTTCTTCTATGGTGCCTGCCATGGCCCAAAACAGCTCCTTTATTTAAAGATTGAGATTCACAGCATACATAAACGCATTCCCACATCACAGGCCCAGGCATATCACTTGCTAGCTCTCTACCCTTCATCTAACCCATGTCTCTTGTTCAGCCATGCGGCTCGGTACCTTTCTTTAGAGCTGCATGGTTGTCCTCTGCTTCTTCCGGGCCTCTCTCTGGAATTCTCTCTGGTATTCTGCTTGGCAGTCTGTTCTCAGAGTTTTTAGTCTGGTAGCCCCACCCACACTTCCTGCCTGCCTTTGGCCAATCAGCTCTTTTTATTAAACCAGTGGGTGGGACAGTTATTTTCCATGAAACAACACAATACCCCTACACCCCCCAGCAAAACAAAATTTGAAGTAAAAAAATAAACAAATAAAACAAAAAAGAAGAATCTTGTAGAAGTTGTAGTATGACCTGTTGAGACATACAGTTTCTTGCAGATGTTCATTATCATGAGATCTTGGTCTGGCTTGAGGCCTTTGGCTTCTGCTACCCCACCAATAATAGTCCCTCACTGGGGCCCTGTTTGGATGTCCTGTGTCATGGAGATCCTGATTTTTCGATCTGTAGATTTACCCCTTCACATCCTCCAACAATTTACAGACTCAGTGGATATTGGGGTGGGACAATTCTTAGCCATAGGTATGGATGATAGCTGAATGTTTGAAATGATGTGATATGTGTCAAGGAAGTTACTAAACTCAGATCAAATGATGTATATAAGAAACTACTATCTCCATATAAGCTAAAATATTGTTTTTATCTGAGGTTAGGACTCTACAGAGACCAACTCGCACAATCACACTCTTAGGGATCACAGACCTTGCCAGGTGCTGCCTATCTATCTGCCATGGTAGAGCACCTTCATCTCGTAGATCCTTACATTTTGAGATATACTAAACTACAATAGCAAATCAGAATGGGTTTGTTTTTCAGTTTTACTTTAATCACATACTTAAACTAGATACAAAAAATGAGCAAACATGTAAATGAAGCATTATTAGCCTAAAGGAGGTAAATTACAAGTGATACATTTAGGTTTCAGAAAATTGTTTCTCTTTAAATAACAAAAGATAAAAGTCACAGCATTTAAATAACTAAAGAAATCAAATCATTCAGCAATTAAATATTACACTGGAGTCTGTTATACAAAATCCAAAGACACATTTTCATGTTATAAATATTAATAAGTCCATCTTGACTTCAAATTTTAATATAATCCAAGTGGCCTGATGTTTTCCATTTAGTTAGGTTACTTTCATTTTTTGTGCAGGTTCCATTACACCATAAAATGCCTTCAAAAAATTTTGAGATTATAAATGCAGTTTGGAAGATAAAAATATACGAAATGTAGCAAAAGTCTGAAACTTTGATAGACTTATACATACTATAGTTGTATTAATAATCTTATTCTGGTAGATATATTCAATGTTAAGAGGGTTGTGAAACACTAGGTCAGTTAAGCAACATAGCACCCAAAGATAATCTGTAACCACTCATCTAATATCGGTGCCTCCCTTCAGGCATTATAGAAAATCACCAGCTGACTAAATTTCATACCCACACACATCCATTCCCAAACAGCTGAAGGAAGAAAAACTATTGTTATATAGCTAATGCTTGTGAAAGGGTAATGTAGCTTTTAAAGCCTTGAGTCAAAAGACAAAGTAGCCAGATTTTCTGTGTCTGTTTGCTCTTCTGTCAGTATGTACAGGATTGGTACCACCACCACCACCACCACTACTACCACCACCACCACCATGACCATGATCACCATGACCATCACCACCATGACCATCACCACCACCACACCATCACCACCACCACCACCACCACCACCATGCCCATGATCACCATGACCATCACCACCGTGACCATCACCACCACCACCACCACCATGACCATGATCACAATGACCATCACCACCACACCATCACAACCACCACCACCACCACCATGACCATCACCACTATGACCACCATCACCACACCATCACAACCACCACAACCACCACCATGACCACCACTACCACCACCACCATGACCACCACTACCACCACTACCACCACCACCATGACCACCATGACCACCACTACCACCACCACCATGACCACCACTACCACCACTACCACCACCACTACCACCACCACCACTCATGCATCTTCAGCTTGTCTCTTTTCATTTAATATTTTGCATCTATCTTGCCTCTATATTCAGAGTAGCATAAATGGAGAATCCAGGCTATAATAGAAGAGAAAATGTAGTAACCACAGTTTAAATATTGATTAAGAAGTTGATGAGGGACTGGAAACAAATATGTGGCAGAAACCAATTCATACCACAAGGACTTAGAATATACCTGGAAATGTATATTTATGTGCATGTCTATGATTGTATGTGAATGTATGTACAGGAGTCAGAAGGAAGGCAAATTCTCTTTTCCTTATATGGATTTTGGTAATTGAACTCAAGTCATTGGATTTGCACAGCTGAGCTGTCTCACTCACCCATAATTTCTATTTCCTTCAATCATGATAGTAATAGTAAAAGATTAATTTACTTAGTATTAATTAATTCTCCAGTAAGAAATAGGAAAACTAACGTCTAATAGACCATCAGGTGATTGCACGGCAAATGGAAACCAGTAGTAGTTGATGCTGAGTAGCTCTGACCATTATGGCACACTTTCTTTCTTGTACTCTTCTGTGTATGTATCATTCTCTCTCCCCTTTCACTTAACAAGTTCTCTATTTTTTTTTTATTTCATCCCTAAAATAACAAAAACATCTTGGAAACTTTTAGAAC
Source organism: Phyllotis vaccarum (assembly GCA_033318265.1). Taxonomy (NCBI): domain Eukaryota; kingdom Metazoa; phylum Chordata; class Mammalia; order Rodentia; family Cricetidae; genus Phyllotis; species Phyllotis vaccarum. The sequence goes on along the minus strand of JARWLC010000019.1, from coordinate 51,865,870 downwards.
ATGTGTTGTAATTTGTAAGTAACATATTATGTTCCTTATACTCAATTTCAAAAGAGATAGCAGCACATTCTCTAAAAAGTTTTGATTTTATGTTTTAGAAAAGAAAGAAAGCGAGTCCGAAGTCCTATAATTTCTTTCCCCTTTTGTGGATCATATCAATGCTAAAATAACTTCCTATCCCTCCCCATAGCATAAAACAGTCTCTTCTTTGTTGTTGCTGGGTTAGAAAAGTCAAAGCAGCTCATATGTTTGAATATGTGCGTTTAAGCAGATTACAGTATAAAAGGAAATACAACAGATGTAAGAAAAATGAAGCCATTTATAGCTAATTATGCTTTTTAAACTAACATTTATTTTTAAGCCAAATCTGATGCATTTGTCATTATCGCCCTGAATATGCAGTACATAGCAAGAAAGGGGGAGGGCTGTGTGAGCATGAGAAGAAGAAAGAATGAAAGAAAGAAGCATCAAATCAAGAAAGAATTTACGTGGACAAGGAAAGGAACAACAAAGAGGAAAGAATCTTTCTTTGAGAAGATTAATATCAAGAAGAATCCATGCCACTTTGAGGTTAAGATGGACAATTAGAAATTGGTTCCATTTGACCTGGTAGATGACAAGAGTTGGGTCAACAAAATAGACTCTATTCCAAAGAGATAAAAATTGAAGGACCACACAAGGTGAAGCGTCAGGAGCTGGAGAAAGCACAGATGAAGAGCAGCAATAGACAAGAAAGTAATACGTACATATCGCTCCCACCAATGTTTCCATGTTTGCAGCAGGGAAATAGAATCCTCATCCAAAATCTCGGGGTATTACAGGAGAATGAGCCATCTAGAGAATTCTACTCATTATAGATATCACCAAATGGAAAGAGCTATTCAACCAACAGATGTACAAATTGAAACAGAAACAAAAGGGGAGCTAAAATGTAAAATTTATGATAACTCCATAAGCCATAACTCCTAAATTACCAAATCTAATTTTATTGAAATGTTAAACTACTTACTGAGGGAAAAACATCAAAGTCTACTTTTCAAAATGATCAGTATCTTTAAACAGAGAACAAGAAGATGAATGAAGTAAGAATTGCAGTTCAGGATATAGATAAGTGGACCATCAACAAAGAAAAAATCAGCAAAATGGAGAAATATAAAAAAATAAAATTTTGAAAAAAAAGTAGAAAGCATTATCAAAAGACTAGAAATAGCAAAAGAAAGAAGGTACAGTTTAGAAAATACTATATTTACATATTAACAACAATGACAAAATAAAAGACTTATTAACAAGTCTAGGCACTTTATGAAATAGTCAAGAAAAAGACACAAGGATGCATAGAATTATAAGGATGCATAAAATTCTAAGAATACATACAATCCTAGGAATACAGAGAATTTTAGGGCCAACAGAAATTCTAAAGGCATAGAAAACCTACTCAAACAAAACTGCGTCAATAAATTTTCCAAATCTAGGGAAAGAAATGGGCACCCAAGCAAAACAGGAATTTATTATTCTAATATTTTTATTTATTCTTTGAGAATTTCATACATGTTTTTAACATATTATGATTATATCTAGTCCCAGCTTTTCCCCTCCAACTGCCCCAGTGTCTTCAACTTTGTGTTTTCTTTTATTAAATATCTCCTTGTGCTCAAATGTGTATTCAGGGCATCATGTCATCCACTAGAGTATGGCCAACCTTCCAGTGGCCACATTCTCCTAGAAAAATGCCAATCTGACACTCCAGCCACCATTCATTACCACTGTCTCCTCAGCTTGGCTGTACTCTTGGTTGCCTCCACTACATTCATGGTGGATTTTTTTTTTTCACTTTTGTAGTAAACCACAGCTTCTGTGAATTCAGAAGCAAAATGGCCATGTCATATCAGAAGACTATTTCACAGCTCTCTTCATCATTTTCCAGCCTTAAATTCTTTCACCCTCCTTTTTTCGGGTGTTTCCTAAGTCTTCAAGAGGTAAGGGATGATAGAGACATCTCACTTAGGGCTGAGCACCCATAGTCACCAATTCTCAGTCCTTCAGCAGACAGATTGTGAGTATAATAGCTGTTTCCCATTGTCCAAAAATGTCTGCCCAAAATTGAAAGCACCCAGATCTGTGGGTATAAACATAAATACTTGGAAGGTATTTTGACGACATACTTATTTAGCAAAATAGCAATAGCAGGTTTCCCATAGGACCTATGATCTCCCCGAGTCATGGGCTTTCAACAAGATGTACAGTATCAAGTATGAATTCCCTCTTTTGAAACAGGCCTCAAATTTAGTAGAAACTGTGTTACTATGACATCAATGGGTATATTGTGTTCTTCAGGTTGGTTTTACAGCATGCAGGCACTAGCTCTTTGTAAGACCATTGATGTCTTTTCTCCCCTAAGCTATATGGACAGCTATTGTTTTGCAAGCCAATTTAAAATGACATCAGATGAGATAGCGGGACACATGCAGTAGGCAAGAAGGTAGAGGTGTATTCAGGGTTAAAGATTTAGCTGGAGATGAGAAGAAGAAAAGGCTTGGAGTATTTCAAAGATCCTTATGAAAACCCACAAGCTTGTAGGCTATTTACAAAAATAATTTGCTAATGGAGGAACTCTGTGTGGATAGATAATTCTATTAGCAGAAGATTTGGATTATTAAATGCAAATTGCAGTGCCAAGCATTAGATTCCCCTTAAAATGAACAATAAAAAAAGAGAGAGAGAGAGAGAAGGATTAGGGGCTGTGATGATGGCTAAGTGGATAAACATCTGTCGTGAAAGCATGAGGGCTTGACTTTAGCTTACCAGAACTCACAGAAAGCCAAGTACGAAGTGTGTCTGTCCTGAGATGTGAAGCAGAGACGCTGTGGCCCAGCATTTCCAAAGTCTGCAGCATCAGACAAATGACCCTGTCTCAAACAAAGACCAGCAGTGAACGTAGTACTCCAATTTTTCACATTACACCAGTGGCAAACATTTCTACACTCACACACATTAACACACACACATACACAATTCACATACACATACAAGAGAAAATAATTTCAATTAAAAAGTAAAATTTTAAAGGATTAAAATTTAAAAAAAACACTTGACTGGCCAAGGGGTGTATAAGCCAATGATATAGTGATTAGCTAGCATAGTGGGTTCTACCTCCATCTCTCTTTATATGCATATGTACATATATATGAGCATATATAATTATATATATGTTATTAAACTTTTCAAAGAGTAAGTAATGAAACAAAGACCCAAACATTATCCCACCCCTTGTAAAGATCACTTTGGTTACCCCACTCTCTCCTTTACTGCTGACCCTTGATTGCTGATTCTGAACATCAGGATTTTCTCTTCTGCTTCTTCCTCTTCCCACAGATGAGAGAAGCACACAAGGGAAGAAAAAACAGTAGTTCCAGTCAGTTTATAATCCAATCTGTAAATCTTCCCGTCACATCTTCCATCAATACTGACTCGCAAGCTTGCTGCTGTCCAGACATGTTCTTTGTTGAGAAAGACCTTAGTCTAATTCTACCCTTCTAGCTTTGTAATTTGTTTATACTAGTTTAACCCACCTTAATATAAGATTACAGTGTCTATATGACATCCAAAGCAGAATTTCAAATAGCTTTTAATGACTTTCTTACTCTCAGGTAAGAATGGGGACTTTTCTGAGATAGACGACATGTGAAAAACCATATAGTGAGCTAAAAAAAATATTTTATGAAGGCACCTGAACCCTGCTGCAGGGCTCCTTCTGAAAAATCTTACTATTCAATCCATTTATCCTTTCTGGAAAACTTAGTGATCATACCACATTTTGAAGTTTTACAAAGGATTGTCCGGTTATTTATTAAACTTCTTAGTTGCTATGTTTATCTCATATTTAAAAAGAATATTACGCTGCAAAATTTCCTGAGTGATATAAAATTGAATCTTTCAAGTAAGATATATTTTGAAAGTTTGTGGAATTCTATCATATTCAAGTTCAAAATTCAACTGAAATTATCAATTGAAATTATTTTCTCTAGAATACTGCCAGGCAAAAACATTGAGTTTATGTAATCTTGGAGAAAGTAATATACACACACCAGATGTAAGGGGTAACCTTTACTCTGCAAACTTGTAAAATCTTTAGTGTACAATTTTGTTTGCCTTGACTGAACAGAAGTTCATTTTCAACCTTGTCAAAACAATTGCACAATGGACCACCAAAATTATTGTGTGTGTTTTCTATGCTTCTTGGAACTGTGGCAATTACCAGAGCAAAAAGAGAGAGAAAGAAGGTAGAATATGTAGATTAAAAGGATGTGCATATTAATGGAGGAAATAGACATATAATGTGATATTTAATAAAAAATGAATAAAGTAGCCTTGAAGCATTCAGGAGTGTCTAAAGTGCAATGGATTTGCCATTAAGGTACTTAATCTAATCTAAAGATATAGGAAGAATGGCATCCTAGAGGTTTACCACAGAGAAATCTTAAAGGATAAAAAGAGAGTTGGAGGGAAACTAAGCACCTTTCAGGCCAATAAAAATCACAACACTAAGAAAATTTGCTATGTGCAGAGAACCATAAGCAAGTAAAAGTGACCAGAGAATAACATGAAATTTGAGAAATAGGGAAAAGCTTTGAAACCCAGCACTAGCAGGTTCATAAAGGTCCTTTTTCCTGTCAAAGGAGAATTCCCTGGAATTCATTGCCTACTTACTTTACAATTATTGTGAAAGACACTTGTCTACAACTTTCCAGACTTCTATCATTAGTTTCATCTTTCCTAGGGAAAATAAACATCATGGGTTACTTTTTAGTATCCTTTTAAAGAGAACCAATGTTGCAATGGGTACATTATAATCGGACACAATGCCAATGCACACCTGTAACACTCCTGAGGCTGAAGACTGCAATTGAGTCCATGCCATTCACTGCTATATATCAAGGGCCAAGACAGCCATGGATACTCAGTTTTATAAAACCAACCAACAAAAATCACATTAAACATTTTTACACTGAAAACTTACTCAAAACAATTAAGATACAAGCAAATATAGTTAAGATACCCTAAGATCAGGGTGGTTTCTAATTTGTTCTCTCATGAAGTAATACATCTCAGTACAATTAATATAATTTTAATCCTTTGTATGTCAGTAACAATGAATTGTAGTAGTAAACTCTTTGGGATATATTATATATCTTTATGTACATGCACATGTCCACATACGTGCACACACACATTACATTCATGGCTTTTGCAAACTATAGAAATCCTAGAGTGTTTTCAGGCAGATACAGAATCAATCTTCTGCTTCAAGCTCCCTTCTGAGACTTAATGACTATTACCAATCTGTGTAAAATATAGATAAATGGATGCAACTTATGTCAAAGGCACATCCCTGACCTCAAGCCCATTGCAATTTCTTCTTTACTCAAAAGGGACCTCTGAGTCCTTTCAAATTCCCTACTTCATTTAACAAATGCGATCTCAGCTACACAATGCGTTCACTTTTTTTGAATCTTTTGTGAAATGTGTCCTTGCTCTTGGCATGCTGGGATAACTAAACAGATTTTCCTCCAAAAAAATTTTTTTGCCGTTTTCTAAGCTCACTGATTCATTTGAATAGGCATCCATCAACTTTAGAGTATCCCTCTGTTCAGCTCTGTGTTTATACAACTGGGATGCACCAATGGGAGAAGAAAACTTAACACTTACTCTTTCTGGGTTTATGATCAACTTGGGAGACAAGACTAGCATCCATGCAACAACAATAAAACAACTTGAGACAGTGTGTAATTAAGTGCTGAATGTGATACTGACTGTGAGTGCACAATTCTTCACTAATTACCAATTGCTGTAAGGAATTAATACTTAACTTTGGGGATTTCAATCACAATTTCCCTATAAGCATTAATTCTTGTAACCAGCAATTCAATTCATTTCAAAGGGCTACAAACATACCCTGGTTTAACAAATTATCAGCATTGTTCTGAGAACTTTTTTTTTCCCCCATTAAGCAATTAATTTGAATCCTGATTGTTCTGACCTCCAGGGCCTTTTGGGGGGTGCTTGCATCTCAGACGTAATTTAATTTTTCAAATAGATTTTCTTTTGGCTGGTGGGGGATTCATAGCCCTAGGGCAGAGGAAAAAACTTTCCAACTAGGAGTGGGGGACCAAGAAACACCTTGCATTTGGAGGACTGTGAGCCAGCTTCTGCCCCTCTGATAGGAAAGAAATTTCAATACTTGACTAATTTCCTTCTCTGTATCAGTTTTCCCCTCCCTCCCTCTTGTCTTCCCCTCTTCATGCCTGCCTGGCTCTGGTTATCCTTTTCCTGCTCCTCTGTTCTTCCTTCTAGCCAGTAACGTCTGCTGTGCTCCCCTGCTGGCAGAGACCCACAGGAAGAAAGACACTCTTGATCTGGACACCTTTGATTTTTGTGTTGGGTGCCAGAGATTGGACCATGGGGTCTGAAGTATGGTAAGTCTATGCTCTGCCACTTGGCTATACCCCATTCTTCTTCTCTGCTTCCTACACTGCACACAAATTGAGACTAACTCAAGGTGCATTACTAGGACCACAGAGAACCTTCTCAGGCCATCTTTGCTTTCTAAACAGATCCTAATCAACTACTATCTGCGCTAGGAAGATTGCAAACATATTTTCCAAGTATGTTCCTAAAGAATCACAAGCTTTTCAGAACCTCCTCTCTCAGATAAAATCACCCATTTTTCTGCACCATCACCTTCCAACTGGACTGATTAATGACTATAGGACCGGAACCATATTCAAAACTGATTTCCTCCTCTTCCTTAAGGAACAAATGATGGCACTGGAACTATATTATCTCAGAGATTTGTTTATTTGTTTTTGGTTTTTTGTCTTGTTTCTTTTTTCTTTTTTCTTTTTCTTTTTTGCCCCTTCAGAAGACCCATATAGTGGCTTACAGCTGTCCATAAATGCAGTTCCAAAGGATCTAACATCCATTTCTGGAGTCCACAAGAACCAGGAAAGAATTAAATATGCATACGTACATACCACGGGCAAAACATCCCTGCATATAAAATAAAATAGAAATAAATGTCAACTAATAATGTGTCAGAGCACTTCTCTGAATTTAAAGGTTGTTAAAGAGTACAAATCATATCATGTTTTGAACTTCATTTTTAACTTTTTTAGTAGGAAATTCTCCACAATGGTCTGTTGTAAGAATGAATGGTGAATGTCTCAGTTTTTTTTTTTTCTATTATCACACAAAAAAAGCATGAACAAGGAATCTTATAAAAGACAACAGTTAATTAGATTCCCAGTTTCAGAGGGTTAGAATCTATGCTGGTACAATGAAGGGAGAGCCGAGCTGAAAGCTTACAATTAGTTCAATAAGCATTCAAGCATCAGGCACAGGAGGGGAGAGAGAGAGACAGAGACAGAGACAGAGACAGACAGAGAGACAGAGAGAGAACTGAAGAACTGGGAACGGTATGGGCTTTTGAAACCTCAATATCCATCCCCAATAACATATCTCCTCCAAGCCGGCCACATCTCCAATAAACTGTTTCACTAACTAGAAATCAAGCACTATATGAGCCTATGAGGTCTGTCCTTATTCAAACCACCACAATGAGTAAACGTGAGAATGTTTTACAGCTTTGCAATGCATCAACTTTTTGTCCCGTAAAATATAGAGAAGAGCACAGACTTTATAACAAAATTCAGTAAGCTGAATTATGTAAAACACACAGATATTAGCCTTTTATATATGTGTATATGGTGTGTATAAATGTATGTTTTATGCATATGTATGTTTGCATGGTGGGGACACACTTGTTAGCATTTGTGTGGAGACTAGATGTTAATTCCAAGTATCTTCCTTGATCATTTCCACCTTTTACACTGAAAAAGAAAAGTCTTTCGTTTGAACCCAGTTCAAATAAGTGCTGGGGATCCAAACTACAGTCATCATGCTTGTGTAGCAAGCATCTTTCTCACTCAACTCTCTCTCAATATCAGAATCTTAACACAAATCACTTAACATACACTTGATACTCCATTAAGAGGAATTCTCATCTTCCTGGCTATTTGGACTGCAGAGAAGAGAAAAATATTCAGCCACCCACCAAGAAGTATTATTACTTTTTGAACCAATCTCTATTATTCCCCACGTTAACATTTCCATGCTCTAATGCCGTTTCCATACTCTGGAAATCTGTTTGCACCTATAGCCACATCCCATTGGAATATCATGTAGATGGCCAACATTTCAGGTTAATGAGATGTACAAGCCTGATCTTGATCTTACTCTTGTGTTCAAAAGTGCAGCAGAGGTCATCAGCAGACTACCAGAGGTCATTGAGAATGAATATCCCGATCAATCTAATGGGAGTCACTATCTATGTGACCTGAAACATTAGGAACTTAAGCACCAGCTTTGCCACTTCTGCGGTTTATTTTTTATGTCTGTCATGTATGTTAAGATGCCTGTAGAGGCCAGAAGAGGGTGCTGGATCCCCTTAGCCCAGAGATGAAGTTATTGGCACTTGTGATCCACATCCCTTGAAAGATTCTCCTGGTTCCCAGAAAAGCAATCTTATCCACCAAGCCATCTCTCCTATTTTACCTCTTAGATATTAAATAATCATATGAGAAGCTGGAGTGGCGAAGCAATGGATAAGAGCATTGGCTGCTCTTTTGAGGACCCAGATTCAGTCCCTAGCACCCACATGGTGGCTAGCAATTACCAGTAACTCCAGTTCCAGAAAATCTTCTTCTTCTTTTGACCTCTGAGTGTTCCAGACATATATCGTAAACAGACATACATCCAGACAAAATAACCATATACTTAAGCATAAAATAATAACTTTAAATTAATACAAATGCATTGCCTTAAAAAAATATATTAAAAAGTGGGGCTGTGTGAGCTTTATTGAGGTCATTAAGAGCAAGCTACTTCCTTCTCCTCAGTGAACCAATAGAATTTGAGTTCAACCTCTGTCCTGAGTGGAGACTTGACATCCTAAGCTGCACAAAGCATTAAATACTATTGTCTGCCTCTTTTAAAGCTAATCTAGCTTGGTCTGTCAATTGCTGAGCCAGGTATCTATCTTTCTAGGAAATCTAATCCTCCTGAAGTCATCCTAAGGAGATGAGAGGAATAATTGTCCCTTAAGGCAGTTATCCTACCCCAAAGCCTCTTCCATGAAAATGCTTGCAGAGCTTCCATTGTACAGAGAATTGTGGACACTGCCTGCTTTTCCAAACTACGCAGAGAAGCACAGCTTTCTTTCCGTTTTTTCCTGTCCTCTTTTATCCCCAGGACTGGTCACATGCTTTTCCCGATGTTCTGGGTTTTTCTCACTTATTTTCTGTTTTTCTTTTCCATCTCCCTTCTCCTGCAAGCTGCCAAGATTTACCGCTTTACTCCCCTGTTGGTTTTCTCTCAATCTCTACTAAAATTTTCCTTAAACTTCCTCCTTTGTCTGTTTCTCAGTTCTTTTCATAGTAAGACTAAGAATTCTAAAGAAAGAATCCTAGTCTTCCCAGAAACAGGAAGTTCTGTGATCTTGTAATCATGGGAACGATGTATTGCTGAAAACACTGTGTCTACTAAAATGGGGGTAGGGAAGGGGCTGCTATCAAAATTAATTTTGCAGTAGACTGTGTGCTCTGGGACTGCAGTCTGCCCAGCTCAAGAGTTTTGATAGGATGTTCTATTAAGGTAGAAGAGGCAAGCTGAAGGTACTCAGCACTGAACTTGAAAGTAATTAAAAAATGTCAATTTCATAAAGGGCAAACATTGTCTATAGCTTTCAAAACCTACAGTCATTACGTTTTTAGTGCCTCCTTGTTTACAAAGAAATACAATCATGCTTTTAAAGTACTAACTGAAAATTTGTAAGCTGTTTCATTCATATTGCACCAGATCCCAATAGCGTTTGTAAATAAGGACCCTTCACAACCCCTTTTACAACTAAGACCAAAGTACAAATCCCTCATTCTTTTCCTTACAAAAGAGCAAGGTGGTTTATTGAGCAGGTACCTTGGCCTTCAGATTCCTCACTGAAGTTTACTTTTAAGAAGGTTAATCATTGGCCAGCTTCTGGCTCTCAAAGAGAGGACAAAAGTCACTTTGTTCCATTGCTCTGGCTGATAAAAGAAGCATGAAAAAAAATAAATAGAAAGCAATTTTATTCTAACAATTGTTGTTATGTTTATTACAACTCCTACCATAACTACTACTACCAGTGAGTGTGTGTGTGTGTGTGTGTGTGTGTGTGTGTGTGTGTGTGTGTGTTGTATGCATGTGTGTAAAGAAATCATGGCACAGCTTGAATGTGGAAGACAAAGGGCAACTCTAGGGATTATTCTCTCCTCCCACATTAATGGCGATGCAGTGATTGAACACAGACTCTCTGGCCTGCGTTGTTGGGCTGCAAACACCTTCACCTGCTAAGCTATCTCAGATGGCTCAAATTTCTTCATTCTCTAGAATAGCAAGGGCAACTATAAGGCATCACACCAAATGTTACAAAAGTTGCTACAGTGCAGGAAAGAGATGAGAACAAGTGACAGTAAATTCTTAAGAACTGTACTTCAGAATGGAGTGTCCATTAAAATACTGTGGAATGAACAGATAAGCTAATCAGATGTAATCAAATGGAACGCGGTCTTACTGAGCCTAGAGTTTTAAAAGCTGTGCAGGTAGTATCAAGAGGGGGAAAAATCCCTAAAGGATCTATATGTCTTAGAACTATGACCTCATAGTATCCCTTTTATGTTCAGATCCAGTTGGCAACTGGAGTGGAACAGAGGCCGAGTCCACACAGTTTATGGAGCCATTTGGAGAATGACAGATTTATTTGCATGTGATTTTGAAAATGTGTTCACTTCCTTTTGTCTTTTCCTTTTTTTTTTTTTTTTTTTTTTTTTTTTTTTTTTTTTTTAATTGGTGTTGTTGGTTTTATTTTGTTCTGTTTTGTTCGGCTCCAGACAGAGTTTCTCTGTGTAGCCTTGGCTGTCCTGGAACTCATTCTGTAGATAAGGTTGGCCTTGAACTCACAGAGATCTATCCTGCCTCTGCCTCCCTAGTGCTGGGATTCCAGGTGTGTGTCACCACATCCTGGAGAAATACGTGCTTCTTTCTAGAGATAGTGAGATTGTGAATTGTGTCTCTATAGGAAGTAAAACAAGGACCAATCATGAGTGGGCCTTCCAGTCTAAAAAGACTTTGGGCTTTGAGCATATGAATTTCCTAGGTTCTAAGGGAAGTTTAATTTATGGATCCAACTTGTTCAAACGGGTTAGAAGATGAAAGAGTACTATGCACACAAAGAACTAAAATAACAAATTTGACAATGGATGAGTTGACTTAAGTGTAATTACTGATTCCATAAACCACTCTCTAATATGCTTTAATTGATGATTATCATATAAAATAGCAGGCAGAATAATATTGCAAATAGGTAAAAATACTATTATAGTATTGTGGTTATATATTGTTTATAATCTATCAAGTAAAAATTGCCTGAAGGTCTGAGGACAGAGCCCGGCCACAGAGTTAGCCATAGAGGTCAGGCAGTGGTGTCACATGCCTTTAGTCCCAGCCTTTGGGATCTCATGCCTTTCCTCCCAATATATGGAAAGATACACACCTTTAATCCCAGCACTAGGAAGGTTGAAACAGAAATGATATGGCTGAGCAAAGAAAGGAATAGAAGGCCAGAGGATACAGGAGTTCAGCTCTCCTTTAGGCTGGATTCATGGAGACAGGACTTTCTCCTTTCAGCTTGAGAATTCAGTAATGGTGAGAAGTTTCTCTAATGGCTTGTCCCTTTGCTCTCTGATTTTTCAGTCTTACCCCAATATCTAGCTCAAAGTTTTTATTATAAGACCAACTAGAATTGTGCAATAAATTATTTAAAAAAACCAAAACAAAACAAAACTGTTCTTCTGCAAAAAGAACCATGGAGTGTGGGCTGGGTTTACAACACAGTCAACCGCTGAACAGCATGTAAATTGTAGCAAGCATCAGACTTTTGATGAAGAGAAAACACCCCTCTCACAAGGACAACTTTATGTTATCTCTTTTTACAAGAATGATTACATTTGAGTTTTACATTATGGGCACAATAAATCCAGAATTTACTGCCTGAACGATAGATCAAAGCAAATCAGAAAGTAATTAGTTCATAGAGTAGGGGACTGCTTATCAGGACATAAAGGACCAGGAAACCCTTGACTGCTGTAGCTTATGGAATCAAAGAAGAGGGAAGGAAAGCTAGAGAGAGGCAGTTTGTCAGCAGGGTGGAAACTAACTACATCTATTCTTTTCTCTCGCAAATGAGTTTCCTGTCTTCCCTAGCCCTAAACTTTCTAATCTGAAAATCCATTTCACTTCATTGCCTATGTTTCCCTGGAGGCTGCATATTCATTTTCTGGATATTAGATACCCTATTTACCACAGCCTGGAGCCTGGAGACATTTGCCTTGTTGGGTTTTTTTCCCCATCCTTTCAACATAGAATTTTGGAGTGAAAATTACTGCTAAAGAAAGTGAGTGACAGACTCCTATTGGGTAGCCAGGATCACTATACTTTTAAACTTTCTATTATTATTATTTAGCATGTGAAATGCCCACTCTGTCATCATCACAGGTGGCTTCTCAAGGGGTATTGGAACACTGAGCTTCTGGAGGATACAGATTAATATCAGGTTAATAACGATTAGCAGGTTGAATGCCAAAGGATAACACCTTTAGAAAATCAACCAGAGGTGTATTTTATTTTAATGAAATAGAATTTTCCCTCTCCAGGGAAAGCAAATTTGGGAGGTTATTTAAGCATATATGTAGGTCATAATATTTGAAAGTTATTTTTGTTAATAATGAGATTTAATCTAATTTGTGAATTTGGTTTTTAAGTTACAGGGTGGCTAGAAGATAACTAAAATGAAACTTTGCCAGTTATGAATTTAGAATAGCTTTTAGGGTCCTTCCATTGGATGAAGTATTGAGAGGATCTAATTGACCACTTGTTAAACTACACATAGAAAGTCCAACCTGGGATGAATTTTGAATTATCTAAGATTATGAAGCTCTCAAGTACAGACAGCTTCACTAAGGATGGCCACTGTATGACCAGAACTTATGCAGGCTACATCAGTTAGTGACTTCCTATTTATAATGGATTCTAAGCAAGCACTGTGAGTGCCAGGTTTCAAAGAAAAGGAAATCCAGGGGACTATTTCGATTCACTGAAGTCCTGGACACCAAAGGTGCAACTTGGACGCAGCCCACATGGTGATGCAGAACCCCATGCTAACTGCTCAACTGGAAAGCAGAGCTGTTAGTTCCCCACTGCTAGCCACCAAGGTCTACAGCCCCAGATGCCAGGCCTTAGTGGACAGCTGGTCTGTTTCTGCTTGCTGATACTTAGATTTAGACCTTCCTGTCTTGAATATTGACCTAATACAGTCTCCAACTTAGTTCTAGCTTCTTCAGTTCATACACTTCCTATTTTCCTTGACTCCCATTTGGGATAACTATCCCTTTTCTTATTTAGGTCCAATACTTTAGATTCTGATTAATGTCAAGAGACTGGCCTAGAATCAACTCAAGTACAGGTCAAATGAAAAACAACCTGTCCAACTACAAACCAGGCAGAGTGCTGAATGATGGTTCCTTATTTGAAACAGAGAAGTGAGAGCAGACTGCAAAAGAAAGCTCTGAGACAAATTTGGCAGCCCAATGACTCAGATATCAAATGTGTCACTAGAGCCCATATTAAGGAATGGATCATAACTGTAGTTGGAGGATTGTCTTGAAGGCAGCACCCAGACTATGTTAGATCTAGTCTGGAAGGGGGAACTGTCGATAGTCTTCTGCAATCAAAAACTGGGGCAGACAGAAGCAGAGCATCTGAGGGAGGATTTGACTTGCAAACTAACTCAATACCTGTTGTCCTAGCTTCATGTTTCTTAAATAGGGACCTCTGAAGATGGCTAATGCTGCTGAGAAAAGGTTCCCTGCCTCCCTAAGCCTAGGCAACATCTTAGTGGCAGCAAGGGGAGGAAGGGTTTGGCTTAACTGCTCTAAATCCTATCATTTACTACTGCAATCTGTCTCTTGTAGCTTGAATTCTATCACTGAAACTATGTATGTCAAAAAATTATTATGAGAAATGAGTGGCAACTTGTCTTCAGTTTCAATAATTTTTAGTAAACTTACTATGATAAATCTTACGAAATGAAAGCTAACATGAGCACAGGGTAACCTCACATATGTATTTTGACTCTCTAGGACTTAATCCTATGTCAACTTAGATCATGGATTTTGCAATTCAAACTCACAATCACTGTATAAACCTGAAAACATCATTAATATAACACATGCAATAACAAATTTGGGAACTCTTAAAGCAAATGTGAGAATTCATGCCCTAATTAAGCTAATGATTAATTTCTTGAGTGATTTGGTTAAGGGTTTAATTACAGAAAACCATATGCCTATAGTCTAAAGTTTAAACAGCCACACTTTTATTTTATCTATACTTTTGGTCTGTTTTGGGATCCCAATTTGGGGTAAGCAGACATGTATATATGTTGTGTCCCCCCAGGAACAGCCTGTCAGACAACAGTAACTCAATTATTTTTTTGAGACAAGGTTTCATGTGTAGTCTTGGCTTGCCTGGCAGTCACTATGTAGGCCAGACTGGCTTTAAATTCACACATGTCTACTTGCCTCTACTCTTGAGTGCTGGAATTAAAAGTATGCACCACCATATTTGTATATGCTTGTTATAATTAACTTAATTTTGTCATTACTAAGTAATCTACTAAACTTTATCAGGGATACATTTATATAGAAAAACAATAAGCAGATGATAGGTTCAATACTATCAGCAATTTCCAGCAATCTCTAGTGCCATCGATTGTCTCTCCTTCATAAGAACAAGGTTATGTAACTGTGTAAATTAGGAGTAAAAAGGGAAGACTATCATGTTTCCAGTAATGCTGAGCTAGGTCATGACAATGAATATAATGTCTTTGGATGTGAGCCGGTTAACAGAAGATACAACGTCTACATGAGTAGATAAGAGCCAAGATAAGAATGCATTCATAACATAAAAGTAGTTTAAATACAAAGCTTTAAAGGTTATGAATTTCTATAAAATTATATTAAAGGCAATGCTCACTGGTTTGAGAAAGACTCTATTTAAAGATATATTTAAGAAGAAGAAAAATGATTCCATATTGTGATAACAAGAATGTCATAAGAGACAGACATCACCTGATTACGGTTACTGTTAGCATTCTGACCCATTCCCTGGAGTCCTGGCCAATAAGCAATAACCTGGCCCACCCAATGTCCTGATGTCAAGCAGTCCTTAAGAAGACTCCTACCCTTAGGCCCCTCCTCTTGTACCTTCTCTTCCCCCCCCCGCCCCCTTCCAGAGGGCATAGGTCTCTGACACCCTCTTTTACTTTCTCTTTTTCCTCCTCTCCTCCTTACTATATAAAAAGGTCTCCACACGAGCCCAGCATGAGTGTCTCTTTCTGCTCCCAGCCCACACCCACGCTGATCACCATGCCACCTGCCTGCATGGAGCCCCATACCTACCAGGGTATTCTCAATACCAACATACCAGTTACCTTTGGTGGCTGGTTATTGAATACTTTTCTTACCCTGCTTTGCCCTTAGCCTTACCAGCCTAGACACAGACAAGCTCAAATTTGGCTTGTTACATAAATTTCCACCCCCCCCCCAAAAAAGCCTTCCTTCTTATAAATGTCTCCAAAATTCCAGAGATTCCTAGAGTGCTAGGAGGTGTGCACCTGGCATCCTGGCGTTCTTCCTTTTCTGCTTTCTAACCTGGTTTCCCTGTGATGTGATTGGTGGAAAGATACAAATTTCTAGCAGAGCCACTTCACAAAGCTACATCCTTATGTCCTTATCAGTCCCCCCAAACTACTTAACCATGACGCACTGAGAACTCCTGCAAAATACGTAGTCCTTTGAACTATTTTATTTGCATAAACTGGCCACAGGAGTTCTTTTGGTGGCACATACTCCTCCCCCGCCACACCTCATTAACTAGTTCCTTGAACCTAAGCAGTCCAAGCAATATATTAAGACAAAAATGTGGTGTGGACACAGCTGTCTACTGGCTCTTTTCCCTTCCCTTAATTGGATCCCAGCCACAATCACGTGAGAAAGTACCAGCCATATGAAGAAAGCATGGGGGTTTTCCAACCACCAGTGCCATCTATTATTTTCATCAACCTTCCACATTGATTGCTAACTATGCAAAGAAAGACTTTAACTTCCAGTTCTCAGCATTGTAGCTGCCCAGCTGACATCTAGTCAAACAGCAGAGAAAGGATCCTGGGAGATTCTGCCACATAGCAGGAAAAAAAAAATGAGCAAAGGAAATGCTGTTTTTGCTATAGGCCAGTGTATCCAGGTGGCTACCTTTGTAGCAGCAAAGATGCTCTTTGGTTCTCCACACATCTTTCCTTACACATCTGAGGCAGATGCAAACATCCCTTATTCTATGTTGTCCTAGGAACATTAGGTGCAAGCATAAGCAGCCCAAAACAATGTATTCCTTTTTGATAACAGGTTCTTACCTTTCTCTGTAGATATTTTCAAATATGGAGCAACTCTTCCGGCACCAGACTATCATCTTTATCACACAATTCTAAACTTACTCCTATCAGATTTCTCAATTGCATGTACTTTTAGCTCCTGTGAAAAGATGGCTGTGGGCTTAGGGTATAGATGAGGATCTGGCCAATCATTTCAGAGAGAAGGGGAAGAGAAGATTGACTTAAAAAAAAAAATCCTACCGCAGGCCAGATCTACATCCACTATATTTTATAAACCACATCTGAAAGAGAAGCATCTAGGGGAATGTGGTTTCATTCTTTGTCATTTGATAAAGGGCAGGTGGCCAAGCAATACAAATAATAAAAAATGCTTTAAGGGAGAAATTTTTCTGTCAGAAAAAAAATACTTTATAAGGGTTGTGGGGCTACAATAGAGAAGAACTTGGGAATTTCAATACCCTGTACAAAAAGCCCATTTACTGGGGACAAGATGAGAGCGTTACAGAAAAAAATATTTATGCTTTATATAAAACTATAAAAAGCATAAGCTAGAGGAAGCTATAGCAGACAACTGGAAAATAACTGAAAGCTTCCACAGGAATGATGTGGAGGAGAACACAACTCTTTCTAAGAAATGAATAGGATCTAAAGACCCCACGCTACCCACGCTTATTCTTTGACATCCTTTGGTACTGGCCCTGGGCTGTAAAGGTTATTGTGATGCACAAAAGTATTGCACTGTATTATAGTTAAAAAAAGATATTCAGAATTTACAGCAAGTGTGATAACTTTCTTTTTCTCTTTGCTGGCCTAGCTCTGCTTCAACAATAAAACTTGAGGCACTATAGATGAATATTATAAATAAAAATTAAGAAAGCATACATAAGTTTGTACCAAATAAATAATATCTCAAGTTCATTTTAGTGGTTTCACTTTGACATATGTTTGGTTTATATTTTGTAAAGGACATGACTTTTTCTTCTTGTTAATGTTCAATTACAATATCTGTGACTTCTAGCTCTTTAGAACCCAATGGCCCTATTTGATAGGCCAATTCCTGAGAGCATCTCATTTCATTCTCATGAAAACACTTTGATGTAGAAATTATTATTTATTATTTTTGAATCATGACAAATTAAACATGACCAACAATCCAAGGCTGATATAACTAGACACACATGACCCCAGCTTTTCTTAGGATCTCAAACAATATCTTCCTACCCCAAACTTCTCTTGTGCTTATTTAATTTTGAGGAAAAAAATGATAACCTCTGCTTCTACCAATACAATATATAGTAGCATATTTCATTCCCCTCTTAAGTAAAAGATCAGGGGATTTGGCTTTTAGAAAATAAAATAATTGTGAGCAAATTCCACATATAGATATAACTGAAGCTTTGGTCACTAACAACATTCCAGTCTGTCTGACTGCTAGCCAGTGACTATAGTGTATGTTTTAAGGATTGAAAGTTATATGATTTAATCTGCTCTTAAACAGGGATGGTGTCTAATTCTAAAAATGGAACAGAAAACAGAAACTTGCAAATAAGTGTCATCAAATATTCTTCAGAGAATTCACAGAGCCATAACTGAGGTTGGCTGGTATCAGCCATAATGACAAGAAACCTTGAAGTTCTTCCCATTAATGGGAATTCATATCGTTTCTCTGTCTCTATATTAGATGTGTGCCTCCTTTAACCAATCAAATGTGGCAGAAGTAATTCATTGTCTGCTCTAGGACCAGGATTTCAGGGCCTTTTAACTTGTACTCTAAGGAACCCATACCAGCCAGTGAGAAAGATAATGCAGGAAGAATTATAGGATGATGACAGGCTCCACAGAGATAACAGTTCTCATCATTGGCCATTTCGCCAATGCCTGGATCACAAAGATGAGAATTAAACAGGCCCTCCAACTCTATCCCAGGGAGCACTAGAGCAGTAACAATAAATATGAGTGACCTCAGGATAGACAGAACATCATGAGTATTGTAGAGACGAGGAGACAGTCGTCATTGCTCTGAGCCCCTAAACTGTGAATTTGTTTTCTGTCCACTGAGTGATCATCATTTCAGTGCTGTAAATGAATCTAAAAGTAAGTTGGCTCAAATCACCTTTGCTTCCAAATACCATATACCGTTAAAATCTTAACCTATGCATGCCAACAGTAACACTAATACATAACATATTTACAAGGAAATTAGGATTTCTGGTTGGTGTTAGACATAGACCAAATGTTGGATGTTTCTCTGAATTAACAAAACAATATAGCATCATTACTTCAGATCCATATTTATTACTTTGCCTAAAAATTTCTTCTGCCTACCATCATGTTCTGGTTATCATAGAAGTTGTGGGGTTTAAGTTTCATTGTTGTTTGCTTGCTTACTGGGCCTGAAACATAGATATGAGATACCTCACATGCCTCCAGGGGATTAAAGGGGAGGCCCCTCATGCTTTTAAATTTCCTGCTAAGCCCAAAATCTTTTATTCAAACCCAGGAAGTGTGAAAATTCAAAACTCTTAAAATATGTGTCATAAAAAAAAAACGATAAATACTTGAACACACCTGTGCTGAATCTAATGTGCAGTCATGCCACCCTTGAGTTAGCAGCGTCACAGCACCTAATGAAGAACTAAATGTGACCTTCAAAGGTCATTGGTTAAACGCTTACCAAAAGCTGTTTTAAATACACTGATTAGCGTTTTGTTCTCTTGTGCCTTATATTTTCCCCAGCATCAAAAGTAAAGCAGAAGAATTCTCCAGTTGAATAATGTTTGGTTAAGACTCATCTTATGTCAAGTATTTACAATTTAGAAAGAAAAGATGATTTTATTTTTCTGTACAACAGTTGGCTAGTAAACTATTTTTGTAAATAGTTGCGACTTTAACATTTGGTTCTCTGATAAAATAAATGGGTGTGCCTCACCTTAATATAAATTTAATGATACAAAAATATTTGGAGCACACAGCTTACAATACATAACATAACATAAGACTATTTATTTTAAGTTCCATGCTTAAGTTCCATGGCATAGAGCATTCTCGTTAACTTTTTACTAGTTAAAAATGTAGCCACTCTAAGGTAAAATTCAATTGTGATTTGGCAATTAAAATTGCAGCCAATAAAATAATCATTTTATCAATAAATATATTATCATTTGATACATAGTCTATGATTTAATTGGTTCTCATTTTTGTATAAATTATATCCATTAAATACAAACTTCAGCTCCAATACTAAAAATGATATATGATCAAGTTTCATCTTAATTATTACCAATTTCATCATTGTCTAAGTCTAGACAATCAACCAAATAATAAATCAAACTCTTATCAAAGCATTTGCAAAGACCTATAATACAATGTGCTCAGCATGGCTAACTTCAATCTGCCAAAGTAACATCAATCATTCTGAGCTAAAAAGGCATGTGCAGTAGCTTACTTCTAAACACTGTTTGCAGAGCTGGGTAGGCGGCTCAGTGAGTAGCAACATGAGGACCGTGTTCAGATACCCAGAACCCATGTAAAGCTGGATATGATAGCAGACATCAGTAATCCCAGTATCTCTATAGCAATAAGGGACGTGAAAGCAGAACATCCCTGATAGCTCATAGCCCAGCTCGTATGACTTATGCTACAGTGAGTGCAAAATGCTTCATTTCAAACAAGATACAAAGTGAGGGCGCACAACCCAGTTTGTCCTCTGACTTCCATTCAAGACCTGTGGCGCAAATATGCTCTCACATGCACAAACACACACATCACATTACACATACATTTAAGATTTAAAAAAAAAAATGTACATTCAAAGGTACAAATACCTCAAAGAATAAGTCAAATAATTAGAAAGTGATGGATATTAGAGATTAATATCCTTTGCTTTTAGAATAATTTATTTTATTTTAACACTGTGATTTAATTTAAGAAAATGTTTGTGATTAACAACACACACATATGTAGATTAATTTATAAATATTAATCTAAAGTAATATATATATGTGTGTATATATATATATATATATATATATATGTCCTCAAAAATTTTCTGTCAGCTCTGTGACCTCGTATTAGCTGGACCCAGTACATTTTGTTCATGTATAGTTTAACAGAGACAGTTACTCTCTTTTTAAATTCAGCGGAAACCATATTTTGTTTTGTTTTTTAGTATTATTATTGTATTTATTTTACATGCCAACCAAAGCTTTCCCTTCCTCCTCTCCTTCTATCCCCTCTCCCATTTTTTCAACTCTTCCCCTCCCACTCTTCCTCTGTCTCCGTTTAGAAAAGGGCAGGCCTCCCGTGGGAGTCAACACAGTGTGGCACATCAAGATGAATCAGGACCAAACTCCTTCGCTTACAAATGAACTTTTTAAAATCAAAGCCACTTCTACATTGGGGTTCAACATAAGCAGAAAGAAATAGCAAAAGGATAACTAAAGTTAGAGAGAAAGGAAGTACACAGCATTTTACGTAATAATGGAATTCTTTTTTGCCTTTATCTCTTGTATTCCCATGTTCTTTTGTTATTTGTAGATATTATAAATATGTTAATATTTATATTAATATATACCAAAAGCATACAATTATACTTAAAATTCTGATCTACCATAACTTTTATAAATATTAATCTAAAGTAGTATAGTTCTTAGAATACAGTTTTTTTTTTCATTATCTAATGAGAAAAAAATGCAGCATAAGGAGATACAGACAAGCAGCTTGGGTAGAAGAAGAAAATGACACCAAACATGAAACCATATGAAATGCCACCTATTTAAATAAATATCAACCATCAAAGTCACCTATTTCAGGCTCATCTATCCTCATCCCTGTGAGATTGTAATGTGGTATCAGATGGTGCTCAGCCCTCCAACAAGCAGCCTTTAGACTCTACAGCTCTCCTTGAAACTAGAAGCAATCCGTCCTAATTGTTAAGCCCAGGTCCAGAACAGTAGCAGTGGTAGGCATCTAAACCCTGTTACTGGGAAATGCTTGGGGGAACCCTCTAGAGGGTTCATTTAACACAGAGTAATACCCCCATTTTGGCTGCTAAAGCATGCAGAACACACTTCCTTGTGTTTACTGTGTAGACTCTCTGGACTAAGAAAGCCTGACATGGGATTATGCTGTCTTACATTGTAAATATTTTTTCCTCCTACTGTTTTCTGATTGGCCAGAATACAGAATGTATGGGCACAGCTACCAGACTAATAAAATTCTGGGACGAGGAAAGCACAGCAGATATGCCAGGCAGATGAAGAAGAAAGAAGACTAACTTGTTGCTCTGAGAAAAGGTACCAAGCACTTAGCTTATCATGGTTTAGCTTAAGAAGAAGAGCAAGTTATATGCCTGAGCCGTAGACCAAACCATATGTAATTAATATAAGACTGTGTGTGACTGTTTGGGAATGCCGGTCTGGACCTCAGTGTTATGCCTGGCCAGAAATTTCTGACTACAAATGGCATTCCAATATGGCACATGATCTACATAGACCTGAGAAAGCTTTAAAAAGATTCTAAAAGGGAGCAAAAAACAGCTTCCTAGTTGTGTCTCTCAAGTGGGCCATAGTACAGAGTAGCATTTGGGCTTGAGTTACAAAATGGAGGGTTTGTTGTGTCACCTGTGCCGCAACGTGGTGTGTTCCCTAACTCCCACAGAAGCCTTGGTTCATGCATGAGCTGCATATGCCAAATTTAAGGTTTCTGTTCTTACAGATAAAAAAAAATAAAATAAACCACAGCATTGTAAATATAAAATAATAGCAGCATTTTCTTGAGAGAGCTCTGTTTGTTAGCAGAGAGCAGAGGTGTGGCTCCTTTAAGAGAGGCTTCCTGATTCAGCTTTAGTGTCAAAAAAAACTCCCATTTTTTTAAAGAGATCCTGCAACAAAACATTTAAATGTTTATGATGTGCTCTAGTTGGTGGCTATGTGGATACTAACATTCCACAGAGTTGGGATGGTAAACGTGGTTTCTGCTAGAACTTCTGCTATGAGGTCTCACAGACCAAGAAACTGAGTGTATCTTGGTGGAGTCAGCAGCAATAGCCAAGCCTTTACCTTAGCCACACCTTAGCAGATTAAAGGTGTGATCAGAAACAGAAAAATAATAGAGATATACAGAACAGATATGCAACAAAGACAGATTCAGACACAAGAAAAAAAAAACTCTAAATGGTTTAAAGTGTATTTAAATATATATATATATATATGGAGGCTTGGAGGAGAAAAGAAAAAGGATAGAATCCCCCCCCCCAAAAGTAAAGTTATATATATATGACACATATAGATGAAAAATACAAAAAGATTCTTGATACTGTATGTTATGTTGTATTTGAATTGTTTGACTACTGAGGAAAAAGCAAGAGCTGCTGGGAGACATTTGATTATAAATGATGCTGGATTAATTGAACCTATATATTTTGTTCAAGTGAAAAGATACGTTACTTTGAATAAGATACTTTCTTTTTATTTTCACAGACAATGAGGGCTTGTGGATTCATTCTGGGTTAAGAAAAACCAGGTTTGATTGAGGAAGACCCCCTGAAAAATCTCAGATGGAAACAAATGGCCCAAATGATCCAGCATTTCAGAGCACCTCTGTTATAGTTTCCTCTGAGCTCTGCATCTAGATCAACTTCAAGGAGACTGACTGAGATGACCCAGCTTCACAGAATATTCCAGACAAGACTTGATCATAATTCTGAATTTTCTCAGGACCTCCATAAAATTATCAACACCCCAAATCAACAGGAAATAGTCTAGTCAACTATCCCCACATTCCCCAAAAATGAATTATGGATGTTTGCCTTTGTTTACAGTATTGTAAAGTTTTAATAGATAATGGTCTGGAAAAAAGTTATCCAAAGGAAATTAGATTTGGGGTCCCTGTTTTAAGAAGAAAAGGGGGGAAATGCTGTGAGATTATGCTCTTGTACATTGTAAATACTTGTTGTTCCTACTGGTTTAATAAAACACGGATTGGCCAGAAGACAGACAGAAAGTATGAGCATGGCTACCAGACTAGTATTAGCATGACTAGCAGACTACTATGAGCATGGCTACCAGACTAAGAAAACTCTGGAAAGAGGGGGAGCATAGCAGAAATACCAGGCAAAAGTAGAGGAAATAAGAGGAAAATCCTGCTCTGAGAAAAGGTATTAAACCATGTGGCTAATCATGGGTTAGTTTAAGAGTAAGAGTTAAGAAGTAAAAAGCCTGATTAAAAAGTAATTAATCTAAGACATTCTATGACTCTTGGGGACTGATGATCTGGATCTTGGGGATAGGCTGGGACAGAAAATGTTACTACAAAAGCTTTTATTCAAGACTAAATTTTCATACTTGACACTGGCCAAGTTTCCAGGTGATACTCTAAGCAATGATTTCTCTTCCCCTCTTGGTTTCATTGAACAGCAGAAACATGGATTCTCTGGAAGCTCCAGGAATGCAAAACAATTTCTGTAACTAAATGTCATTTGAGGTCTTTACATTAATTTTCTGCTTTTTAGTTTATTTGACTCTTTCCATCTTCCTTTCCTAGACAGTTACTTCTTTGAAAGCAGGGATGGTTCTTAATTCTTCCCAATATCCCCTGCAGATGATAGCACACATTCCCACCTGCCTTTTATAAAGCATCTTAAAAGACTGTGATTGGCAAAGCCAAAGTTTCTGCCTTCCACTTTTGGTATGCATGAGGCAAGAATCTAGACTCATTAGCTCTTTTCACTTCTAGCTAAAATCAAGTAAATCAATGAAGCAAATAAATCCTGTATTTATTTAAAGGACTTTTCCCATTAATGAATAGATTTCTTTTTAATTTAACAAGAAGGTGAAGTTCAGCATGAAGAAGCAGAAATGTTCAGCAGGCTGACTGCAAGTGTCAAAAACAAGGTTAATCGATTCCGAAGTCCACACTGGGTGGTAAATTAAGGAGAGTCAGGGATAGATAAATACGAGTGAGTAAGCTGAAGAGTTGAGGGGTGGCTGTCTGTTCACCTTCAGTGTTCATTCTTTTAAAGACAGGTAGAGTTCTTTCTGCACATACCTATTCTCATGCAGAGTGCTGAGGGTGAACTATGGACTTTACCCTTATGAAGCCACGGATGAGCAGGAAAACACACTTTTATCCCTGGTCAGGGAAGAGTAACAAGTGTCAAGCCAGGGGGAAAGCAAGCAGATTGTATTGGACATTTGCTGTGCACCAGACAGAGGCAAGGTGCTTTGTGTATTTTCTCTCATTTGCTGGGCTGGCTGTGAGGTATAATTACTGTTTGCTTGTATGACTGTGGGGTCTTATCTTCACAGTGAGCTTATCAACTCCTGTCTTTAAAGTCTCCATGCAGCCAAAGTAGCTGAGCAGAGTAAATAATTTAAAATGTTCGTAAAACAGTTCTCAAAAAAGAGTTTTAATATTTTACATTCAAGAATTGCTTCTTTAATGCCTTCAGTTTATTCTTTAATGATTCTTTTCTGTAATTTTATTTTATCGGGTGTCTTTTTAAGGGCCCTAATTTCTACATTTGCCATTTCTAGTCTGTAAATAGCCATGTATTCAAATGCACTCTCCTGATATTCCCACCATCCACTGTTCCTCTAACAGCTGATATACATTACCAATTTTATGTACTTTCACCTCCTCTATAAAGTTTATATTTATTTCTCAAACAATTACACATGTTGCAATATTTAAGGGAAGATCTGGTGTTTTTCCATACCTACTCTATCAGAAATACTACCTAATAAGTCAATCATCTTTTGTTACTGAAATAATCTTTTATGTAAAATTTATTTTCTACCCAACTGCTTTGTATGTTGCCTAAGCAGTCTCTGCTTCAAACTGATCTGAATTTCCAAATTTCATACAAGATTTTCACAATATCTGTAAACAATGTATAGAGAGATATTTGTAGAGTTGAAAATTTACATAGAATAATCTAGATATAATGTATAATATATTAATATACTTTATTACATATTATAATATATTAATTCTAGGCAGATATGTAAGTATATTAACATACTATCCTACATCATTCTATATTAATAAGACACTGAATTCCTGGGAACAATGGATTTTTTTTTTTCATGACATATCACAGGAGTGTAAAAGCTAGTTCCAGGTCTTCTCTGGATGAAATGAGTGTGGTACATCCACATGAAATCCCAATACTTAGGAAGTATAGAAGAATAAGAGGTTTATGTTTACTCTTAGATCTATAACAAACACAATGCCAGCCTACAGTTCAAGAGACTTGGGCAGAGAATTTAAAAGAAGAACAGTAAAGAAACAAATGAGAAGACAAATGGATGAATGTAGTGTGATCCTAATTAGTTTTATTAGTCAAAACCCAGAGCCAAATATTAGGGAGGAAGCTGAGAGATCAGAGAGGCAGAGCAGCTACTAGTAGAGGCTTCTTACCTCTACGAATCCTCAGACTGAATGGGCCAGAGATCCTGTCTCTACCCACCTTACCCCTGCTTCTACCTCTCTAGTACTGGGATTAAAGGCATGCACCTCCACCACCCAGCTCTGTTCCTCTTTTAAACTGGTTAGATCTAGATCTAATGTAGCCCAGGGTGGGCTTGAACCACTTATCTCCCTGCTTCTTCCTCCCACATGCCGGGATTAATGATGTGGCTTCTGTGGTTAACTAGTACTTACCTCTTCCCTCTGATCTCCAGGCACTCTTAATTTGTCAGAACACAAACAAAATATCATGCGACATATAAAGGAACTGAGCGGATGACTGGTGCAGTGCTGACCTCCTTTACATCCCATCGCCAAAGTGATTCCTGCCATGAAGCCCAAATTCACGAGTGACAGTGAAGCCCACTTACCAAGGAGCACTTTAAGAAGACTAAATGACAAAAGAGAGAAGAACAGAAGATAGCCCTTTCTGTCATGAAAGAGTGATCACCATGTATTAATTGAGGCTAAGAATCCCAAATTTACACTGATAGCCAGGAAGTGGTGGTGCATGTCTTTAATTCCAGCACCCTGGAGACAGAAGCAGGTGGATCGCTGTGAGTTTGAGGTCAGTCTGGTCTGCAGAGTGAGTTCTAACACAGCCTCTAAAGCTACACAAAGAAACCCTGTCTCAAATAATAATAATAATAATAATAATAATAATAATAATAATAATAATAATAATAAATAATACAATAAAAATTTACATTGATAATAAATGCAAAACAAAAAATTGAAATAGTGTCATTTTGGTATCAGAGTGCTTTCATAACTGCAATCACCTCTTTCTTAGCACTCAGACACCTTAAGATGATACAAGCAGTCGGTGAAGGTTTCCACAATGTTTTGTTCTAATCGTTCTTTTGTTCTCGGCTCTGAATGTGTCCCTTCCTTCTGTTGTTCCTCACCTACTGTGGTTGCAGTTACTTTATGCAGCATATCCTGCTTGGTTACCCACATGCTGTAGCCCAAAATAAAATGTTTCGCAAGACATATACAATCAATTTAACTTCCTAACTAAAGAAAGAGACAGTGATTTTAATTTCAGTTCTTCACAAATGGAGATGAATACCAATAGGATGTGCTCTTACATACAGACTGGGCTATAACATTTCAGGACTAATGGCTTGTTTGGGATGGCCACTAAGAGAAAGAAGGCTTTCCAGGGTCAAATCCAGGGATCTAAACTAGCTTGGCTGCATCCAGGAGATTTATGCCCATGCTTTGGTGCTCTAAACAGTCTACTCTAATTCATTGTTTTTTAAACATGTCAGATCTTCAGAATTACATTGGTGTGCTCCCTACTGCTGCAGGTTGTCAAAGTTACATCTCCAGAAAACGGACTCACATCTTTACTCTAGCACTATGACATTGGTTCTGGACACCTCATAATTAAACAAGTAGGAGGCTGGTGCACTGAAAAAACAGAGTATCCATTAGCTATACAGGATGGCTATATGTAACAACAGTTGGAAGTCAGGAAATGGTCAGTTCTTTAAAAATTTGGCTCACGCTTCATAACCTCCCCTCTGATTTTCTACATCAAAGTTTTAATACAGATGCATTTTTAATTGTAAATATGTTCTCATGATTTATTTGAAGAAAATAAAATCACATCTATATATATTTTTTAACTAGGACACTTTTTTTCCTTAAAATTTTACATCTTTGTCCAGATTCATTTACATTGAGTTTCTGTCATTTCTGTAAACCCTATGAATATAAGTAACCACCACTGGAGATCTCTGCCTGCTAGCTGCATCCTTCACCCCTTGGGAAATAACAAATGTCTTTCTCACTCCAAAAAATGGAACCATGAGCTTCCTATATCAGTTATTAACTTAAAACTAATGGGAAATAGGAAATCCCAAAGAGATGACAAATAGTTTTTTATCTCCAAAGAAGTATCAGAAAATACAATAATTATATCAGGATTATATTGCGATTACATCTAAGGCAGGGCTCAGATGGATTTATTTTTAAGCCAAATCTCTTTCAATGGCTGTATGCAGCCTCTCTATATGGACCCCACTGAACAGCAACTTGGAGAGAGATTGCATGGCTTCTGTAAGCTGCAGTTGAAAAGAATGCTTGAATTTGGCTTGTTTTGAGAAATACGTATCAATATGCCGCTTTTGGATATGTATCCAACTACAACTTGATCACACCTTTACACATGTCATCATGAGCATATTGAGGTGAGTGGCACATTGCACCAAATGATAAGAAATTAAGATTGATTTCCTCTCTTGGCTGCTGATTGGTTACTGCCGTGGCAAAAACCCTTCTGCTTTTTCCATCTCAATTTTTAGCCCATAGCCTAAAAGAGCTGATGTGAGGCACGTTCCCTATAAAGCAGCTGTCTTGCAAAGCCTGAAGCATAATCATTTCTGATTGTTCTACAGGCATTTTTAAAGCGACTGGAAAAAGTCGGTTTTATCTTTCCGTTTTTAGCAGAAGCAACACAAATTAGCAGTCATGTTCAGGATGGAATCTTGATGGCTTGTCTAGTCTTCATATCCTGTTCTTTTATAAGACAAATGATCTTCATTCCTTCCCAATATCCCACAAATTCACAGGAAAAGGAGTCTCTTTTATATCCTTCTTATTGGTATAAAAGAGACTGATAAATCTGTGAATATCCCCAAAGAACAGAACACCCACTATGTGTGTCACTGTGCTCATTATATATGACAACTTACCGTGTCTGTCACCCTATAGGAATTAGGATACCTTACTTCTTTAATATCTAGAAAACTGTTGTGATGTAGTTTCATTGATTACTTGTCTATTTGATGTTGTCTCATTACTTGGAGAAAATGTATGCAGTTAAATAGAACTGAACAAGAGTTAAATTAAGCAAGTGAAGAAATTAGAGAAAATTGAAAGGGAAATAAAATTGGGAACTAAATTATTGCATAAAAGACTTCCTTGATTTTATTGATTTTTCTTAAAATTGGATATTGGATTGCCTCTGAGAGTTTAGTTCCTACTCATTGATCTGACTTTCCTTTCCTGAAGCTATACATAGTGATTTGAATCTTTTTCTACATGAAAAAGACATGCAAAAAGAGGTGCTCAACCTTCCAGGCTAAATCACAGTAATAATCTTACCCATTGCCAAGAAAACAGGAATTTCTTCACCTTTATAAGGAAAATTCGAGTATGTTTAGTTGTTTCTAAGCTTGAGAGCCCGGAGAATTTGATTTCCTAGGATAGGTTCACTTAACTTTTCTTTAAGTTGAATAGATTTTGCTAGGAAATTGAGCCATTTGTGAGACAATGACTGAACTGGACAATGCAAGACCTTAGTGGCAGCAAAGGCCATCTTTAAAATTTTTTCCACTAGACCTAAATGAAGTCAAGAGCCATTGCTAAATTCCTTCAGAAAGATCTGCAACAGCTTGCCATAGATCCCTAGATCCATAGATCCAGAACTGTTTAGATATCTGCAGGCCTTGGTAGGTACTGTTCTTCTTTCACATTTGAGAGAGTTGCATTGAGCTTATTTAGAGAGGATGATATATTCTATTTTAAGATTTAAGGTTTTTCTTGTAAAAGAAGTTGTGCAGTAGACCAAGCAGCATCTGGTAGCTGCAATTCTTACAGTGTCAATGTTGTAGTTCAGCCCAATGGGCTGTTTTGTGGACTATGACATTCTCTCCCCTTGTTCTGTTCTTTCCAAAGCTTGACATTTAATGTCAAAGAAAGACTTGGTCTGGCAAGGACCTTCCTTTAGAAAGAGGAGGAAGTGTCTATACTCCCAGCCTGAACCCCCTAGTGAACATCATAGCACATATTGGGG
This sequence comes from Phyllotis vaccarum, assembly GCA_033318265.1. Taxonomy (NCBI): domain Eukaryota; kingdom Metazoa; phylum Chordata; class Mammalia; order Rodentia; family Cricetidae; genus Phyllotis; species Phyllotis vaccarum. The sequence goes on along the minus strand of JARWLC010000019.1, from coordinate 51,836,003 downwards.
GAGAGAAATTTTGTAAATGTTTTTTAAGTAAAGGTCAACACATTTATATCTTGCAAAATCCTTTACATTCTGAAATATTTTAGAATAACTTCATGCCCATGTCCAGTCCCTGACAATGACCATCACGTACACAGGAAATAGCCACTGTTTTCATCCCCATTGATTCTAAAGTATAGCAGTCTTAACCATGTACCATCTGGCAGATTGAAATATATTTGAAAATCCCTCATTTCAAGAGGCAATTATGCATCAGCCAGCTGTGATCTTTTTCCATTCATCACCACCTTCTCAGAGATCATTCAATTAGACATTCTAGGAAGATTCAACATGAATCAAACATCTCAGATCAGAGGTAAATTTGTTTCCCATGGTTCAATCTAAAGTAATTAGTGTTCACGAGTCCCAAGAGTCAAAAATATTGACAAAACACATTATGGGGGGAAAGTATCCTTTAAGCACCTCTGCCCTGACATTACAAATTCCACAAGTGTATTAAAATATCTCTTTTCATCTCCAGCTTCTCAAGGTTGAATGGCTCCCTTTTATAAAACCTTTGATAGTCAGAGTGGCAATGGTGTCTACAGTAGTTTATGTAGTGTTAGTTGTCTTGACAACAAGATGCAAAAGGAAGGCACTTCTCCCACTCCCTGTTTAAAGCCCTGGCTTCTGGCCTTCTTCAGAATCCAGTTATCAGAGCAGTAAGACACTAGTTTTTCTTATTCCTGTACAAAGGTGATACTTAGAAAGATAACCACAGGACCTCTGGCCAAGAGAACACCAGCCTTCTGAGACATCTTGATATATTATCCTCTAAGTGCAAGGAGCAAAAAAGAATCAAATGACACAATCAGAACTCCTGGAAGGAAAAGAAAGGAAGAGAAAACATCAAGTAAGTTCCCCAAATAAAAGACAGACCATAGTTCCAAAGTCTGAGTGAGAGGTAAATTATACATAAACGGATAGTCTTGCTACTAGAATAAGTTGCCATATTGAGTGACACAGTGGTCATATTCACACTGTAAGAAAGAGAGTACATTTGTGACAAACTACTGGTCCATATAGCACAGTAAGTGTCTTCTGATGATGAAAGCACATTTCATTTGTCTCAACTATTAAGATAAAGATATGATTATATCACTTCGTTCTCTCCCTCTCCTCCTTCCAGCCCACTCAAATCCACACCACTCCCTTTTACATTGGTGGCCTTTTTTTTCCCCCTTTGATTGTTGTCACATACATAGTTTATATGTGTGTATATAAAAATGTATATATAGTTTTTCAATCAATCCAAAGACAAGATGTATCACTGTTAACTTTGTAGACATTATTATAAGTTCTCAGAAAAATATGAGAGAATACTTAAAGTGGAAAATGGTCTTCATTTTTCAGATTAGAAATACGAAAGTGTGTAATAAATAGAATAAAACATAATCATGTAAATAATTTAAGTAAAAGTTTCTATGCAATAAACTAGAGTGACAGTAACTGAGAAAATTGTACTTCTTATTAGATGATTAATAAGAAATTTCTGGCTAGACTTTGGTTCAGACCCACTCTCAGCCCCACCACCACTTAGCACTAAATAATCACACGAAGGCTTATATTAATTTCATGCTGTTTGACCTATGGCTCAGGCATATTGCTAGCTAAATCTTTCTTATTAACTCAATCTGTTTAGCCATGTGGCTTGTTACCTTTTCTCAGAGCAGCATGGTTGTCGTCTTTTTTATGCAACTGCAGGCATCTCTGCTGGTATCTCTGCTCTGCTCTTCCTGTTCCTGGAGGTTTCTTAGTCTGGTAGCCCCATCCACACTTCCTGTCTGCCTTCTGACCAATCAGTGTTTTATTAAACCAGTATGAGGGACAAATCCCACTAAAATATGAGAAAAAATTTGAAGGTTATTTCCTATGTTTGTGTCTGGAATAGTCATTATAGTAACATGACTTATAGACTATAGATCAATCCCTATATAAACTAAATAGAAACATCAGAAATAGTTGATTCTGAAAAATGGAGTTGAGATAGGAAAAGAACAGACCAAAGGATCACACTTTCTCTTATAACCTTTTTATGTATTACTTGATTTTATAAAGTGCCCATGGGATTAGATGTTTCCAGCACTGACCTTGCCTATTTGCTCTGTACCGTCAAGAGCAATTCAGACCGATAGTTACAACTAAAGCAGAAACAGAAAGAGCTCTCAAGAGGCTCTTCTGAGAGTGAACCAACATCGAGGTATTTTCATTTAACTCAAGGTTGGGTTGTACCATTAAGATCTGTAGGCTTCTTAGTTTTAGTAATGGCAGTTGATTGAAGTTAGAGGTACAAGTTGGCAAGTGACTCTTAAAATCTATCAATTCACATGTCTAGTCATCTCCCTCAGCCTTTATAATGAACCTATGATTCCACTGAAGTGGAAGCCCAGCAAGAAATGTGTTTAAGAGCATAAGAACCATGACTGCATACAAGCGTGTTTTGTCTGTATGTGAAGAGGTGTTTTTGTTGGAGTGCTTTCTCTCTCTCTTTCTTTTTCTTTCTTTCTCTCTTTCTCTCTTTCTTTCTTACTTTCTTTCTCTCTTTTGAGTCAAGGTCTTACTACCAGGCTAGTTTGGAATCTCCTGTGTAATGCAGACTAGTTATGAACTCATAGCACTTTTCTTCTGACTCAGTTGGGTTGAGATTACAGGAGAGCCACTACCACACCCAGATTAAATTTATACTCCTTGTTTAGTGTCTCTCCCCTTCACACCCCGTAAAGGGGGCCTTGAATGATGCTCCGGAGCAGACTACTTGTTTAGTATTTTGACGTCCTAAAAAACAAAAATAAAAGAAACCAACTTTTGCAGATGATGGAAAGAATCAGGAAAACTGCATTTTATTTAAAACAGAAATTATGTCTTATGCAATGCAGCCCATTCCAGGGCCATCTGCTTATGTCCGTGGAGTCCTGGCTGACCAAGAGCTACAGACTGCTGCACCTGCCCAGTCACAAGAGAGAACATATCACTAGACTTGGGGTAGTTGAAAATTCACAATTAAAAGCAGTTTCTACTGAATGTGTATTATTTCCCATCATAGTAAAGGCTACTCATTGTAGGCAGAACCATTAGACTCATTGTCCATAATCAGATTGCTAGCCTCAAACTCACAGAGACAATGACCACCCATTATATGTTAATCTCTGCACAGGAACTGGCTCATTTATTCCTCATAATCTGCTATTTTCCAAGCCATTGTACTAGAAATAAAAATGAGGATCAGTAAAATCATTTTAGCCAGGTAAGCTTGGTTTGTACACCTATGTTCTAAACCCAGAGTTTACTTGTTAGATAGGAAAGCAACCTGTGAAATAACTTAGTCGAACTCATAATTTTATAATAGACAATAATTCTTCATCACAAGAGAAAACTAACTTTCAAATTTGCACAGCTGTTTAGTGCCAGAGCCAAGACTAGAACCCACGGATTCTGGCTTCTTGTCCAATTCTCTTTCATCCACAGAAGGTCACAAAATGTTAAGCTCGTTAAGACTGTACAGCCCATCTGGGTTTTTTAAGAGCCAGAATAGTAAGTCTCAACATTAAGTTAACTCAGGATCTGGAGACGTCTAATAACACCAAATGGTACCATTCTTGGCTGGGGAGCCTTTTTTTCCAGATTGGTAAGGTCACCTCAAAGTAAATTAATTTTTTTTTCAAATACCTTTAGAGTTAAAGAAATATTTCTTGTGATTTATTAATAATTAAAGCAAAAACTTAAATTACTAATAAGGACATCGTGTATAATAAAACTAAACACAGTTGAAAATTCCACAGAAGCCATTTTCCTCTGACAATCAGTTTATAATATGAAATTGGTGGTTAATTCAATAAAGCTCACACCCATGACTTTAGTGACTAAACTATGATGCTACAGTACTTTTAAAACTCTATGGTTAGTTTGGGTGTGGAATATGGCCACCATAGATCTGGGAAACACCTATGGACTCTGGACACTGGTATTCCAGGCATGACCAGAGAGCCAGTTTAAGATTTGGATACAAGTACGCCAGCCCCATATTTATTCTTTCCTTGGATGCTTGGATAGAGGACCTGATCTGCAGAGCGAAGCCTCCTGGACCCAGTCCAGCCTTCCAGGAATGGCATAACTCTATCTTCCTTCTTGTACCCATTGACACAGGATTGTGCCCTCCTTTGAACACTTTAATAAATAAATAATTTTTCTTTCTCAAAAAAACCCCAAAATTTATATATGCATACATAAATCCTTAAAAACTCAAGAATACAAACAAACACAAAAGAATCTCAATTACTGGCACAATTTGTGTTTTTAAAATAATATTAAATAATAAGAATGGCTTCTTACTTATATTAGCCACCATAATACCTATGCAACCTTGTGTCGTAAGAAAGATTTATGAGAAAGCATTTACAATTAACTTAGCAAATGTATTTGAGTAAAATTTTGGAAAAAGAAAACCAACAATCCTTGATTTTAAAAAAAAGTAAAGTTATAAGCGGAGAATTAAAAACAAACAAACAAACAAAGGTGGCCATAAATTTGAAGGAGCATGGGAAGAGGTGTGGGAGAGGGTGTAGGAGGAACCAGAAGGGAGGGTGTTGCCTAAAAAAGAAAGGAAGGAAGGCAGAGAAAAATATTCCAAATCTACTTCCTGTTCAAGGAAGCCACAATGAATTTTAGGGTGGAGATATAATTTGGGACATGAATAAAGAATATCAAGCAAAGTCTTTACATTGGAACAATTTTCTCCCACTGGAAATATATGCTAGGTTTTTAATTATGTTATTAAAATTTATTAGTTAATTAGATATTCATGGATCTCCTGCAGATTGCTTGAGGTGGATGGGCTTTGAGTGTAAAAAGCCCACACTATTCCAGAGTTACTTCTTTCTCTGTGCCTCATACGTGTGGATTAGATGGGAACTCTCTTTTAGGGCTCAAGGAAAAACGAAATATTGGATGATGCCCACCAACCCACTGGCCTGCTTTCATGCCTGCTTTCGCCATGCTGTCCCCAGCATCATGCCACACCCTTGTGATGGTTATGGACCATCCCCAAATGGAATGCTTTCTTTTATAAAGTCATGACAACAGAAAGAGAAAGTAAAACAGATATTAATGTATTCTGATAGGCATGTGATAATATACTCTTGTGATTTTAATTCATATTTTTTTGGATCTCCACTCGTGTTCAAACATACTTTGATTACGTATTACCCAAATATATCTTCTCAGGTCACATCTTTCTCAAATTTTTACCATTTTCAAATTTGTAATTTTGCCTAGAGTTTCTCGCCACACACCCATTTCCTGCAGATGTAAACCTCATCCTGTGTTTCTTTAATTCCTTTATATGCTGTCATTTAAATATTGGAACCTTAGTGAGAGGAAGAAAAGAAAGTGTAGGCCTATGAGAACAAACAATGGCCATCTCTCATTTTATAGAAGATAACATCACACGAGGGGAGAGGAATGCACAGTTGAGATGAAAAATCTCAAGAGGAAAGACTCAAAGATAAATAGAATTTCAGTTGGAATTTATCCATTCCCCTGTTGTGCTGGTAAAATCACCCAGAGGGGCGGCAGATCTCAAAGGGTGCTTTTGAAAGACAAAGCAGAATAGGCTGGGACCTTCCTGAAGCCATGAACTTGGGTCAGGTAGACTTACAAACCCTTTTGCATTTCTTCAACTGTGACTGCTATGTAAAAGTGGAGTTAGTGGGTGCTGAAATCAAAGCTCCTATGGATAGTTGCCAGGATTGTCACATTAACCTGAAGTTCATATCACATGCTGTTGAAGGTCACTTTGTATACTTTCAACTGAAAAATATACAAGTGTGAAAGAATTTGAGAGAAAGGAGCAAACCTCAGAGGTGTCACTCAAGAAACACAGAAAACAAAGTAGAACTTTGGGCCGCAGGAATCTGAGTAATTAAGTGACTCCTCTAATCTCAAATAATTATTCACCAAGAGAGCCAGTGAGGCCGGTAGCCAGCCTCATTCTGAAGCAGTAATAATGAACTGGACAAATTCCTAGGCCACTCCAGCAAAGGTTACAGAAGCCAATCTAGAGAGTCTCCCAGTGATGCCTAATAAGTGATGTGGACTCTCAGGATGATAACCTTTGGGGGTTGGCTAGGCTGTTTTCTGCATCTCTGTCTGTTGATGATGAGCTAGAGTAAGGTTTTATGTTCCTATCGCCAAGACTTATTTGGCCAGGTTTCAGAGGTTTTCAGCAGTTCAAAACCCAATAAATGATCTGTTCTGTTTTGTGTCTCACACATTTTATTCAGAGACGGAGGGAAAAAGAACCCTATAGAGGACCAACTCTCCAAAAACAAGTATATCTCCCATGTCCCTTCACACAGCAATTCCCACTTCGGAAGCACGTTAGCAAAGATTTAGAATAGAAAAATCCCTAAGCCCAAGGGAATAACATCCAAGGTTAATAAGAAGTTGAGGCTTTTTTATTATTATTAAATTTCTGGTTTCAAATGTTTTAATGAATTGCTTTTTTTTTGCTTTTTTTTTTTTTCTATTTTTTTTTTAGCAGCCTCCTGACTTCAACCAGAAGCCACAGTGACCAAGTTCAGCATAATTGCTTAGAGAGAAGAAATGCCCCTAGCCATCAGCAGCATTAATTAGCTCTGGCTACACATTCTCAAGTAAAAGTTGTCATCATTGCACAGGGCAACACGTTCTATGGTTTCTCTCCAGAGGCAAAACCAGGCAGCAACTGACGGAAATACCAAAAAACAAAGGCTCGGATAAAGGCTTGATTTTACAAAGAATTTAAATCTATCCCACAGACAGGGGTCTTAGAAAATAACACAAAAAGAAGGGAAGTATAAAGGCTAAGGGAAGAGTGTGAGAGAGAAAGAGACCAGAGAAGGGAACAATTGAATAGAAGAGGTTTGTGCTGAATCAATCATTAGCGTTTAGGAGCCTCCCATAGTCTCATGGAGTCAATATATCTATGCTTCATGAGTAGTGACTGAAGCATCTCCAAAGCTCCAGTTATTATGAATACCTGCATATACTTGGCATATGTCAAGTATATACACACATACATATATGTGCTTGTACATGTATGTGTGTGCATGTGTGCATGCTTATTAAATGTCTTAGCATTATTTTGTGGAGAGACTGTTTCCTCTCCTTCTATTGTAACCTAGGGTTTTAGAAAATTGATTCTTTTCCCCTAAAATAATTACAAAATAAATTGCCTTGGAAAACATACAAAATTATAAGAATGACAAATGTGAAATAAACAAACAACTATCCAGGCCATGGCCAGCATATGTACACATCAATGCTAGCCCACCATACTTCTATGGCTCTGACATAGAGGACAGACTCTAACACAGAACTCTATAAGCATGTACTGCCACCCAAAATTGGTGGTGGGTGGTTCACCCAAGCATAATTGATTAGGATTCTTGTGTAGGATGAAACTTCCTCATAACCACATGCTTTGATACTAGAACGCAAGTGGCAGCTAAGATAATGTAATCCACTTTTTGACCTCAAGCTTCTAAGTAGTCCAAGCAAAACCTGGATTAATTTATGCAATTTTCATTATTTAAAATTACTTTAGAAAGTAATTAAAGCCATTCCCAAAGGATGAAGTACATTTCTAAAATGTTGTCTTTCCATAAAAGGAATTGCCATTGAAGTTTTTATTTTTTTTGAGGGGGGGTTATTTTTTTTTTGTACATATTTTAGTAGAGGCACAATATTCTCAAAACAATTCACAGAGAAAATAAACCAGGTTTGGTGTTCATTTGGTTCAGCTGTTGAAACTCAGGGGAAAAAATGTAGAAGCACCATTATGGGAAGAAAAGACAGGCCAAGATGCCATAGGCTGAAAAGATGAACACACTGACCTCTTATGTTATTCAGATTTAGGATAAAAGTTAATGTCCAGGAAAATGGAGGGTCTTGTTCACCAGACAGCACTAACTACACACTCACTGTTGACAACTACCTGGAGCTGTAGCACATGGAAAGCACTAACCTCTGTGCTCTTAATACTCCTTAGAGATCCAGTAGCTGTTCTTCCATATAAAATAAATGTCACAACCATGATATCTCAAGAAATTTTTTCTCTTGGAGGAAGAAGGCTTTAAGCAATCTTATTGATTTTAGGAGAGACATACACTGCTGAACAGTAGCAACCAATGCCAAAATCATATAGAAAGAAAATAGATTTTTTTTTGCATTTCAGAAGTTAAAGAGAAAATGGAGATGAAAAAACAGAGAACCACGAAACACAGACAACTCTTCCAAGACACCTACATAGTCAAAGAGCTGGACAGCTAGAGGCAATGCAAACAGGCTCACTGACATCCTGTGATAGACATGCATAGCATCTAAGTTCCAACCTGCCCCTACTATAAGACCGATGTGATGTCCAAGCTTCCAGCTTTACTACCACTTAGTATTATATGTAAAACTCACAAATTTTCAAAATAAAAAAGCATTATTTAAAAGTAATCCTTTGAGAAGAAGCTAACCATGTAGTGACATGGTAAAAAATAAAAAATAAAAAATAAATTAAAAAATGAGACAGAAGCTACATGGAAGCAGAAGCAATCGGCAAAGCATGGGAGTCTAGGCAGACCATGTGTGAAGAGCCATTAAGCCATGCGCCTGAATACACAATTATAATCTCAGCACTTGTGAGGTAGAAGAGGTAGAAGCAGGATGGAAACCAAGGCAAGCCTTGGCTACATAGTGAGTTTGAGCTCAGTCTGGGCTACAAGAGTATTGCATCTGGGAAAGTCATGGTGACCATGTGCTATAATCTCTTCAAGATCTTTATTCTACTCAGTTGGTGTTAATTGCCAAAGTTTCAAGGAATCAGGAAGCCTAAAGTTCAAATGAGTATTCTAAAAGCAAAGGAGGAACAAGAAGCTAGTTCGTTTTTCCCATTGTTATGCACATTTAATATATATATATACGTACACCAGCCTGGTCTACAAAGTGAGTTCCAGGACAGCCAGGGCTGTTACATGGAGAAATCCTCTCTCAAAACTCCAAAAATAATGAATAAATAATTAAATCCTGGCTGAAGCTTCCTCTCCCTCTACTCCTCCCAGTCCCCTCCTTCCCTCCCCTCTCCCCCAGATCAACTGTTGGCCCCATCTCCTACCAGAAAAATGCAGGATTCTCAGGAACATCAGCCAAACATTGCATAAGATACAATAAGACCAGGTACAAACCCTCACTTCAAGGCTAGAAAAGGCATCCCAGGAGGAGGAAAAGGGTCCCAAGAACAGGCAAAAGAGTTGGAATCATCTCTACTCTCCTGGTCAAGAGTCATAATTTTAGAACTGAAATTCAGCATAAGAAGAATTCTATAAAACCCTCAAGGATTCCACAAAATAGTAGAAGGCATTGAAAAAACATCAACATTTTATCTGTCGGTTTCCAATTGTTGCTAAATTGCTATAAGTTAGATGACTCCAAACAACATTGTTTATTTTTTCAGTGGCTGAGGGATAGGAGTATGAAATATGACTTCAATCAAAATGTCGAGGGGCAGTGCACCTCTGGGGCTGGAGGGATGAGATGTCATCTTTTCTGTCTTTTAGAGCGGTATTCCTTGATTCTCTGCCCCAATCGTTCATCATCAAAACCAGCAGCCCGGTACCTTCAAATGTCTCTCTCTTGCCATTGCATCCCTTTCTCTGTATTGCTCATTCATCTCTTTCTTCTGCTTCTCTTTTATCTACATCTTTGATAACACTGGGGGCCGAGCAAGAAAATACAAGATAATCTCCCATTTCAAGATCCTTAATATAAGCCTATCTATAGATCCCCTTTGTGCTATATATGGCAACAAAGGTCTAAGAATGGAGTTATCTTAGGGGACAACAAAGAAGCCTACTCTTTGATGCTGTCCAATGGTGTTTCGACAGACACACTTCTGCTTAGTGAGGTAAAAATGAGTGAGGCAAGAAGTAGAGAGGACTTGGTGTGCTATGTGAGATTTATGATTTCTGCCATTTAATTAACTCACCTAGAATATGAATACAGGCAGATAATAAGAGGAATCTTATTTGACAGCTGAAATGGAAGCCCATTATGTAGTCATTTTCTTACATAGCTTAAGTTCATGTGATCACAGGAGAGAGTTAGCAGAGCGCAAGGCAAACAGCACTCCAGAGAGCTTCCAGTATTAGCAAAACCTTTTCATTTCTCTGTAATTTGTTCTGATTAACAAAGTGATTCATAAAAAAAAAAATAAGGAAAGAAGACAAATTACAATGGGAATTATCTATCATACAAAGATAAACAGCATTTCTCATTATGTATATATCGAAAGCAAACTCAAACATACACACTTGGAATCAAAAGAAAGGTGCAGGCTTACAATTAACTTTGCTTCACATCACACAATAAAAACTTTCTCTTATCTCCAGTAGCATAATGTTAAAAGATAAATTAATATTATGCAATATGTATATATATATTTATTAAGAGTTCTGAAAATGACATTTTCTGTTCTTAAGCATCACACCCATACATAAACCTACTTACCTTCTTAGGATATTTGTGCGGGTTGTGCTGAAAGTAAAACCATTGGGTCATGGGATGCATATCATTAAGTCTCCCAATGACTCTTTCTATGTGTTCTTGAGCCACAATTCACATCATGACCTCTATAATTTTTTCCTAGTCCACTCTATTTTTAACCCAGAGGTGGGAAGAGGAACATTTTCTGTCCAGTTATACCCTGTACCTTGTAGCTGCGTGCATAGATCCAATATATACCATTACTAGTAAATATGTCTATCTCCTCCATCAGGGTGAACTCCTTAAGTAAGTAAGCACTACTCATATCTTAGCCTTCTTTTTATCTCTAGTATAAATCAACATTTAAAAATTAGTTTTAATAAATAGTTTAGGATAAAATTAAATTAATTAACAAATAACACAGTAAAATAAAGAATCAATAAATACAGTACTTGAATTTTTCGACCAATCAATGTAGATGTTCCTTTATCTCTGTGTGGAAAGTTCTTACTCATCATTTTGTGAAGAGAATGGCTGACTTTCCTTCACATTGTCCCAACGCTTTCTGTCCTATCCTGCAGGTTATGGAGCCTTTTCAGATCAGACCTTATTTCACCATGTAAGAATAGCATCAGACAAAATCACTGGGGCAGATGTAGCATGATGGAAACAGAAGATCCACTCTCATAGTCCTACAGACTTGTATCTGGAGATTGCGGTCACATTTGGGAGAAAGCAGGGAGCTTGCTTTGCTTGAGCTACTCTTTACTCTCCTTCCTTGCTTTTAAAGGTAAACTTCTGAAGAATTTCTTGGAAATCAATTATCCATTAAGTAAAATGCATCCCAATTCAATAAACATACATCAATAAGTGTCCACTGCCCACATTTCACATAAACTATCATCTATGATAGTTTAATCAAAAGCAAGAAAATCAGGAACTCTTCCCTACTGGAGGGAAAGAATGAGAACACATCTGTGATTCCAGGACCAAACTCTTTGCCCTGCCACACAGAAAGATTTCTCTCCCTCTCCTTCAACAAGCTGTAGAAATAAACCAGGGCATTGGTTTTTGTTCTCTGAGATCAAAAGACAAACATGGTGCCTCCTGTGATCTTGCTTGTCAGACAGCGGCATCCTTGACTCACCTTGAGATAAGGAGAATGAAATGCAGTTGGCCTCTTAATCTCGCCTGTTTTTTTTTCTGCACCACAAGCAGATCTCCTCCCAGGCTCCTGTCTCCTTCTATGTGTGTGGTGCATGCATTAGCATCAGAATTCCATAAGGAAACTTGCTATGGTCAGCAGGAGCACAATAGCAGCCCTATGCCAACTAAGTGGCTGTCATGGATTTCCAGCTTTGTGTAGTCAAATCTCTAGATAATTTACAAATTTGACTCAGCTGCTGAGCCTGGGGATGAAAAAAGGGCTAAAGCCTGAACACAGAAATAATGAAAATAAAAGGGATCCAGGGAGGGCTAGCTCGTTCACTTCCTAGTGTCTCCATATGTATCTCAAAACCCTCGGAGAACCTGAAAGATACGAAAGGTGATTAGAACAGATATGCTTAGAATCATTTCTAACCTTTCTAAAACAAGTCACTTATCCATGTAAGCCAAGATAAGTAAAAATAGCCGTTATATTTTGTTTATGTTTTGCAAAATGGGTTGTGGGCTGTCATTGTAATGTTCTGTAACACAGATATTCCTAACACAGTTTTTGATAGGGTACAAAAAGGGAGCCAGGTTAATTGAGTAAGTTAAAGAAACACTTGGTAGCTGTATTACTCAATAGGGAACCTGATGCTGCTCATTCACTGTCAGGTGTTTTCTAAGGCTTGTGTGCAATCTTTTTTATATTTCTTACTAGATTATTTATAAAAATTAATAATTTCCAAGTTTCCTGACCATGTGCTATGTTAGACTCGTGGAGTTAATAGGTGACATATTCCTGTGATGCTAAATTTGGCTCAGTGTTAAAGGGCTCTGTTCCTAGTCTCAATTTTCCTCTTGTTCATCCTCCTAATTCTAATATGATGCTACATTTTCAATGGTGATAAAATAATGATTAAAAAAATTATGTCTGGCTTGCTCTGAACTTGAAATAGACTGCAGAGCCCCATCCTCAAGGGCTAATTCCTCCCTAGCTACCTAACAATATAGCATCATATCTCTCATCAGCAACCTAGAAATCTTAGACAGGGAATGATATATTTCTAGTCCTGAAAGTAAACAGAAGCTAACCACGACTGCTATACATAACAAAATTACATCTTAAAATTGATGATGAAACATGAACATTTCAAATCAGGATGAGCCAAGGCAATTCAGGACAACCAAGGCAACAATACAGAATACCTAGAGAAATCCTGTAGACAAAGGAAGAAGAAAGTCTCATCAAAAGTTTACCTGAAAGAATACATATCATGAGAGGAATCGAAGCCCAGACAGAAGTCAAGGAGGAACACAGCATATCCAACACAGAAATCAGAAAAGCCCCAATACTAGTAGCAGAGAAAAAAGAAGAATCAGTAATCCACCCAATCAGAACAATTACCACCAAAAGCATGGATGTAAGCAGACTCCTTTCAGTAACTATTAATGCAAATGGCCTTAACACATTTAAAGGAACAGACTAGTTAGATTATAAACACTGTCAAGCTACCTTATGTTGCCAAGAGTGATCTAATTAGCAAATCATAAACTTTGAGCAAAAGGATAAAAAGAAAAAAATCAACCTATCACCCAAATGGAATATAAAAACAAACGGGAATCATTATTCTGATATAGTAGAGTTATTCTGATAAAGTAGAGTTCAAGTTAAAACTGGTCAGAAAAAAAATACAGATCATTGTTGCTTACTACATCTTCTTCTGTTGGGTTTGGTTGATCTTTTGGAAGCCTGTTTTTTTTTTTGTTTTGTTTTGTTTTTAAGGAAATGGAGGAGTGGATTTGGGGAAATTGGACATGGGGAAAGATTTGGGAGAAGTGGGAGGAAGTAAAACTGCAGTTGGAATGTGTTGTTTGAGAGAAAAACTATTTTCAATTTTAAAAAGAAATAATCAAGAAATTGCAACAATTATAAATAGTTTTATGGCAAAAATTAGGGCTCTCGATTTCATAAAACAAACATTAAAAGGAAAGACCACATAACTGTAATACAACACATAAGTAGATTTAAAAGGACAGAAATTATCCAATCATCTCATTAGACATGAGGTATTTTGCAAAGTTCAACCACCTTTTATGTACATTCAAGCATAAAGACTATAGAAAACAAGCCCATAGTAAACATAGTAAATGAAAAAAATGAGAAAATTTTATTTAAAATAATGATGAGACAAGGGTACACCTTCTTTCCATTCATTTTCAACTTTTAAATTCTATTTTCAAATAAAGTTTAAATATAATATTGTAGTTTAATATAGTCAAGTACAAAAGTTGAATATCCTATCATCTCCACTGTTTAAAGATAGGTAGTAATAGACTTTTCTATGTATTTACAAAAGTAAACACATCCTCTTGAATGGGGTCACAAAGACTGAAAGAGCGGTCATGGAGCTTACATGGGTCAGTACCAAGTCCTCTGTGTATACGACAAGGCTGTTAGCTTTGTGTTTTTGTGGGACTCCTAACAATGAGAGCAGGTGTATCTCTGAGACCTTTTGTGTGCTCTTGAGACTCTTTCCTTCCTATTGGGTGCTATTTCCAGCCTCGGTGTGAGGGTTTTCTTGGTGTTTGCCTTGTTTGACTGTCATCTTTTGGAGAACTGTTTTCTTTTCTAAAAAGGAAAAAAAAAAAAAAAAAAAGAGGAGTGGATCTGGAGGATGTGGGAGGAGCTAGGAGGAGGAGAAGGAGGGTAAGTAATATACTCCAAACCTTAAGATGGATTGTATAAGATAGATGATGGTGATGATGACTGATAGATAGATAGATAGATAGATAGATAGATAGATAGATAGATAGATAGATAGATAGATAGATAGGCAGGCAGGCAGGCAGACAGACAGATAGGCAGGCAGGCAGATAGATAGATAGATAGATGAGTATAACTGTGTCCCTCTTAAATCAAACAGATATTTCAGAAAATGGCAATCAGCAGTCTCATTCTTTGATGCTGCTCACCAGGCAGTGGTGGTATGGTGGCACATGTCTTTAGTCTCAGCACTTGGGAGGCAGAGACAGGTGGGTTTCTATGAGTTTGAGGCCAGCATGGTCTACAGAACAAGTTCCAGGATGGGTTCCAAAAAAAGGTGTTGCTGGTCAAGGCGTATGTAGTATTGTCCTCCATGTTGTGAATTTTAAGTTCTGTTGAGGTAAAGTACAGGTTGCTTCTACTTGAAACTCCTGATGGAATTGATAGAATTGGGAACAAGATGGGCCGAAACTGAATATAGTCATCTGAAAGTCAATTACTCTAATTGAACTAACATGCCCAAAAAGAAAAAGAAAAAAGAAAAAAGCAGGTGAAGAACTGAAACATGTAAGCCATCAGAGCAACTGAGGAGGACTAGCTAAGTTGGAAGAACAGGAAATTAATAGTGAAACTCGGTTCATTAGTTTGTGTCCTAGGTATTATAGAGCTAAGCTGTAGGACTGACTCTGGATATCATTGTCGGATACTAAAGAGCTAGTCACATCCAGAGGCTTCTGTTTTCCTGCTTATCTGTAGAAGTGTCAGCAGAGGAGGTTATAGACCCAATGCAGACTTGGGGTTCTAGATTCAGCAACATCTGTGAGCAGCAGGGTCATAGACCCAAGTTTGTCAGAGTTGGCTGAACTTTCTTTGGTAATCAGGTCTTTACCTTCTAAATTCCGCTCATCTCTAAGAATCATTTTAAAGACAAGTCAAGAACACTTAATGGTTAGGTGGCACTGTTGAAAGATTTAAATGAAATCTGAGGCATGAGGTCTGACATAGTAGACAAGTCCCAAGTTTTTGCCTTAAATTTTAGATTTTTCTGTTTATCCACTCACCAATTAGATTCTTGACTCTTCCTTTTGACTAAGACAGAATTATACTTTGGTGAACTAGGAAAAGTATTCTTGCCATTTTTCACAAACATGTTGCTCAAGGTCTTATCTAGAGCAATAAGATGAGACAGAACTATAATGGGTACAACAAGAAAGGAAGAAATAAAAGTTTTGCTGTGTTCAGAGGACATGATTCTCTACTTGACCAACTACATATTCCCATAGAAAACTCTAAGATGTAATAATTATTTTTAGATAATATATTTTAGTAGGATACAAAGTCAACTTCAAATAACCAAATTTATACTTATTAAAAGTAAACTTTCTGAGAAATAAATTAAGAGAAGGCATTCGCAATAGCTTAAAAATACCACAAGAATAAGTTTAACAAAGGAAGTCAAAAGTCTCTACAATACGCGTGTTAAGCTACTGAAAATAACACTTGAAGATGATACTAGATGAAAATAGTATCTATACCCAAGCATTAGCAGAATTCATATTGTAGAAATGGGTACGTTACTGAAAGAAATCTATAACTTCAAAATAATCCTTATCAGAATTCAAATGAAGTCTCCACAGAACTTGAAAAATACATCCACATGGAGACATAAGACTTTGAGTTGCCAAAAAAACACTAAGAAGAAGAAAAAGATGTTGATAGTATCAAAATAACTGACCTCAAATTATACCAGAGAGCCATGGTATCAGAGATAAAACTAACCATAAAACAGACAAGTAATTAATATAACAAAATACAGGGCCTATAGTAGAGGACACAGAGATAAAGACATATTTTGACAAAGGTATCAAAATGTAAAATATAGGAAAAAAAGCACATCTTCAATAAATGGTTCCCAAAAAAGAAGATATACATATGGCAAAAAAATGAAATTAGATCTATTTTCCTCAGTGTGTACAAAAATCAATTCCAAACAAATTAGACTTTAATATAATTGCTTAAACCTTGAAATTTCTAGCTGTCCTTGAGAAGAAATAGGATTCTCAAGGAGTAAAATAGTAGAATATATTTGACATGAAAGCCAAAGGTAGGTTCATGGAGGACGGGAAGAAGTATAGGAAAGGTCAAGAGCCGGATGGAAGGTGAGGATGATCAATATAGACAAAGTTGTATGCTGATTTGAAAAGGTAACAAAATCATAATTATGCAGATACAAAATCCAAGGTATCCCACCTAAAGGAAGGTAAAAACTGGGTTGGAAGATTCCAGAGCATGATCTTGAACCAAAGTCAAGAAGCTCTGTCTTCTACAATGGTTTATATCCTACCTTATACAGAACTACTTAAGGAGTGACAAACATCGTTGGTAGAAAGTGTTTCCTAATGAGATACCATGTGAACCTTTGATCCCACATCAAGCTTAGTGGATTCTGGAGTTTTGAACTATAATCTGTTCCAAAAAGTTTCAATAATATCACCCCAAGTCAGCAATGCTTGGTTGGAGTTGACTTTTGTTGATTTGTTTTTAGTGCTGAGTTCTGTCCCCACTGCCTCCTGAGTACTATGGCAGCACTCTACCACTGAGTTACATCCCCAGCCAAAACAACTATTAAGGGCTCAAATATTTTTAAGCATTTACACACTCAAAATACACAATTAATTTTATTTATATAATTCTCCTCATTTGCAGATGCTCTGGAAAGTTAATACTCAGAAGCCATGGTAAGTGATAATGACAGCTGGGCTAGCTGACTTATCGCTACTATAAATATTGCCTTCTGAAGTGCTTCTCTGGGCAATGATACCATCTTTTTTTGAAGAACTGAAAGTTGAGGTTTTGTTTTTTTAAAAAGTCGACATTTTCCATGTATTTATGGTTTTGAGTATGCATAGTTAATAAGGACAAGCCTTTTCCATTCTACAAGCCTTTTCCATTCTAGCAGCTGTCACTTTAAAGAGCAAATATTAATTTTTTTTCTTCTCCTCTTAAGTGGATTTGCTCTGTATTTGCTATGCATGGAAAACCAAGAAGCATTTTCTTTACTATTAATGTCCAATGAACCATGAAAGTAAACACAGGAGGAAATTAATATGCCTGGCCTGCACAGCAACATCAATTAACACTGAGATTACTAGAAGAGAAAAGATAAAGGATTGATACCAGAGTGTAGTCTTTATGTACCTGGTAGAATCTTGAAAAATTCTCGGATTAGTCTCCCATGTTACATATACATGTTGACTACTGGATGTCATATAAATGTCACAATGACCATAAATAATTACAGCTTTAATAGATAATCCTACTGAATGTATACTGCACTCCAGGAAGAAATTAGTGTTCTTATTTGTTAGTCTGAAGCAAAGAAAAACTTTCTAGGCATCCAACCCAGGTAAGAAATGACAGACAGGGAGATACAGTCCAGGTTGGATTCTGAACCCCAGTCCTTCCTTAGCTGTCATATTAAGTTGCTCTAAAATGAAAAAAAAAAAATGGATTTCCCAAACTTCCTTTCAGAACTTCAACTCAAAGCATGAGAGGTGTCTCTTATAGGTACACTAGAGGAAGGTAGGAGATGTGGAATCATTTCTGTTTCTAGAACCCTCTAGATTCCCAGCCCTTTAAATGGAGACTCGGAGCCTGGGAGAGTTGTGTTCTCTTTCCAAGATTCATTTGATGTGTGTTAATGCCAAATAAGGGAAATGGAGAGTATTAGTGTCCCTGAACATGTACCGTACTGTGATGAGAGTCAGTTGCTCTGGGAAACTAGAAAGCTAAAGAGAAAGAAGAGAAGAAGCCTTGAATTAAAAGTGGCCCTACTGACATGAAAAACTTGAACTAATAACTAGGAAGTGTTCCAAGTCACTTTAATAGGAGCTAACCTACCAAAGAAGTGAAATTCTACTATAAAGCAAAATTGGAAAGATTCCTTGAATAAGGTGTGGGGACAATTAGCAGCTGTATGCTAAAGTTGTTGTATTTTGTAATCCTGTCACCTAGCTAATTACTAGCTCCCTGAGGTGAGGGCTATAATTAGAGACATCCCCACAAAATGATGGTTCACTAGGGGCATGACCATGAAGACAATCTCTTCTTGTCCTACTTACACTCACTACTTCCTTCAGTATTGGATATAGAGTCTTCTCGCAGAAATGGTTCATGGGTTAGGGAGATAGCTCAAGGTATAAAGTATTTGGGGTCCAGGTGTGAGAACCAGGTCGAATTCCAAGAGTCCACATTAAGTCAGGAGTAATAGCTGACTGCAGCCCCAGTGTTTCTATGGTCAGATGAGTGCTGAAAACACCATTCCTGGATGATATACACAGAAGCCAACAACAAAAGAGATACTGGCTCAAACAAAATGGAGAGCAAAGGCCAACAAGTGAGGTTGTCACACACACACACACACACAGCTCACAACACTCACATATAAATATGATTCATTAGTTTTACAAACGATGCTAACTTTAATAGATACTACTATTCTAGCTTTACTAACTATGTAGCATAAGATAAGACATCTTTAAGTCAGTTTAGAGTGACACATATTCAGACACACCTATCAGCTTCTATAAATCCATTTATAAAATGTCCAGAGGGTTCTTACAAAAAAATCTCCAGTAATGGCTCAGGCACTTCCCTATGGGTCTCCTTAGCAGCACCTGGACTACTCTGCTGTGGCTCTTGTTGGGTTGTCTCTTGAGAGGGCTTACTATCTAATGCTGCATCAGATTTGAGGAATAAATTCAGTTCTTCTTCAACACTAGCAAGAAGGAAAATATCTCAACCATTACCAGACTTTCACTGTGCATAATTAACCTCCTGCCACAAATATTTGGAAAAGCCATCCTATTCATAATAAATGCTATGCCTAAAACTGAGAAGTCACTGTCACTCTGGCCTCAATCAACAGAGCAGGTAATTTTCAGAGCTCCATATATCCCATCCTTTTCATTACCTCTGAATTAATTTTTTTAATACTAAATTGATATTATTTAATTATATTAAATATATTTAGTTAATATATTTAATTCGGTATTAACGTACCCACTTTATAAATGTACATATAAATCAAGTATATGTCATGAAAGCTACTGTTTCTCTCCTATTAGCACAGAACATGTTAGTTGATGGCTTGCGTTCTTTGATAGCCGCCCCCTTGAATACCAAAGTGAATGAGGATCCAGTTTCAGACTGAGAAGCTATAAATCTCAATTTCCCGGGACCTTGAATAAAGAAAGCACTTAACTCCTCTCAGTCTGAATCATTTTGGAAAACGTGTGCGGAAGTGGTTGCTTGAGAGGATCAAGTGGAACATGAGGTGGCTCCTCACTGGGTGCCTAATGCAATGTCGGGTCTATAATAACAGTAAACATGAGGCATTGTTGTAACCTGATCCACTCACTGCTTAGGTTTTAATGATCAGATCCTTCTTCAACAACAGCATGACCCTTCCAGAGCCGGTCTTAAATGTCACACTGTAGCTATTTGCCTTTGATTCAAGACACCGGAGGTTATCCTTGGAGACGCTGCCCTGCAATTTCTCACTAAGTATATTTAATGCGCAATTTCTCTGTAAGCAGAACTTCACTCACCTCTATTCTGAAGTTGACCCTCTCTCAATCCCTGGGTTTTTTTTTTTCTGTGTTCACTGCAGCTTGAAGGCAATCCCATCAACAGGTTTTCGTCTTGCTCGATCGGGTATGATTTATTATATATCTGCAGGGTCTGAGTTAAAATGGTCAAAATGAGATTAGCTGTGAACAAAAGCAAAATGGATGGATAATGACATAGCCACTGTCTTGTCCTTCAGGATCTTAAGGGTGATCACATTTGTCTATTTTTTTGTGGGAGAAAATCATTGTGATGAGATCCTTTGTTCATTGTGATTAAGTGTTACTGTGTATAATTTAGTATAAGGAATTTCTTACCTCACACCTATATCTTCCTCTTGGTGATGTTGAAACACCTGCATACACTAAGGTGGTGCAGTTGAAATCAAACTGCTTTCTTTTGTGTCTCTGCATATAATCATATAAAACGATAACAAGAATCACAAATGTTCTGTTTGTAAGGCAAATGATTAGCAATAAAGATGAATAATAACTTTTTATTAAAAATTAGAGTAAATAACAGATGGCTGAACCCTTGGATACCCCAGTAGAATAAACCCCTTTGGTACTCTAGCATCAGCACTTTAGAAAATATGTATGCTCCTTACTTTGTGATGAGTAACAGCATGTAGCATTGTTAAGCTTGATTAAGCAAATTTAATTAGTGTTAGTCAATGTGTTTTTGTAAGTGGATGAAAAATATTCTAGTTTAGGCATGACTGTTAATCTTTAATTTATGAAATAAATGTTAAAATGTAACCATAAAATATTAAAATGGCAATAAGCCACATTTAAAGGACCAAGGTCTTTTTTTAGTGGAATTTTATCAATTGTTTTTTTTTTTTTTTTTAACACTAAAGTTTAAAGAAAACTGGCTTTCAGTGTTCCTCTTTCTTTTATTTCACTACCACCCCGATGGTGGGAATCCTAAAATAGAGACAAGAATCACATTTTCCCTACTATGGCTAGTTAACTTCTAAATTGGTCTGCAGCCAGGCTTTATAATGTTCTTCAAATCTCAGTTTTTCTGCTGAGAGTCTTTGAGACTCAACACATAAGGAAAACAAAAACCTCAGTTTAGGAAATAAAATTACATTTGGAAAAAATATATGAAACAATAAATTCAATTTTAAAAGTGTTTAAATCATGAAAAAGATTCTAAGAATAAAGGAATTCATATCCTAGAATGAACTTTCAACTTTCCAGATCTTTATCGACACTAATATGATAGTTAAAGTAGACTCAATAGAGTTCAAGGTTATGTATAGTTCATGAAAAATATTTTCTAGAATGTTTATGCATAGTCATTATAATAAATCAAGCTGGGTAAAAATTTGTGAAAACATTGTTATAAAAATTGGACTCCTCTCTACATAGATCTCCTTTGTTTTTTACTGTGTCTCTCCACATCAGCTACTTTGAAATACAAAACATTAGTAATAACAAAGAGAGAGGTACTTACTATACCTACATGAGGATGGGGAAGCATAGATGAAGATGACAGGCATTTCAGCTTTGCCATTTTGATGACAATTCAGAATATTATCAAGCCTACCTCCTTAGCAGTTATCAAATCCCAACAGAAAAAATAAATATGGCAGCCTCATACATTGTTTCCAAGAACATGCTTTGTTCCATCAAGAGGCACCTATCCCTAGAAGTTATAGATGTTCAGGGTCCTTGACCAAGACTGTATGGAGGAAGGAAGTGTGCATATCCACAGAGAACAGTGAGCATAAACAGAATAGGAAAGGTATCTTTGTTCAAAGCATTTATTACTCATACTCTTTGTCAGTGTTTGATATAAATCTATCATGAACCTGGTGCTTTGCTAACTGACAGGATTACAACCCCTAGTGAACTTAACAATTATTAAAAACATGTAAATTTTGAGATAATTGAGTAATAAACTTATCAGAGGAAAGAAATAGGATCATCCTACAAATTTTTGTGTGATTTAGCTGTTACTCACATCTTATGTCATCTTATATTTCTTCCAACTTAACTTCAAAAGTACCTAAGGCTTTATGAAAAACACCTAAAGCTTTGATGATGCATCCCTGACTTTGAAATTTTTCTAGGAAGCACTTTAATGTACTTCTTAGGATTTGGCACAAACCGTAAGATCTGCCATCTTCCATAGGTAAATGGAACAGATACATATTTAAAAAAATGATTATTTTTTTGATGTGGGAATGCCTTTCTGTTTGCTGTGAATCTCTATCTTTAAATAAAGGAGCTGTTTTGGACCATGACAGGCACCATAGAAGAAGTAGGAGGAAGAATCAGAATAGGTAGGAAAGGAAGGGCAGAGTCAGAGACAGGCCGAGCTGAAGCCCAAAGGAGCAACATGTAAGGAGCACAGGTGAGCCACGGGCCACATGGCAGACAGATTAATAGAAATGGGTTGATTTAAGATGTAAGAGCTAGCTAGCAATGTGCCTGAGCCATAGATCAAACAGCATATAGTTAATATAAGCATCTGAGTCATTCCTGGGCGGCTGGGCTACTAAGTGGTCTCAGGCAGCAGGTCTGTCGGTCTTGGACCTCTGGCCGCCCGGGACCAAAGAAACCCCACTGATACAATTTTTTCTTCTCTTTTTAAACATATGATATTTAAGAGCCAAAATATTAAGACTATATTAAAATGATAGCATCATACAAATCTAGTGATATCAAACTGTATTAACATAATGAGAAGCACATCAGCTATGCTCACGGAAGAACACTTAAAATATCTCACTGGTATTAATGAAAAAGTAATTTTAAATATCCTATATCTAAGTTGTCTAGTGTGAGTTTGACCTAAGTCTTTATCATCTTTACCCCATTACCTTTTGCATGCTCTTTTAACTGGGTATTTTTTAACAGTGTCACAAACCTCTGCTTTACTTAGACACTATCATAAATGTTTTGTCTACCTTGTTATTTCCCCAACAAACACTCTCAATTTGTTTCAGTTCACAGGTTCTAGCTCTGTCTCAATGACCTCTGGTTCCAAAGTCAGGTCAATAATCAATATTTTTGGATTTGTTCTATTTTGTTTTGTTTGTTTTCAGTAAGGGATGCTCAATAAAATGCAGGATGTCAAATACGACATAAGATGCACACACACTAAAAATTCATGGCTTATTTCGAATTCTAACATGTTGACTTTTTTGTGAGCAAATTATGACAACCCTGTGTGCCACCTATTGGGGTTTGTCCTATAAGTTACCTGCCCACTTTAGTTCTCTTGTCAGAGATTAGATGCTCTAATATGAATCAGGCTTGCTCCTCCTAGTTGGGAGAGGCGGGAGCCCAGAAACTGACTTGCACATACATCCACTTTTTTATTATTTATTCAGTTCTGTCAAGTTGTCTAGGACGTTCCTCTCTATCCCTCTCTAGAATTTCATATTTTTGCAGTTATACCCTAGGCCATGTGGGGCTAAGAACAAACAAGGGAAGGTAAAATTTAGCAGGCTGTAGCCTACTGCGGTCCATGGGGACTGATAAATCCACCCAGACCAGAGAAGAGTTCATCTCACTTGGTGTGGCACCACTGTCACTCTAGACACTGTGGGTCCTGACAGTGCTCACACTAAAGTTTAAGGTTTCTATTGCATTTAAGTTGAGAATGCTGGGTGGGGGGGGGGGGGGAGATGACAAACATCTTTGCTCTGAAGCTTTTTCCTAATTATATACTAATTTTCACCCTTTTTAATTCATAAAAGGAAGGTGAATGTCTGTTTACCCTTCTTACTCAGAAAAAGAACCTCCAAAGTCATAGTCTGATTAACTGTCAGGAGTCTCTCATCCTAATACCCAGGAACATCAACAGAACAATGCAAACACATATAACAATATGCAAAAATAATTAAAGTAGCACACTAAAACACTTTGGTTATGGGGGGGAGGGGGAGCCAAGAAATAAAGAAGTAATGAGATGAAGATTTGTTTTAGATTACCAGGATGGTAGACCTATATATATTCACATCAATAATTATATTAAATAAAATTGCCCGCTATGTAAGTTCTTCTAATAGGCACAAAAATTGACAAAAAAACACTTTGTCAAAGAATGACACTCAAGAACAATTTAAATATTCTGCTCAGTTGTTTGTGGGTGAAAGGGGTCGTCCTAGAACTCTGGAACAAAATCATCTAGACCACACATGGAGTTTATGCTCAGAAAAAAGTATAACAAACTTCACTCCTGCTACTATATCTAAGATTTATCTTATGATGCCCACTGAGTATTGATGGGATAAATTTTTCTTTAAGTCATAACTCTTCCAGGATGTACTAAAATTCTTGACATTGACCCACATTTGCGCAAAGCTCTTAATAGCTGTCAGGTTTCATAGATAAATGGATAGATGACAGGTAAATAGGAAGTAAGGTGATGGGTAAAATGATACACTGCTCTTTTCATACATCTAAAAATCTTGAATAGCAAATGTTAAACATGTGTTTATAGTTGGGGAAGCAGCTGTTTAGAAGGGGAAAACAACTGGCCCAAGGTAAATAAACTCAAAAATTTAACAGTGTCTTACAAGTAAGCCCATTTTCGATTCCCTATCCACCGCTTTCATATTTAGTAGATCCTGGCATTCTCAGGACCTTGTGTAGGACAGAAAAATTTAGAGTTCAACAGCCTACCAAAGTATAAAAAACAGAAGGTAACTGAAAGTTTTTTGAGTTGCTACTAGGTGCTTATTTCAGACTGCCTACTCTGGGGAGGGAGCGAATGTCCATCTGATGATTGAAGAGGTAAGCAGGAGAGGCAAATATCAACACTTTGTGGACAATCAATCAGCCACTGAGTACATGTCGATAAGAACAGGTCCATTTTGTCTGACAACTATGCAATTAGAATAGTTCACTTTTTGAAAAAAAAGTCAGTATCACTGCCAAGAGCATAATATTTGACATTTCTAATGAGTATTAGTAGTTTAAAGGCAAGAACCAATTTAAATAATACTATATTCAAATCAAAATCAAATTAGAGGCAAAGTGCCTGGGAACATGCCTTTGCAGAACTTTAAATTACTCAAATGCTTTTAACCTTTCAACAAGAATTCTGCATCCCAGTATTTTATGACACAGCAAAATGGTTTTAATTTAATCAAACCAAGGGTCATTTTCTTCTCTGTGATAACCAAGTCATAAAAACATTCTTTATTCAATTTATTTTTGAGAAAGATAATTTGAAAATATATGTTCATTTAAATGGAAAAGTGTGACCAATGTTCTCAATCATTAATAAGCTTCAGAAGATGCAGACCTTTCATGTTGATGCATTTTGCTAAAATGACTGGGGATGAGATTAAACTGAACCATGTTTACAGCAAAGGAACTCTTTTCATCAAAAACCCAGTCACTCCCTCCTCATGCTCCAGCTGCTTAGAACCACTCCATGCTTTTGAGAATGAGATACTCAGAAACAATGGAGTAGTGTGAATTCGCTCCGAAATCTTTAGCATGCAAATCAACGTGGTTTCCAATCAAAGGATCTGGCTGTTATGGAGTCACGTGGGAAGAGTCAGTCTAGATGTCATTACATTCTTAGAAAGAGAAGAGGGGAAAGGGAAGTTACATTTGATGAAGCCTTTGCCGTGGGTGAGCACATAAACGCATTTCAGTTCAACTTTACAAACCATCTTGGCAAGTGAGAGACATTCTAAGGAGAGATAATTTTACCCCCCACACACACCAGCACCCCTACACACCTCATATCCCACCCGCCACCCCACCACCACCCCTTGCACATATACACTTTGGTTATCAGATTCTTGCCACAGTGAACTCAAATAATTAAAATTTCCCAGGAATCTCAAGCTGTAAAGGGGAAAGGAAAAGCTCTGAAGCCTTAGTGCCAGCCAGAAGAGGAACTTGCTTCCAGGAAGAGGGTTCACATTGTTCAGACAACTTATTATTGGACAGACTGCAGGTATGGCCATGATGTAATCAATAATGATGGGCAGGACCACATCAGAATCAATACTGCTTAGCTACATACTCCTCTTGCCCACTATTTAAATAAAAGCCTCACATTGGTAGCCCCAAAATGGACAAGGGGTCACTGGACCTCATTTTCTCCTTTTCCCAATGGGGCCACATTAAATAAATCATTCTTTGCTTTTTTATTGTTGCTTGCCTCTTCATGGATACCTGACCAAGGCTACTTCATTGGAACAGCCTAGGCTTTGATCCTAAACTCTCATAATACAACTAAGGCCATTTTTTATAAACAAGGGAGCAGACACAGAACCATTTAGACAATATAAAAAAGAGGCTTCTATTCCATGTTTATAAAAAGAAAGCCAAAGTCTGTCTACTAATTGTGTTAGACTATCCTTCCATCTGCATAGGAGACTCACGTATCTACTAACAAACACTATTTTAATTCAGTCACAGGAACAAACTGTTATGCTAGTTGTAGAGGTAGCTTTATGTTCTATGTCCTATCTGTCACTGTCACAACTGGTAACTTTACAAATATTAGTTGCTTAATAGAAGTATTACAAGTTATAGTGGAATCTATCTCAACATGAACATAGACATTTCTTAATGGAATAACCTCGATACTCCGCTGCTGCCTGCTGCCTACTCACAGTAAATTTAACTTTTAAATGCGCCAGTCTTGGTGGTCCACACAATCCCAATACTTGGGAAGCAGAAGGAGGAGGATGAAGAGTTTCAAGTCCTCTTCAGCTGCATAGCACATTTGACACCAGCTTGGGCTACATAAAACCCTGTCTCAAGATAAAATGCAAATCAGGAAACAAACAAAAAAACACGTTTTATTCCATAGACATGCATAATGTGTATGTGAAATATCCATGTAGATAATATGCTTCATCTGTAATATAGAAAAATTGAAATGAAGTAGCTACCCAACAAAAATAAGGAAAACCAAGAACAGTTTATCCATATCATGGAATACCATATAGTCACTAAGAATAACTCAATGCTTTTGTTGATACATAGAATATTGATAATGGAAAGGATCATCATATATTAATAAGTATGTATACGAATCTTTACATATGCATAAAGTAATATAAAAATCTTTGTTTAGAAATGACAGTGATTTTTCTCCCGGGAGCAGAAGAAGTGTGTTTCCATTGAAACAATTCCTACCATGAGGATTTCTACCACAAGAACAGGAGCCGAGTGGCTTCTAAATCATGCTGACATGAAGTAGACCGTAATCAGAAAATGGAGACTTCTCCCCAGTGACCACAAATGATAACAGTCACTCTACAGTCTGAGTACATTGCAGAGAGAACTGTGAAGCTGAGTTAAGAATGTAGAGTGACTGACCATGGATCAGTATCTGCTGATTCTTGCTATTAGGTTGCAATGGTTTCTGACCCAGAAAGAGGAACTAATAAAACCCATTATCATAAAACTGCATAGAATTGCTTACATAATCTCAACGGTTTGAAACACTATGCTACATAAATAGTAAAAATTCAAAAATTACAAATCATTTTTCACCATAATCAGTCATTTTCTTATTAAAATATATTTCTAACTTAACATTAAGCTGCATAGGTTTGTAATTATCCCCATTCTCATTTGTAAAAGAATATGAAAATATCTACAAAAAGAACTTGCAGGGCCAAATTTGTAAATTGTGGTAAAATAAAAAGTTTTAAAGTTTCAAAAGCATTCAGTTTGGAGGTTGGGTAGATAACTAAGTTGAGAAAGTACCTACCTGCCGCGCAAGCACAAGGAACTGAGTTCAGATCCAAGGAGGTACATAAAAGTTGGGCACAGCAGGACACATTTAACTCCAACAGTGGAGAAAGGACGGACACAGGAGGACTGTCGCTAAACAGTGAGCTCCAGGTTAAGTGTTAGACCATGTCTCAAACTTTGAGGTGGAAAGCAATAAAAAGAAAAGATGCTTCACTTTGACCTTTGACCTACTCACACACCTGTACTCATACACATATGAGTGCGTACATGCTAAAAAAAAATAAACAATGAGAAAACAAATAAATATTAACATAACTAGAAGATCATGTTGAAAGCTTTTAATTATGTTACCGTTTGTAAACTTCAGTTTTAAAATGTTCTCCATTATTGAGTTTGATTTTTTTTTAATTGACCTACTGTGTGATTTTACTTTACTGATGATCCAGTGATTGTTTCCTTTCCTTTGTATGGCTCTGCTTAAGGCATTCCCTCAGTCTCCCTGGAGGCAGAAATCCTACCAGCTCTGTTGAGACATTTACATTCCTTCTCTGCCTATTGCCAGGGAAACTGATCTCCTACTACTACTTTGGAAGACACCCATTGGCATCCTTGGATAGAGCAAAGCCCCCTGCCCCCTTTCAAAGGTGAACAAGCACATAGCATCACTGTCACCTGACTAAGCCAAGCAGTGTGAGAGACAGGGCTATTCCTCATCTAATAGATGATACAGAGTTGTAACATAGTTCCTGGTCAAAATGGTGGTAGCTGATTTTTAAAAATACTAACTTTAGCAATACACAAAACAAGATATCAACCATGGTATACATAGTTTTAATTTAGTAAAGGCAAAACAAAGGTCCAATGATAAGAAAAGTAAAAAAATCTAGGGGTTTTAAAAATGAAAGTGACATTGCTTAGAAATTGAACATATCATAACAATGGTCAAATAAAAAAATTAGGGTCACAACGAAAGGAGTCCAGAGGAGGCAGAGGCCATCTTTAAAAAGTAGAAGTGAAACTCAATGTATATTATATTCATTATGGCTCTAGAATTTCCACTGTAGCATTTTTCACTATTCATATCTTTTTATTGCTGCTTATAACAATATTTGCCTCTCTTATGAATTCATTTTTAGACAGCCTTGGCCCGTGTTTCACTTGAAAGATACTCTAATTTAAAATTGTCAGAATTAGGCAGAGGACCAACCTGACTGAATAGCAGGAAGTTTTATACATGTGAAATTCAAACTGCCTCAAATATGACTGAACTTTCTGCCAGCCCAGGGGAAATGCAAAGCAGTCTTGGGACTAACGCTCTACTATCTCTAGCTCACATGCAATTATTTTGCACTTTCAGGAAATAATATTGATGTACATGTATAAAATACCAATAACATGAAGGGGTGATTTAGGCTCGTCATCCATTCAGCTATTTATGAAGTACAGTGTATATAAGGTTAGTGTCACTAGCCTGTAAAGGTACAAATATGTTAGAGAAAAAATAGAAACGTGACTAAGTATATTCCATGTTCCTTGCTTAGGGCACTTGTATTTAAATGGTATCTAGAAAGTTCCTGAATATTTATTATGTCTACTTATAATTCTGAATGTTTATATAGATTTTCAGCTAGTCTTTAAAGCTGACACATTTAGTAGTATCATTATATTTCCTCTTTGATTCAGATCAGGTAATCTCAGCAAAGATAAACTACTTGCTAACTATCTCAGAGCTAAGAGATTAAAAAGTAAAACTTGAAATAGATTATTCAAAGGCTACGCAATTCCATCATTATTTACATTTCAGAAACTTCTGATTTTTTTTTTTTTGGTCAGGAGATGCCTTAGAGATGTTTTGGAGAGATGGCTCAGTAGTTAAGAGCACAGAAGAACTCTTCCAGTGGCCTACGTCCAATTTCTATCACCCACATCAGGCAGTTCAAAATCACTGTGATTCCAGTGGGGAAATCTAACATCTCTCTGTGCACTTGAATTCATATGCACATAACCTCCACTCCCACTAGCCACACACACACATACACACACCCACATAATTGAAAACAATAAAGAAGAAATTACATTTCTTTTGGGCCCGAGGAGATGGCTCAGTTACTAAGAGCAATTGCTGCAGAATCCTGAGGGCTTAAGATCAAAACTCAAAAACCCATGTAAAAATCTGGGTGTGGTCACATACATGCTCTTGTAACCCTGGGTGACATACGAGGTGGAGACAGGAAGGAGGTTTGATTGGGATTTCTGGTTGCCAGCCAGGTTCAGTGACCTACCTATCTAAAAAGAACAATCTGGCATGGGTACACCCTCTCAAGGGTGACTGCACACACACACACACACACACACACACACACACACACACACACACACACTCATATATTAAGGTTTTCCAAGTAATTATCTAACGAGCAATAGGATCCAAAGTCAGGCATCTCTCTATTCCACATCTTTTCCTCAGGCTTTCTGTGTCTTCTGAAAGGATACGTGAGAAAATGTTACTAAACACACACCACACACACACACACACACACACACACACACACACACACCACAGACACACACGTCTTTAAGAGATAAGTAAGTGTATTTTATTATAATTATCATCGTGATTACCATTATTTGATAATTTTTTACTCATGAAGACAAGAATTATATTAACACTATTAATAATATACAGAGCCCTGAACTAAGCGTTTTTCCTTTCTTTCTTTGTTTTTTTTTTTTTTGACACTCAGGTTGTTTTAAAACTCACAGAAAGCGCATCATCTTAGAAGTGAACAAAGGAGACTTCAAAAGTCAAGGAAGATGTACCTTAGTACATCTCAGATCATGCAGCACGTAAGCTCAGGACATTCCAGCAAAGTTGGGCTTTTGCAACTTCAAAGCCCATGAAGAAGTGAAGTGGTAGGTGGTCAGTGTCAAAGCAAATCTGCATACAAAGTTCAGATCATGCAGAACACCTAAATTGGGGAGATAGGCATACCTTAGTTGGTTGACTTTGGGCTTACTGGGAAAGCAAATTTTCAATAGCTAAGAGATGTATTCATCCTGAAAGACAAACCTAGTTTATGTGGAAGAGTTGAACAAAGCTTGGGAATAATACAGACACCAGAGAAAAAAGAAGCAGGATCCAGAGTTCAAATATGAAGAAATGTGAGCCTGTTTCTTTAGCTGTGCTGGCAGTATGCTTGCCATGAGGCAAGTGTAGCAAATAAAATATGTCCCCTGCCCCCACATGGAACTTAATTCTACATTTTATTTCACCTAGCTAATCAAAACTTAAATATAAAATCTCAAATTTGATTCAATTACTGGAAACTTTGAAGAATATTTACAATTTGCGCAGGCATATCTATTTCCAACTCTGTATTTTATATGTTGTAGAATATTGTTTTAAGGTATAACTTTTCTTTATATTGCATTTGTTTAAATCTGTGAAGCTGTGTTACTTTGTCTGTCTGATGATGGTCTAGTAAAGAGCCGAATGGCCAATAGCAAAGCAGGAGAATTGATAGGTGGGGCTGGCAGGCAGAGAAGATAAATAAGAGGAAAAGTCTGAGAGAAAGAAGAAGGAGGAAGAAGAGAGTAATATGTCATGGGGGACAGCCACACAGCCACACAGCCACCCAGCCACACAGCCACCCAGCCACCCAGCCACACAGCCACACAGCCACACAGCCACCCAGCCACACAGCCACCCAGCCACACAGCCACACAGCCACCCAGCCACACAGCCACACAGCCACACAGCCACCCAGCCACACAGCCACACAGCCACCCAGCCACACAGCCACACAGCCACACAGCCACACAGCCACACAGCCACACAGCCACCCAGCCACCCAGCCACCCAGCCACACAGCCACACAGCCACACAGCCACACAGCCACACAGCCACACAGTCACCCAGCCACACAGCCACACAGCCACACAGCCACACAGCCACACAGCCACACAGCCACACAGCCAGCCACGGAGTAAGAATGAAAGCGGGATTTACAGCCATAAGAAAAGGAAAAAACCCAGAGGCAAAAGGTAGATGGGATAATTTAAACTAAGAAAAGTTGGCAAGAATAAGCCAAGCTAGAGCAGGGCATTTATAAATAATAATAACCCTTCATGTGTGATTTACTTGGGAGATGCGTGGTGGCCCCTCAAAAGAGCAAAGAGAGCAAAAACAATCAACACAGATATTAATAATTTTCTATGAAAATTCCACTATGTGAATTTAGGTATCTCGAAAGTAAAAAATAGACATCAGATTCTGGTTTTTTTTTTTCATTTCATTATTTTTTATTAAAAATAAAATATCATTTTTATCTATGTATCTCCCTGCTCCCCCTCCCTTACCTCTCCCATTTCCCCCCAGTCAGCCTTTAGCCTCCCCATCCACCCATCCCCCTCCCCCAAAAGGGTGAGAAGATCGAAGGTGGGTCAATTCAGCATGGCACATTCACTCCAGGCAAGTCCAATTTCCTCATCCCAAAGTGAAGACTGGGTTAGGTGTTCCTCTGAAGGGAATAAGCTCCACGATGCCAGTCCACACACAGGAACACAGTCTGATCTCACCCCTCAAGGCTCCACATACTGCCCAGACATTAGATACTTAATATTTATTCTCAAAGAATGAAAGAAATATCATTAATAAATTTAAATAACGATTACATTTTTGTATTTTTTGATTTTATATGATGTATTAAGCAAATTACATTATTTAAAATGTTTACTCTTTAATTTTAATATTATTAATAAAAGTTTACAATTATATGTATGACTTTCATAGTATTTCTATTAGAGAGAGCTTGCTGGCAAACTGTAGGTATTCAAAAATGCTTGTTCACCATTGAAGTGGGAATCTATTGTAATCTCAAAGCAAGACTGAAGGAAGATGCTGTGTGTTATTAAACAGACGAGCCACTGAAACTTCTCAGTGGGGGGAGTGATGTGCTCCAAGTCTTGATTTAGAAAGCTCCTTCTAGAAGAGTAATTCAAAGAAGAAACTGAAGCTAGGTTGAAAGTGTATTACTGCAATGCTGAGATAGAACCCGGGCATACACCCCTCACCCACAAAGCAGGCACCCTAGTAGCGATGCCTATGTAAATGTTCTGTGTTTCTCCTGGGAATGACAAACATTCCTGCAAGAGAAAGACCATATCTTTTTTTATTGGAACTCTTCCTCACTATGTACCTAATTTCATTACAGCTGCCTTTAAAGAGAAAGTCAGAACCAGTGGGCTTAATCTCTTGATTGAGTTACCAGGAGTAAAGTTCCTTTTATTACAGAAAATGAATTACCAAATAAAGCTGCATGGTATAATTCTTAAATATGCAAAGACAGAGCTATAGGCATGAAAAGGCCAGAATGTCTTACTCTTCACCTAGAGATCAGAATTTTCTTTTCATCAAAAGGCTTAAAGGATGAAAGTAAAACTCAATTAGCATCCCTTCCCCACAACAAAGCCTACACCACTTCAGCTTTCTGCAATGACTCTTATAAACACGGACTCATTGCTCCTCCTTCCACAGGAAATGGCAGGAATCTAACACAAACTAGTGAATGAATGTGTTGATTTCTCAATGACAAGCGTCAATAAAAAGATACCTGGACAAGGGGATGAATGGCTGTCTTAATACTATTGCTCTCTGGGTAGCAGCATCACCCCCCTCCTACTTAAGACAGACTTTCTTCATCAAGTTCTACCTCATTTTAACCCAATTCTGTGAATTCTAAGTAAAATAAGATGAACTCTAAAATAAAAGTTAGTTTTTTAAATATCTGTAAAAAAAAAATGGTTCCAGATTTTTGTGGACATATCAAACCTGCAGGTGAACAAGCCATATATAAAATGGAATAATATTTATATACAATGTATTTTCAATACACATCAAATCATCTCTAGGCTACCTATAACACTTAATACAATATAAATGTTATATAGAGCATTGTTAGATTCTATGAGAATAATAACAAGGAAAATAATATGCACATGTTCAGTGGGCTGCTGTTGTTGTTACTGTTTCTGAAAATACTTTATTATGATTGCAGGGCCTAGTGTTAAGGAGATTTGACTAAATACCACCATTGGGGAGCATGTTCCACATTCCAAGTACTGTTTTGCCCGCTTGACCTGCTCATTAGATCTTAAATACCTCCCAAAGCCCTGTGCATTTTATTATTTGTCCCTGTGCTGGTTGGCTTTAAAAATCACAGAAACCTAGAACTACCCAGTGAAGAACCAGAGAAGTTCCTCCAATTTTGAACATCAGTTTGAAACAGGCCTGTGTCCTGCTCAGCTATAAAGTTCAAACAGAAGAGGTAGCCTAGGGAATATCTGATAGCGGTGGTTCATTAACCACGGACCATCCGAGAGATATGGAGATGTCCTGCCGCCATTTGATAGCCTCAGAACGTCCCAACCCAGGAGGTTGCATATGGAAGAAGGCTTGACAAACAGCTGGCTAAGACAACAGAAGAAATCTGGAAAGTTCCCCCAACAGGAGTTAATCAGAATTGTATCCATACTAACACCCCTAATTGATGTATAACCTTGTGATTTTGCCTTTAAAAACACAGCTTGAAGAGGGGGAGGGGGGACTTCCTCCAGCCACTGTCATGTCTGTGCACCAGACTGAGGAGGTCCTTGGAGCGACTTGCATTTTTCAATAAACCTTGCTTTTGCATTTCAGAGAGTTCACATCTCTGGTGGTCTCTTTGCGGGGGGCAGGGGGGGTCTCATAATAAGGGCACAACACCCAGAAAGAGGTGTTTTGAGGAATTATCTAGAGTAGGTTGTTCCATAGGCTTATCTGTAGGGGAGTGCCTTGACTATTCGTTAAACTGGTGTACTGTGGGCAGAACCATTCCTTAAGCAGAAGCTTAATTCTTTATGAAAGCAGAGAAAACAAACAAGGGTGTATATATTCTCTCTTTGCTTTTAACTATGACTAGCTGATAGAGTTCCTGCCTAAGCTTCCAGAAAATGGGAGGCTGTAACATACAAGTGCAAGCCAAGTAAACCCTTCTATTGCTTATGCTGTTTTTTCCTCAGGGTATTTCTCACAACAGCAGAAATGAAACCATAAGAGTTCTGTTTGTAACTATTCATAGGTTGTTGAGCCTTTAAGAGGCTGGGCCTTGGGAGAAGTCTTTAGATCATTGTGATTATACCAAAAGGAACCGTGAGACCTGAGGTGAGATTTCTATTTTGTATCCTAACTGTGGGATGAACAGTTTCCATTCCTAGTTGCCTCTTCTCATGATGTGTTGTTTCAACACAAACCAAAAGCAGAGTGGGAAGGAGCCACAGATGAGAAACTTTTAATCTTTAAGAAGGCCTTTTCTTTTAATACTTTAGGGGGAAAATGATTCAAACTAATAAAAGCACCACAAACCAACATATTAACTATACTCAAAATACATACAACCCGTATTGTTAGAATAAGCATTTGAAACAAAAGCTGTAGAGTTTCACATTAAATTTTCCACTGCAGATATCAAATATATCGTATGTACTTATCCATCACCAAAACCAAAACAACAAATCCATAACAGAATTAGCACTAGAACAAAACAATAGCTTCATATCCTCTTTCAGAGCTCACATCTGTTGCCTGGCTCCAGTCCTGCTTTGTCTCTTTATATTTAGCTTTTCTTTTTCTCTTTTCTCCATGCTGGGATATCCATGTATGCGTTTTTTATATTTATACAGATACCCCTTTTCTAAGATTATGTGACCTTGCTTAATATACATTCTAAGCTATTCAGCTCTAAAGAATAAGGAAGTTAAAAACGTTGCAGGAAGATGGATGGATGGACTTTGTGTAACAAAACAAACCATTTCTCTCTATGACTTGATTATCTCGGGTTTTTTAAAGAAGATATTATCAGAAGTGTGAGTTAGTCCTAAAAGGGTTGTATGATACGTAGGAAATTAAGTCCTCTTATTGGGTTCTTAATTTAAAAAAAAAAAAAATGAAGAACAGACACAAGCAGAAGCTCAATGACAGTCTTATTGGAGTGTAAATGAAACCCCTTGAGCAAGCGAGCTGCAAACCTCAGTGACTTCACAGAGGATGGATATAGAAATTAGAATGATCAAAAGCCAGGCCATTTGGGTGAGCCCCATGGCAGAGAGGGAGCTTCAGAGAAAGCATGAAGGAACATAGAGCATCAGACAATGCATACTTAGTTTTAGGCCTAATATATAAAGGAAGAATAAAAGGTTATACCTTTCACGTTCAAGAAGACAAGCAGACCCAAAAAGACCTCAAGGTAGGTTATAGGAACTGCACCAGGGGCAGGTTTGCTGAGGAGAAAAAAAAAATACATCACTTCATTAACGAGCAGCTATTCCTCCAATCTCTTTTGCATGGCTTAAGGAAACTTTTCCTGCAGTTAAGCACCTTGGCTAGATATTTTACCTGGTCAGCTAGAATGTTAGGTGTTTGGTCCATGAGAAAAGGAGAGCAGGCCCTGCCCCTCAGTAGATGCACCCCTCAAAAGAGAGAGCCCTGAACCTTGCCTGGGCAAACAGTAGAGCTGGCCCTCATGGTGTGGGTAGGGGTGAACTGGCTCCAAGGGTTTCCAGAGCAGAAGTGGTTCCACTTCTTGCTGGCTGCGGCATTGAGTAAGCTAGCCAATGCAGTGCTGGAGAGCTTGCCCTGATGGTGAGGATGGGGGAGAGCTGGAGGGCTGACCAACCCAGTTCAGGCCCAGAACCAGGGATGTAAGTTGGCCCACCGCAACCTTTACTTCATTTATGAACTGCTAAAACACATGAAAGAACTGGTCCTGAAAATCCATAGTTACAGG
The DNA here is from genome assembly GCA_033318265.1 of Phyllotis vaccarum. Classification (NCBI taxonomy): domain Eukaryota; kingdom Metazoa; phylum Chordata; class Mammalia; order Rodentia; family Cricetidae; genus Phyllotis; species Phyllotis vaccarum. Next base: position 51,799,407 of record JARWLC010000019.1, on the reverse strand, counting down.
ATCTCTGTGATACAGGGCAACAACACGTACCTAAAAAGAGTCCCAGTGAGGGCTCAGTATCTATAGTGTAGCAGAAGCCAGAGCCCAGACCACAGAACCAGACTAGGACTCACTGCAGTGAACACTTGCGAATGAAGACATATGGACTGAAGGGTGCACTGCGTGATTCACTGTGTCATACTACAGCTATCATATCAAGTTATTCTTTTCTCCTTTCAAGTTTTATTTGGAATGGGGGTTGCAAATGGGAGGGCAGATACGAAGGAACAGGGAGATGAATGGGATTGGGATGGATGATGTGAAATTCACAAATAAGCAATAAGAAGTAAAAAAAAAAAAAAGTTAGGTCTCCATGCGATTTAGAATTTCATTTTCTTGATGAGAAGAAGGGCTTTCATTACTAGTCTAAAAGTACAAAATTCATCATTACATCACTTTATTGGTACTAAATAATTTGATGTTCACAGCAGTCCTACTACCCTCACCATTTTGGAGATCAAGAACTGAAGCACACAAGCATATAACTTGTCTAAAAACTAAAATTAAGACCTGGCAAAGGCACCATTTATAACCAAATAGGCAAGCTCTGGTGTCTAAGTAATTCCACAAAATCACTGAGGCCAGGGAGAAACTATTACATAGAATGTTCAAGACTTTGCTTCAAACATTTTGAGGGCCTTGGTCTAAACACCCTGGGGGACCAGACTGATGGACAGTCTCACTAGAGTTGTGAAGCATGACTGAGTGGGAGACAGGAGTGAAACAGTGGTGTCTCAAAGTTTGAATTCTAAAGCAGACGGGTCAGGCCAACCATTTTCAAATTACCCTGCACTCTTCCCGACTGCTGGAGAGACCTGTTCAGCATCCATCGTCCATCGCGTAAATAACCCAGTTTATCAGGTGCCTCTAGAAGCTGTTACCTATATCATGAGTGTTGGTTTATATTTCAATAAATATTAATCTTAGGTTAGTATATTTTAAAAGAGATTTCCGCCTTCACGTCTGTCTTTAGCTAGCTCTGTTTCACCATCGTTACGGTTTTCTTCCAGGACTGCTATTTACTAAGTTCCTTTGAGGCCAAGCTCTGCAATAAACTACCTCATGAGAATCATTCCACAGGCAGGATCTCTTAGGTGATCTCTCTTTGTCCTATGCGGATCTGCATCCTTGAGACAGATGACTGTCGAGCCCTGATGGATCAGTTCTTCTGAAAATAACATGAAGGAAAAAAGGAAGAAGGAGAGAAATCCCAATAACATCTATCTTTTCTTAGAGGAAAATGAGGAACAACATGTTCAACTCAAACCTGACAAATATACTCTTTGTAAATTTAACTAAGGTAACGAGCAGTAAAATGATCCCCATTGTTGAACAGCAAGACCGAACTGCTCAGAAATATGTTTTCCACTGAAGATCATAGACACGTTTGCCTTGTCTCACAGGACAAGTCAAAGCCACTGGGCTCATAATGCAAGAAACCTGGGTTGATTGAAAATAATCTGCCTCCTGTCGAGCTCAAAGTAGTTTAAAGTCAGGTCATTTTGCCCTAACCTTAGCCTAGTTTCCGATGAGAAGAGGGTGTGCAGTGCACTGACTTTAAAAGTGGCATTGGTTTTGAGTCCTGAGTCTTATGAGTTGCAAATAGCTGATGGCTGGTTCTCAGCAAGAAAACTCCCAGACTAACAAGTGCATGTTCCCAGTAGGATATTTCAAGAAAGCTTGTTGGGGAACTGGAAACAAAACAGAACCAGACCAGGCTGGCTTTGAACTCACAGAAATTCTCTTGCCTCTGCTTCCCAAGTGCTGAGACTAACAGTATGCACCACCACTGCCTACCTGGGAGCCTGCAACTCCCTCTGCAAATTAAACTGGGATTAAGGGCATAGGTCACCACTCCAGGATATTCCCTGTGGTTGGGATTAAAGGTGTGAATTGCCACTGTCCGATCCTCCTAGACTGACTGTGGGTAAATCCCTAATATCTCACACTGGTTTTTGTAGGGAGATTATATTGTTCCATTGTAAACAATTGTCCCTGCCTTTGAGTTTAATAAAAAAGTGCAGATTGGCCAGAGGCAGACAGGAAGTCTGGGCGGGGCTACCAGACTGAGAAGACTCTAGGAACAGGCAGAATAGAGCAGAATGCCAGAGAGACTCCAGAAGATGCAAAGGACAAATATGCTGCTCTGAGAAAAGGCATCCAGCCACATGGCTGAACAGGATAAGAGTCATGGGTTAGATTAAGGGTAAAGAGCTAGCAAGTCATATGCCTGAGCCATAGGTTGATCAGCCTAAAACTATTGTAAGCATCTGTGTGTCTCTGCAGGTCTGTGGGTCTGCGGGCCTAACCTTGAAGCTAGGCCCAAAAGTCTGGGCCAGAAACCTCATACTACAGGTTTTTGTTAAATTTGAAACATATCCCCACAACACACCATTTTGGTTTGCTGAGTTCTTAGGTCAAAGTAAACTGGAAGGAACTTGAAGTCTAAGCTCCTTTTGACTGTCCATTTTCACAGTACTTCCTTCCCTCAGCCACCCTTGATTATAGAACCCAAAACTCTTTCTCCAATAAACAGGTACAGAAACTAAAAACATTATCCTCAATTTCTATTTTCTTTTATAAAAGTCTGGCCATGATGACATTCTCTGACCTGCCTAATTATATACTAGATCAGTAGATGATCATTTTAGAGCTGGCCCTGTCCTATGACACGGAGTAAGTAAAATAAGACTTCGTAAAAATATTGTGCCTTTTAAACAAAATGAAATGAACAAGAAAAAGCTGACCTTACTATAGTTTATTTACTATAAATGCTTACTATGGAATTAATAATCACAAATACACCATTAAAGATATATTAAACCATCATTATTTACATGAGCCTTATGGCTCAGAAATTTTGAGGGGAGTTATTTTTTCTTTTTCAATTTTATTTATTTAAAAAGGTTGTTTTTTCCCCATATATACCACTGCTGGCTAATCAAGTATGTCATATACCACATTTCCTGATTTCATTATGTTATATACATGAGGCTTCTTGACAGAAATACTGGTCTTGTCTACTAGGACAATGTTATTTGGGCTATGGATGTGTTCTGGTTCAGAGAACCTCAGAACTTATCTGCTCCCTGTAAAAATGTAAAAGATGTGATAATTCAGACCATAAACTCATGAGAAAGTGAAAGATGTTACATTTCTTTTGCTGTTAATGAACTTAGCTTCTATCTTGAAGCTGCATTCTGCCTTGCAATAAAAAGGGCAAGTTTAGAAGAAACTCATCACTGCAGGATTTTCTTTTCCATTTTTTTCCTCTTTTGTTTGCCTTAGTAACAGCAAACTATGAAATTCAGATAATTGTCTCTCCCTGGAAGCTGTCTGTCCACATTGTGCCCTTTGTCAGCACTGTGCTCACATACCCACAGCTGCAGGATCAGCTGTTTTCTCATGATACCTTGCTGCTCTACCTGCCGTTTACTCTTCCTTCGAGATCTCAGTGGTTTGCCATCTTCATGTGGGTTTGTATTGGTTTACAGGTGCCCTTACCTACCCACTCTGTGGTGTCACGGATCATTCTGCTCAATTTAGCTTGAAATGGGGATTTCACAAGCCAGATCTTTCTAGGCTGTCACACCCAGGCTGCCAAAAGAAGGATGAGTACAGACTCCCGGTATTTTGTTACCTTGAAATCTTTATGGAAATTCTGTTGAACTCATTATCCCAAAGACGCAGAGGTTTTGTGCATGGCTTCTCCCAGAAATCCACACCGTGGGTTTCTCTCTTTGGTTTTATTGTTTGATTGGTTGGTTGGTTGGTGCTTGATTGCTTGTTTGCTTATCTCAACTGTGTTACATTTCTTCAAATTTCTTTTCTCCTGCAGACCACAGAAATTTTGTCTTTGCCAATACAAAATTCAAATAAAAAAACTGTACTTCTGGTTTTCTTGTTATATTTAGGACTTTCGTTTCTGACATTCAAGATTCAGTTAATAAATAACTTTTGCTACTTGGGAGAATCAAGCGTAATGATATTATGAGAAAAGTGTATTTCCAATGACAAAAACATAAACAAATCTTATTCTGCTATAGACAGAGTGAGAGTCCTCCTTCATGGAATCAGGGTTCCTGAATTATATCTACAGCAAGGTAGTAGAGGACCATGATAACAGAAAATAGTCATCTTATTATAATAGTGGAATTTTTTCTCAAAACTTGGTTAAAGTTTTAGTTTTCTCTACAACATAACAGTTAAATGTTGATTTTGTTCCTTTTTGAAAAGATATGTTGAATCTCTAGTCCTGGTTCCTCTGAATATGAACTTACTTGGAGGTAGGGTCTTTAATTTAAAGTGGCCAGTGTTGTTTTAAGAAGAGAACAGGCCCAAGAGACATGGCAGGAAGGAACGCCAGACAGCAGTGGACGGACAGGATTGACAGCTTTTGCTGCAAATTGTGACATTCCCATTACTGGTGTTACCATCTGAAGCCAGGATGATGCCAGGGGGTGATTATTCCATAGAGCTTTAGGAAGGCAAACAGTTCTGCTGATGGCTAACTCAAGACTGCTTCCAGAACTAGAAGCTATGTTTCTGTCCCTTTAAATCATGTATTTTGTATCTTCCGAGGTGATATCATAGTGTCCCATGTTGGGAATATTATCCCTGTCCTATGGCTTTCCAAAACATGGCCCAAAGTCTAACCTCTATAACACAATTGGATCTCTAGATTCATTTTTTCAATTTGATTGTATGATGGTTACCTTTGATCGTCAATTTGACAGGATTTAGCAACACCATGTAAACAAACGCCTCGGGCATTTTGTAAGAGATTGTCTAAATTAGGTTAACTGAGGTGGGACAACCCTACCAATGAGCTGGTCTCAGGCTAAATAAGTAGGAGAGAGGGAGTTGACCAGCATCACTCATCATTCTGCTTTCTGTCTGTAGCTGTAACGTTGAACTCTTGCTGCCAGGCCTTCTCTGCCATGATAGAAGGGCCCTTGTACTGTGAACCAAAATCAACTCTTTCTCCTTAAGTTGGTTTTATTCAGTCCAGCATTTTTCTTCTCAGCAGTGAGGTAACTAATATAAAATGTTATCTTACATACTCAAATTACATTTATTTTTGGTAGTTACTTTTTGTTCTAAATTGTAAATACACAGTTTAGGGTTGTATCCATTTATGAGGTACAAAGTGGTATTGTGATTTATGAATTCATTGAAGAATCATTGAATCAAGATCATTAACATATTCATCACTCAAACACTGTACTTGTATGATAAGAAACTTTATTATTATTATCTTATCGTTTATTATTATTATATCAAGTTTGAAATATATGTTATTTACTATATCCACATGCTTGTACTGTATATTAAACAATATAAAATAATATCCCTTGTCTGATTAAAGCCCTGAAGCCTTTGTTCTTTTGAAAGATTTATTTATTATATACATGCCAGAAGAAAGCACCAAATCAAATTCCAGATGGTTGTAAGCCAGCATGTGGTTTCTGGGAATTGAACTCAGGAGCTCTGGAAGAACAGCCAGTGCTCCTAACCTCTGAGCCATCTCTCTAGAATCTCCCAGGATCTGTTAACCACCATCCTGCCATATGCTTCTTCTAGTTTGAGTTTTTTGTCTGCTACATCTAATTAAGAAGAGGTGGTATTTGTCTGTCTTGCCTGGATGTTTCTATTAGCACAATAATCTCAATTCCATCCATGTTGGTACAAATAACAAAATTGCTTCAAGGCTGAATAGTGTTCTACTGTGTACACACACCTACATTTTCTTTAGTTGTTTATCTATTGGTGGACATACAGATTGATTCAATATTGTGTCCATTTCAAATGTCAGTAGAATTCACATGTGATTGCTGATATCTATTAGAATAGTAACTTCAAATACCTAGAAAAGGCACTTCTGAGAGTCCTAATTGCCTTTCTGTTGCTGTGCTAAGACACCATGACAAAGTCAATTTATAGAAGAAAATTTTACTGGATTTAGGTTTACAGTTATAGAGGGTGAGCATATGATCATTATGGTAGTGAGCATGGCAGCAGGCAGACAGACATGGTCATGGGACAGTAAACCCAGAGCTCACATATTCTGACAGCAAATACAAAGCACAGAGAGAGAGAAAGAGAGAACCAACTGGAGTTGCACAGGCTTTGGAAACCTAAAAGCACACCTATAGTAACATACTTCCTCGAACAAAGATGTACCTTCTAGTTCTTCCCAAAGAGCTCTATGCATTCTACAGACCAGGCATTCAAACATAATACCTCTGGAAGCCATTATCATTCAGAAAACCACATGAGTCATATGATAATTCTGTGTTTGGATTTCTGCGGAACTTCCACTCAATTTTCTATAGTATCCATTTTATTTACATTAAAATAGCAGTTTTACAAAGTTTGCCTTTTATTCTCAACTTCACATTTTAAATCAGAGATTTTTACTGACATATGCTGTCCTTACAAACATCTTAGTCCTCTATCTCATTTTTAAAAATGCCTCTTTTATTGTTGAGATCTTTACTAAAATTTTTGTCTCCTTCTAGGTACGTACATAAACCATTCTTTTCAATTAACTTTCTAAAATACATTTCTCCCCACCACCACTGCTATTCTCTATGACAGTGTTTATCTGTCACACAGGGTCTCAGTACCTCATAGGCTGATTGTCATTCAGTTACTAGAAAGACTTGTATTTTTTTTTAAATTTCAAACAGCACTCAAATACTAAAATTTATAAAACCTAAATACTTATTTAGTTTTACTTCTATAACTTAGTATTAACCAGAAAGAAAAATTAATAACAAAAACCAATGAACCCATTAAATGTAATATTGGAATTTATAATACAGGCTTACATTTTCTAAATTATAGATAATAGTATTATCATTTAAGAAGGGAGGATATCAAAAATAGAATATAGAGCATCTCTTTCCTGACACACATTAGTAGAATGCATTTGAAGAACCTGAGATTTTAAGGGTGATGAATGCTAGTCAATGATTTTAACCCAGTTTTTTTTTTTTCTTAATGCTTTTTATTTGTAATTATCAGTACACCACAGAATTAGAAATCTGTTTTTTTCTTAATACTACTGTTGACCAAAGGCCCTCCACCGGGGACTGCATTCTGTCCACCAAGGCCAGCATTTAAACTTGCAGATCTCAATGTTCTGTCCTAACCTGCTTCATCATGATCTGAGGAGATTGACAGCAGGGGGAAGGGCCTGCAGCAACTTCAGAGAGACCTTCTATCAGGTTCCATTCTTCGCTGATCTGACATCTGAAGGGAACAGAAGGCAGGTTTTCATAAAAGGTGGGAAAAGTGAATCTGAGGCAGACATTTGACTCAAATTCACCAGAAGTTAAAAATTAGTCTTAAATATTGAGAAAGAATGGATAGGGTTCGTTGCTTGGTAATTAAATTGCAAACCACATGATGTGACATGTTAAGATTAATTCTTCCCTTTATTGAGCTACATGTTTACACTCACTGAGCATTATCACAAATTGATCAAGGGTGGAATGAATAGTTCAGGGGGACTTATAATTCAAAGCTTGTGTTTCTTTTCTTTAGACAGAATTGAAATATAAATTACCACAGTCCAATAGTTTCATATGGGATTTCTTTTTTTTTCTTTATTTTTTATGAGGTTTTTTTTTTTCCCCATAGCCACTACTGCTCTCCCTCCCTCCCCTCCTCCTACTCCTTCCTCAGCCCACCCCTACCCCTGCCCATCCATTCCTCAAGGAGGGCAAGAAATCCCAAGGTGAGTCAGTTGGGTCTAGCATATCCAGGTGAAGTAGGTCTGAGTCCCTCCTTCCAGTGCAAATTGAGTAAGGCATTCTTCTGTAGGGAATTGGCTCCAAGAAGCCAGTTGATGCACCAGCAACAACCTCTGGTCCTTCTTCAAGAGGCTCCATGAACTATCCACACTGTTTGATCAACATCTACATTCGGAGGGTTTCGTTCCTTCCCATGAAGTTACTTCAGCTGTCATTTCAGAGTCAGTAGCTCCCAATAGCTTAGGTCAGCCATCTCTGTGCGTCTCCTCCTCATGATCCTGATCTCTTTGCTCATATACTCTCCCCTCCCTCTCTTCAGCTGGACTGGGAGCTCAACCCAGTGCTTAGCTACGGATCTCTGCTTCTGCCTTCATCAGCTGCTAGATGAAAGTTCTATAGTGACAATTAGGATGGCCATTCATTTGGTTATAGGGGAAGTCCTGTTTAGGCACCCTCTCCACTATTGACTGGATACCTAGCTGGGGACATCTTGTGGGTTCTTGGGTGCTTTCTTAGCACCAGCTATCTCTCTAACCCCACAGTGGCTCCCTCTATCAAGACATCTATTTTGCTGTTCTACCTCTCTGTTGCTCCGCCCGCTAAACCATCTTCTTGTCTCATGATTTCTTCCCTCCTCCCCTTTCTCGCTTCCCTGCGTGATCCCAATTTACTCAGGAGATCTTCTCTATTTTCCCTTCCCAGGGGATCCCTGGATGTCTCTATTAAGTTCCTCCTATTACCTAGCTGCTCGGGGTTTGTAGATTGTAGTCTGGTTATTCTTTGCTTCATGTCTAAAATCCACTTATGAGTGAGTACATACCATGTCTATCTTTCTGGGTCTGTTACCTCACTCAGAATGATACTCTATAGATCCATTCATTAGCCTACAAATTTCAGGATGCCATTTTTTCTGCTGTGTAGTACTCCATTGTGTAAATTCACCACATTTTAAAAAATTCCTTCTTCAGTTGAGGAGCATCTGAGTTGTTTTCAGGTTCTGGTAATTATGAATATTGTTGCTATGAATATAGTTGAGCTAATGTCCTCGGGGTAAGAATGTGGGTCATTTGGGCATATGCCCAATAGTGCTACTGCTAGATCATTAGGGAGATTGATTCCCAGTTTTCTGAGGAACCACCATACTGATTTCCAAAGAGTCTATACAAGTTTATCAACTTACGGATCAATGGAATCAAATCAAAGACCCCAACATTAATGCGCACACCTATAAACACCTAATTTTTGACAAAGAAGCCAAAATATACAATAAAAAATATAGCATCTTTAACAAATGGTGCTGGCATAACTGGATGGTGATATATATACAAATATATATATATGAATGCAAATAGATCCCTAGCTATCACCTTGCACAAAAATAAAATCCAAATGGATCAAAGGCCTCAACATAAACCTAGTTACACTGAATTTGACAGAAAAAAAATGGGAAATTCTATCCAACACACTGGTATAGGAGTATGACACCAGAAGTACAGATACTAAGAACCAAATTCAATAAGTGGGACCTTCTGAAACTGGGAAGCTTCTGTAAGGCAAAAGACACAGTCAATAAGACAAACAACAGCTCAGCTAATGAGTTAATACCTACTTCTGCCAGAGGGCTGATCTCTAAAATATATAGAGAACTCAAGAAACTAGAGGCCACCCCCCCCCAAATAATCCAATTAAAAAATGGGATTCAGAGCTAAAAAAAGGAATTCTCAACAGAAGAATTTCAAATGGCTAGAGGACACTTAAAGAATTGCTCAGGAGGATAGGGACTATAAAGAAGGTTCCCATGGTGATGGCTGGCTGGAGCTCTGGGGAGATCACTGGATCAGTAGTGGCCACTAGAGATCCATCAGGAGGGGGTGCAAGGCCATCTGGGGATGGGTGGCTTTCAGCTGGCGTGAGTAGTGTGTGGAGCCAGGAGAGGTGGGATCAGACTGTGTTCCTGTTCATGGGCTGGCACCTTGGAGCCCGTTCCCTGTATAGGAACACCCAGCCCAGCATTGACTTTGATTTGAATCCGACTTGCCTGGAGTGGATGTGCTGCACTGGGTTGGCCCACCTTGGGACTTCTATCCCTTTTAGGGGAGGGGATGGGTGGATGGGGAGGGGCAAGGCTGAGGGCTGGCTGGGAGGGATTGGAGGGGGAGAGAAGAGGAATATATTGATGGAGATGACATTTTTTGATGAAAATAAAACAAAAGAATTGCCATCATAGAAATGCAAATCAAAACAACTCTGAGATACTATCTTACACCTATCAGAATGGCTAAGATCAAAAACACAGATGACAGCCTATACTGGGTATGTGGAACAAGGGGAACAATCCTCCATTGTCGGGGAGAATGTAAACTTGTTTACGTAAAATTTCATTAAACTTTGACTAACAGAAGACACTAACTTAGAAAAAAGCAATTGCAAAATGGCAAAAAATTAAAGAAGTATAAAATAGAATAAATAATACAATGAGAAAGGAGAGTTTTACTTGGCAACACTTTCTATTTAAGGAAATAAAAAATAAAAAGAATGAATATTAAAATAGTTACAAACAAAGAAGGATAAATAAAATGAATTTGTATTTTCAGAGAAAGTGACAAGCTGTATAATTTAGGATGAAAAAAAATGATTGTTTTAAGTATTTTAAGGGGGAAAAAGATAAGAGAGTACATAGAACCCCCTTAATGGATTAGAACTCTCAATCCATGGTGGGCATAACACTAAACCATTGATTTTGCTTTAATTGATTTTTGATTAAAGTATCATTATAATAAATAGATTTCTAGAGCAGTAAGGAGCAAGAAGAGAATAGCAGGATTCCTTTGGGAAGTCAGAGGTTGGGTATTTAGTTAAAGATCATGTCCAGGAAGAAGGTAGAGAATGATGATCAGTATTGCCCACACCTCTACGGCTCCCTCATGTCTTTTCAGTTATTTGAACTGACGCATGTTACCTTGGATTTCCCACAAACTACAAGAGGGATAGAGCTTACTAGGCAAATTAGTAGTATAAACATAATTAGACAGAGCTGTTGTTTAAATAAATTTGTCATGTACCTTGCCTGGCAACACTTGGCTCACCATTAGTCAGCGTTACTAATTAACCTGCCCTGTGCCATCTGCTCTTCTCTGTTCCCTCTCTTCCTTAGAGAGTACGTCTATTCTTATGATCCTTACCATCACCTCTTTGCTAACAACTCAAAACTCATGAGAGCATGTCTCTGTTCTTTGTGAGTGCTAGCCTCACAATTAAATAAAACCCTGTATGCGTACAGTCAGATTCATTGTTCTTTCCAGGAGCCGACACACAATCTTACTTGGGAAACTTAGTAAGTAGCACCATTTTTCAAATAAGTCGGCTTTATATATTGAAGCAATTTTAAGTTACTTCATTTTTCATAATTCATATATATTACATGCCTGATTTTGATCGCCATCCTAGGTTATTGACCCACTTACACACACTACGATGTCTCCTGGAGTTTTGTTCATCTCAAAGACATTGTCTTCTAGGTTCAGTTCCATCAGCCTCCTAATCAAAAACGTTTATTTTCTCCCTGCACCATATCTTTCCAAAGTTTAACAAAGGCATTAAGAGCCTGGTCTCGAGATAAGCCTGAGGAGTTTAAATTACTCAAATCTTCTGGGTTTCAATCTTTCCCGATGCAACTTGGGACTAGTAATTGTAATAATATCTATATTATAGTATTGATACATATTTAAATGAACAAGTGTCTGAAAAGCATTTATGTCCTAGCTCATAATGTGCAGTAAATACTAGCTGTTATTATTAGATGAAATTCTATACTTTTCAAGGTGTCCTAGATTAAATATCATGATCACATAATTTTATGTGACTTTACTTATCTTTTCTTAAAAAAAAAATGAGATAAGGTCTTTCTATGTAGCCTTGGATGGCTTGGAACTTATCATATAAATCAGGCTGGCCTGGTGCATACAAAGATCCACCTGCCTCTGCCTCTTGAGTACTGGGATTAACAGCTTAGGCTACAACACCTAATTTGACTTTATAACATAAACTTCCATTCATTATGCTATGCCACATAGTTACTAGATAAAATCGTATGAGTTCCTGTCTCCATGCTTTCACTGACAGAAATATCCATGTTGCCCATCAGTGAAAACCTGCTGCTTTTTGACCTACATAGCACAGAGCAGCCAGACTGACATGTTGGTTTGTTGAGTTTCCAAAAGTAGTTATAGGTAACAATGTAGATTTGAACTAAATATGATTTTATAGTTCATTCTTTCATATATAAGATTCTCTTGTTACAATGTAAAGCAAGGGAGGGGGGAGTCCTTATGGTTTCAAACCAGTTAAAACTGTGGCCAACAAATTAAGCAGTTTTCAAATATCTTCTTCATCAGATGGGACCTGGCAAATTTTAAGAGCTTAGTAAATGTGATATGAAAAAGAATTTATTAAGAGAAGAATGAAGAAAGGATTTAGGGGTAGATAGATTGTCCCAGAGGGAAATTGAAATCTAATGTATAGATGTCTTTTCTCTTACATTAAGAAAAGCAGAGAATGAGCAGGCACAGGAGAGAGAGAGTCAAGTCATATGCTCTATGATTGGACACATTTATATTATCATTATAGGTTTATGTAACATTGTTTTATAAATGATTTATTTGAGAAATCAATATTAAAGTACAGGATTCATTAGAAAGCTCTGCATCTTATGTATTCCAAATCCATCCTAGTGTAGAGAAATGTAGTAGTAAGTTTCTAGTCTGTCTGGCCTGTGGTCCAGACACTCAGACCCGCAGTCCCACAGAAACACATAGATGCTTATATTAATTTCATGCTGATTGATATATGGCTCAGACATATTGCTGGCTAGCTCTTTCATCTTAACTCAGTCTATTTCTGTTAATCTGTCTAGCCACGTGGCTTGGTACCTCTTCTCAGAGCAGCCTGGTTGTCTTTTTTCCTCTGTTTCTGCTGGCGTCTCTCTGGCGTCTCTCTGGCTTCTCTAGTGGTGTCTCTGCTCTACTCTTCCTGTTCCCAGAGTTTTCTTAGTCTTGTAGCCCTGCCCACACTTCCTGTCTGCCTTCTGGCCAGTCAGCTTTTTATTAAACCAGTAGGAGGGACAAATCCCATTGCAGAGAACGAGCTGTTTCTGTCTGCTGTCCCCATTTCTTTCCTAACGGAAGTCAACCAGTAAACAATTCAGACAGACAAGAAAGGCACATTCATTGTACCTGCTGGACAATGCATATGGAATTCTCTTATGCTTCAGAAAATAATTTGTTCATAATTTCTCTTAATACTTACACACTGGAAAATGTTAGGTGAGCTTACTAAGTGAAAAGTACACATTGGTTTTGTATCTAAGGTTAATTTTCTTAAACATTTCCATCTAAATTGCTAACAGCAATATTGGCTTTCAGTGAAAATAAACTAATCTTTAGGTTTCAAACACGAAACAATTAATGAACAATTTACCAATTTAGTGGCCATTGACACAAGGAAATCCCTGTTTTAAAAGTCATTATCAATTTTGATATTTAAGCCAAATGAAACTTGAAGTGGAAAGGAACTAGAAAATCATATGCCAAAAAATATTACAATAAAAATGCAAAAAAAGGCAAATAAAGAAAAGAAAAAAATCAGTGCATTAATTACCTTCCCTTAGAGCAGTAGGAACAGAGGCAGTAGAGTATGGCAGCCATACACCTGCTGACAGGCTAGTGAAGCCATTTCCTGAATGACCTTACAAAAATCACTTTACTTTTTTCAATAAACTTTTGATAATTCATTAATAAGATTTATTATGCAAATTTAATGTGTTTCTATATATAGCATTTCATCTGTTCACTGTCATATAAATATTATATTTAAAAATAAATGTATTAGTAACATACATATCTGTATGCCTGATCTGCATAATATAGAAGTTTATGAAATAACAAACACTAATAGTACTGTCAACCAAAATACAGGAATTTTTAGAAGAATATAATAGAAAAGCTTTATACATCAATAAGAGCTTTATAACACAATCCAAACAAAAACACTACATTTTTCCCAAAGTAATTACTGCACAGTAATAATATTTGACAGCTTATAGTATAGTTTAACTTATTAAAGCCAACGTACCAAATATTTGCAATAAAAAGTGACTGAATTCTACATAACTTAACACCACTTACGACATCTTCACAACACAAAACATGTTTAAAAAGATCAAAATGAAGCAAGAGAAAAGAAGCCTTCCTGCAATAAAGTGAGCCCAAGTGTTGGTTTCAAAGTTAGGAGTACCAAAAACTTTGATCCCTAACATTGTAGTCCTCAGTTCAAATGCTGTAGGAATCCTCCTGCCTCAGCCTCCAAGGGGAGAAAGTTTACAGAGGTGCCACCCTTGACTCTCAGTAATAGAAGTTTTACTCATTGTCTATCTGTTTTTCTTCCTAGTATGAACTACCTTATTGAATACCACAACCCTTCCAAACTATTATTTTGAATATATCCCCCAGAAAAATAAGGACATGGTAGAGAATGAATGCCCAGATTCCTCAACTACAGCCAGCTTTTGGAATGATGGTGGGTTTTGAGTTTCTCCCCCACTCACTGACCAGCAGTGGCTCAAAAGAATTATACTAAGTGGTGGAAATGTCCCAGTCATCAAGAATTTATTTCTTTCTGCTCTAAAGATCTTGCCAATGCAATTTTAAAAGCTCTGTAAAAACACCTTTTTAATGAGGGCTGTCGTTCTACTTTTGTGAGAAAAATTAAGGCAGAATGAGATATATATATTATATATATATATTATCATAAACACACTTTATGTAAATCCATCTGTTCTATTCTTCCTGCCATTGTCTCAAATTTTACTCGGAAGTGAAAAACTCTAGCAGCTCCCAACACAGTGAGGTTGGAAGTTAATGAAGAGGTAACAGTATCAAATGTGCATCTGTGAGATGGAACAGAAAGATGAGCATGACAATGAGGCAAAGAATTGACTGAGTAATCTTTTCTCCCATATTATACTTTGCAGCCAGTGATGGTTTCTGTTTAAAAGATGCAGGCAAATTATGCTCATTCAATTGCCCACCAGAGCTTATATGCTACTTCCAACAAACAAAAGAACTGAAAGGAGGAGGTGGACTCTTGAGAGAGAAGGAGCTTACTTGAGATGCTTTCCAAGATGCAGGTAGAAAAAGAATTGTTTTGGCAATGTTAAAGTACATGAACCGTTCAATAATTCATGACTTGAAAACTGGAAGAAACAAAATTTTCAGTTAGCACCTGAATAGGAGCATATCTGGGAAGATAATTTCTGTGATATGTTTGCTAAAAAATGGCAGCCCCTGTAGAAGCTTGTCTTCCACTCCTGATGTGCCTCCCTGATCACCTGACCTTTCCCACCTAGCTGGAACTGTGAGCTGAGATCATCCAACATAGCCTCCTCACTGCCTAATTAGAATCTTTCCCCTACCCAGTGATATTTGTTAAAAAACACAGTTTCTTCAGCCCTCTTTCAATGATACTCTAGCCAGCAAACACTTCTCTAGGGAACTCCTAATCCCCAAGAAAATTTAATGATCAGGAAATTTAGGCTAACTTCTTCTAAATATTTCTGCCACATTTTCTGATCTTGACTTTATATACTCTGTTGTGCTTTCTTCTAACATATACAGTGGACCCTGCAGTAGGAATTATCTCATCAATGTTACATCTTGCTACCTAATGTCCTGCTCCATATCTTAATGTTAGCCAAGGTCTTTTTTCTATTGCATAGGCCTAGAAGTTGTACTATCATTAGCAATCAAATGATACATTTTAACTCATGTCAATTTGGCAGGAAGTGAAACCCCAATATGAAAACAGACCATGTTTTATGTTTTTTTCTCTACCTAAGGTCAGCCAAAGGTCATTAGAAACCTGTTCTATGTCATCCAGTAAAATTATGAGTGCTTGATCAGGCATAAAAATTTGTAGACAGACATCAACAATGATTTTAAGGACATAATGTAGATCATTAGCACACAAATCTGGATGTAGATTACCCAGTTTTGAGAAGTTAGCCTAAAATCACGAAAGTGTCTAAGCCAAGACCACCATTCTTTAATTCCTGAGGACATGAGTTCTTTAGAGTTACTATTCTATGATCCCCATATCAAACTTACTGGTTCAAATGTATTGTTTTGTTATTTTATTGTTATTGTCTGAATAAGACTGATTATGAGGAATATCAAGAGAAGGAGCCACAGCTAGCCATGAAACCAGACAACCCAACTAATTTCTCCCTGTAACAGTTCTTCGAATAACAGTTATCTTTGGGTTGGCTATTTCCAGCACAACAGGATGTTCATCTGTTCCTACTCTTATTAGAAAGCGCTTTTTGGTCTGAAATGGAACAATTATCCCACCTTGTCAGTTCTGCTCATTGCTTCAAACTATACTTATTGAGGTCATCTAAAGGTTTGGTTCCTCATTTCATCTGACCTCTCCTGCCAACACTTGAAACTGTGGAGCTAGTGCCTAAATTTTGCTGATAGTTTTATTCCATATATGTGATCACATTGCTTGCTGCTTATTATTTTGTGACTTTTCTCACAAATCATAAGAATTCCAAGAGATCCAAGAAAACAACATGGTATTCTTTATCTTTTGCATTGTGCATCAACTAAATTATCTGAGAATTGTAATTGTATGGTGACAGTTCCATCACGTTCTTGCCCATTCTGTACTTAACACAATGCATGGCCTTATTTTTTACATGTATTTGTGAAATAAATACCTCCCATGTGATGTGCTTGTCAGGTTGTTGGGAGATTCAGAAATAAGTCCTTAGATGTTTTGTGATTAAGGTTAATTTGGATGGCTATTGTCCATTATTTTATACTGGAAAGATAGTATTTTAATAATTCTACCATCTAGTACATTCACCACCATTCCTATCTTTGAAATACTCATAAATTTAATAAACAAACATCTATATTTTTATAGACTAAAAATTGAAAACAGCTGGCTAGAAGACACCAGAAGTCCCACTGTGGGAAAATTTGAAGCCACTGAGCAAAACTCTTTAGAGAGTCCTCCTACAATTGGACAGGATGTAGAAATATGGGTGTGCTCTCACTTAGCATGAGTCAGACCCTAGGGCCAATCTCTAGGACTACTGAAACAAAATAAAATCACACTATTATTAAAGAGGTAACCTACCATTAACTCTGTATTTCTTTATCATATCTAGAAGAACATCATAAAGTCTTAATTCAAAGGAACAGAATCAGACAGTTAAAAAATTGTTGATAGGAAAAATCATTGGAAGGAAACTTTGAAGTTACTTAATATCTTTTCAGGGAAAAGTTTTAGATGGACAATCCATGTTTACTTCTTTGTACTAATGTAGATCTTTTGAAGAATAAATCTTAATTCGATGCCATTTGTTTATCAAAGAAATAGAAAGTTTTCTCTAAGAGAACAGAGTAGATGACCTAACACAAGCATAATGCATAAAGAATAGCCACAGGATATGGCTGAGTACTATTAGTAGATCAAAGATTTCCAAAAGCAATGTGATGTCTTTCAAAACCCATAGCAAGGCTCTGTGCATTAGCAGATAACTAAAAACAGGATGGCTAGATGCAATATGACTTAGAATCATTTTCACACGTGACAACCTCATTTGTTCTTATAACTGAAGGAACAAATCCAGCCGACAGCTAGCAAAGCACCAAGCAGGTGGACAAGCTACCCATTCCCTCAGATGGGCCCTTCCTGGCACATGAGTTCACAAATTCCAGCTGGCTTTGAAGATTTCTCAAGTTCCTTAGAATCTGGGACTCCAATTCAGAAAGCTGTTCATCCATTATTCATCACCACTTCACACCACATTTCTAAATTAGCATCTGACCTGGAAAACGGAAAGACTGGCCCCTTTAAATATGAGGAGTGTGTGCTGTGACGTTATAGAAGGTAACACAATGAGACAGATCAAAGAGAGACTCCAATTGAGATTTGGAAACTCAGTTTGAGAGTTTTTTCTCCACACATTTAAAAAATAAAATCTAGTTGCCAAGCATTTCTAAATGTTCTCATCTTCAGATGTCAAAATATTAATTGTTAAGGGGGAAGTGCTTTGAAAAATTGTTGTGAAGTCCCATTTTGTGCTTCCCAGTACAAAGAATAACATTCTCTCTACTACTTCTTGTGGACAAGAGTTGACCTCCTATAGCTCCAACTTAGGATGGAATTTTTGTTGACAGAAACAAAAAATAAAATTAGGAGATAATCCCATGGTGCAAATATTCCATTGTTTCCCTCTGGTCTTCCAGAGTATGCTTTATGGAAATCTAATAGTCCTGTATGCAGCACCGTTAAGTAGTTTTTAGTTGAACCTGTTTTTTTGACAGGGTCATACTCTGCCTGTAGCAGTACAAATAATAAGTGAAATGCAAACGCTCTGAGTATTTGCTGTTTGAGTAAAAGAGAATGTATTTACAAGTGAGAGAACTGAACTACGGAATAGGGAGGACACGGGGGGTATGCTTCTGGAGACAGCAAAGCCTAAGATTGCTGTTGTCAGTTTAAATAATAGGATCACACAGGACTGTGTTGATTGCCAGTAGGCACGTCCGAGAGCTTTCTTAATTGGGATGAATAGATTTCTACTGAAATTTCAGTTGGCTGTGAGGGTTTCTATTGTTCTCTTTAAATCTGATTCACATAAAAGGCAGGTTTGAATGCTGTGTGGTGAATGTAAATGATGGCAAAGTAAGAGACCTCTGCAGACAAACCCAGGTAGTCTTATTACCAATGCTAATAACACTCAGCTTGTCAGGAGCTGGGCTGCTTGTGTCCCAGGTTTTGACATCTCTACATTTCTGCATGATGTATACAGATGTGCCAAGGGTCTTGACTTGAAAGGAGAATAGCAACATCCTAACAGCAGCCTGGAAAGTGATGTCCACTGGGCAACAAATGTCAGTGTGTGCTTTGAAGAGCAGGGGGAGTAATCACTGCACCCCATCTGCCATGCTAGGGTCCAGGGGAACAGATTAATCACAAAGATTCAGATGGAGAATCAGCTAAGGAGTCTAAATATTTTTTAATCTAACCATAATGATAAAAATAAAGCAAGTCCAATAAAATTGCTCCAGTAAAAGATTGTCATATTCTTCAAATGAATGAATGTAAGCAGTATGGTCCTATTTCCTTTAAAAGATAAATTAAGCTACAAATAATAGAAAGGGCTTTTGTCATCATGTGCATGGTAACACCAGTTTCTCTAGATTTTTTATATATTTTATTGTAATCATCATTAAGGAGAATGTATTCAGCAGAACACTGGTTATGACAGGTGCTGTCACAGAAAGTAAAACAGGATCTTTGCCTTTGAAGGACTTGAAAACTTCATTTAGACTTCATACAGTGACTAAGCAATTGTGGGAAAAGTGACTTCTGACTTCAGGAATCGTAGAAAATTAGAGAAATCTTCCCCTTAGTGTATGCCTTGACACACCATGGATACGAACGCTGTCTGGGGAGTGGGGTTTAAATCAGGGAAAGGAAGTGTCCTTTGGGCCCAGGACTTGGATGTTTCTTACTGAAATTCACGCTTGGACCAGAACACTACAGTATATTTCCTTAGTGTTATTCAGGTGGCTTGGAAGATGACCAAAATCTCTATAGGTAAAGCATTCAGAAAGAACCTGGTCGTGATGTGGTTTGTTACATAGGAACACTAGAAAAGATAGTATGCAAAAAAGGACCTCATGATACAAAGGGCTGCTGACTATTAAGAGAAGATATGATACGTGAAATAATTATTTTTCAATCAGCGACATGTCCTCTGACGGTTTGTTAGTTTAATTCTTCATCTACATTTTATTCTATCTTAATTAAGGGGGGTAATGTAAGAATTTTGAATAAGCTTAGTAGTATTATTCTGTTTCTCACCTAAATTCAATAAACTAAGAGACAAAGACAGAAGTCAGATATCAAACAATCAAAATACTCTATCTCTAACTGTACAGATCACAGCAACTTGGGCTGCAAAATACTAGATCTCAGAACCAACCCAGAATTTCTCTAAAATCTGCTAGGAACTTATCTAAAGGGAGCAGAAAATGTGCTACCTGAAGACAGGTTGCTTCTCCCAGGAGAAGACAGGAGGACACAAGACCAATGTCACAACCTTATCTCACAAACAGCTGTCACTCCTTCCCTGGAAGGAATGAATGAGGGAGCAGAAGGAACTCATGAATTTTACACCAAGACTCTAGAAGTATGGTCCCCAAGTCAGTCATGTCCACAAGTCCACAAAACAAGGCTGTTTTCAAAATAACACTAAGATGCTATTTGTCTCTTTCAGACATATTTTCTAGCAGGGAAGAAATTCTCTAGCAGTGCAGAGTGGAATATTCTGGAGGATAGATGGTGTGCGTTTGGCAGTACAATGGTTTACAGGAGACTAGGAGTCTGCAGCTGTGCCCATTAAGCCTGACCTTAAGAGATTTGAGGAATTTAAGCAAGCCCCACTTTCTTACAAATACCTTTTGATTTAAGAACATATGGTTCCTTTGAGAGAGAGAGAGAGAATGAAATAAAAGGGTAAATGAATTATGCTCTTATTATCAATTAATAAACTTACAAAGTTTTTCCAAAAAAAAAAATTGTTGTGTTTTGCTTGTTCTTTTGAGGCAAGCTATGACTATAAAGTCAAGGCTGACCTGAAACCCTAGATCCTCCTGCATTGTTCTCCTAGCCGCTGAGGCTATAGACGTTTACAACCATAATTTCCCACCAAATTATTTTAATATGCAAATATACAAACAAAAAAACTCAAATCAACAAAAGGATGTGAACCCAAAGTCATTATGTGAAGTAAAAGAAGCCAAAGAGAGGCACACACTGTATTATGTCATTTATCTACAAAATTAATTAAAAAAATTCATGGGGGTAGAGAGAAAAACGGGCTTCTTAGACCTTGGAGGATTGAGAAGATGTCTGTTAAAGAACACATTTTTGTTAAGCAAGAATAACCTGCAAACGTCTAGTATATGTCATGGAACTGTCAACAAAACTATACAATACACTTGAAAATGCATGTAAAAGTCCATTAAACATATAAATATGTATCTGCTTGAGACTTTCTATAAATTTTTATTGGCTTTGCCATTGATTCCAGTACAAGTACTATTACATCTTTTTTTTTTTTGTATTTTTAAGATGTATTTATCTATTATGTATACAAGGTTTTGCCTGCATGAGTGCTTGTAGGCCAGAAAAGATCACCAGATCTCATTACAAATTATTGTGAACCGCCATGTAGTTGCCAGGAATTGAACTCAGGAGAAAGAGCAGCCAGTACTCTTAACCTCCAGCCCCACTACTACATCATAATATGGAGACTTGAGCAGAATGCAGATCCTCTCTGGCCTTTTATACATATTAAATTTTCTGTTCTTTGCTTATTTGTTTTTCTAGATCCTTTATATTTCTAAGAAAAAAGTTATATTCCTGATCAATTCTATTTTAGAAAAAAGCTTGCTGAATTTCCTATCCTCATGTTTTCAGTCAAGAATTAAGTAATAAGAGCAATTTATCTTCCAATTAGTAACAGATAGATAAAAGACAAGATCAGAATTATTTTTAAGATAGTGAACATCAAGAAATGAAGGGCAATGATCTTGAAGAAATTATTGTAAATAAATGGAGTGATCCCTAAATTGCCAAGCATGTTACTTTCAGATAATGTTCAGGCTACAGTGCAAGGAGAGAGCCCAAGCAGAGCAGTGTTCACCTGCCTTACTCAGGAAATGGAGATGGGAATCAAATACACATGCAGTGGGCATGGCAGAGACCTGGAGAGTTCTGGGAACTATGAAGGGTACCCCTCAATTTTCCATGGGTCACTTGCTAGAGTTTAAAAAAAAAACCTAGAGACATCTTTTTAAGAAAGATAAGACAGAACAATTCTCAGATTTTATATTTGAACGATAGCAATCTCTCTCTACTCCAGCTACACCAGAAAAGATTCTTGAAGACATTATAGAAAGGAGGCAGGAAGGTCTGGCTTCAATAGTGAAATATAATTAACCCTCGGTTGATTGCTGTTCTGGTCAACAAAGTACATTTGAAAGCAAGAGTAAAGGAGACAGCTTTCAAGAGGTTCACTAGCCTTCATCATAGTGCATATACACTGCTCTGGAAGCCTCAATTAACATCTTTCATGTAATTATGAGTGCATGTTTTTGCTTCATTTTCAAGCTATTGGTGTTCCGGTGAAAGCCACATGGAAGTCAAACATGTCCTGTGTTATTTTTCTTTTTTCAAAGTAATAATTTCTGAAGTTTTTCATTCATTTATATCAGCAGTGCTATGTGTGTAGCTTTGTTATGTTTGGTGCATGTATTTGTGTGTGTGTGCCCATGAAACAGAGAAAGTCCTGGGTGATTGATGTCCCAAGGGATTGTGTGTTAATGACATAAGCATGGTCACATCAAAGACATTAGCCTCAGACTTATGAGGAAATGGGAATCTTCCCTATAACCCAAGATTCTGAGGCTCAGAGGATAACAATGTCTTCCTGGGGTCCTTATGTGCATGCTGACAGTATGTGCAGAAAATGTCCGCCATAGTTCTCCCCTCCCATGTCTCCCATGTATTCACAGCCTGATGACTGCTCCCCTACAGAGACTGCTCCTATGAATATTAGCTAGCATATTCTTGATCCAAGAGTACCCTGTAAGACTTATCTCATTATTTATCTGTATGCAACAACCCTAATTTTTTGTTCAACTGTATATAATAAATACACTGAGCTTCCAGCCGCTCTGTTTTTCCTATCAGTGAGAGCCTAGTCTACCCAGCCCCAGATTTTCTGCATATATGTGACAAGTGTCTGTCTTTCATTTATTCCTTCACCCACTCAGGCCAGGTTCCTGGAAGTCTGGCAAGGACTCTGCTTTTATTTTTTTGAATATAATTGTAAAGTTAATGTCCTTATATCTCTCCAAATTTTAGTATAATCAAAGATATCATGAAGATATCTAAAGTATAGCCTTTCCCAATATATTTTAAAATTGTGGAAACAAATATTTTTTGCTATCAAGCTACACCAGAGAACTGGAAGATATTTTTTTTATTATTTTTTTTAGTTTCTTTGAGAAGATTTACACATTAACATATAGAGTCTTTTGTTATGACTCAGTGGCCTCATCTTCTTCTACAAATATATTATCAGCCATGAGTATTATGAATTAATAGTGAATTAGATGAAGTATGTTATGTAAAACTCATTTTAAGATAAATATTTTCTATCTTAATGTCAGAAAAATAGTTGACATACATGCAAATAGAATAGTACCAGATGATAGAAGGGATGAAAATATTTATTATCATATGGTCTGAGAAGATCCGCCTGAAGGGATTAACTATAAAAAACACCTGGGCCTTAATGAATAGACAGGAATAACTATGAGAAAAGTCCTGACTAGTTTCTCATTCTTGGCAGCCCACATTTGAAGCTGAGTGGTTCTCTATAAAGGAGAGGAAGGGTTTGGATAGCTCAGCCTCTGCATCTTCTACTAACATTATGCCTACAGGCTTCCACACCCCTCAACTGAAGCAAATGAAAAATCTAAAAATATTACCAAGTGCCCACAGAAAAGCAAAATGATCTCCAGTTAAGAATTACTAATCCAGGGACAGAGAGATGGCTAGATCTTAAACAACTGGTCCCCTTCCGTAAGTCATAAGTTCAGTCCCCCACACCCGCTTTGAGAAACTCATAGCTATCTGTAACTTCAGCTCCAAGGGATCCAACACCCTTTATAGCTTCTTCAGTCACTCTCATACACTCATACAGGCGTATAAACAAAAGTAAAAATAATTTACAAGTTGAGACCCGAATGGAAGCTTAGTAGTTAAGAGCATTTACCGTTCCCACAGAGGATCTAAATTAAATTCCCATTGCCCACATCAGGTAACTTACAGCTACTCATAGTTCCTCTAGGTCTGGGGTGATCCAGGGTCTGACAGCTATGACCTCAATGGGCATGCGCCAACCATGGAGACATGCAGGATGCACACATGATTAAAAGTAATAAAAACAAATTTTTAAACTGGAAAAGAGGGAAATGAATCAAAGGAAAAGTGAGTAAACTGCATTTGCTGCTCTTGCAGAGGCCCCATACCGAGTTCCTAGCACCCACACGGCATCTCACAACCACCATCTATATAACTCTAGTTCTAGAAAATATAAGAGCCTCTACTATTCTCTACAGGAATCTAACTCACTCATGGTGAGCCTATGTATCAGGCAGGCAAAACACTCATGCACATAAAATAAATATTTTTTTAAGAAATTGGTGGCTTGGTGACTTTTGTCTATGTTGCAAACACAGGAGCCCAAGACAGAAAGAAGTATTGCTATGAGATCAAGGCCAGTTTAGACCATGGAGTCAGTTATAGGGCAGCATGGGGCTGCCTGGGGAGACTCTGTATCAAACATACAGAAGCAGATATACACAAATACACACACACACCCAGCATTGATCCCAGATGAAAAAGACTCAAAGCCTGAATTATACTAAAAGAGAATTTTATTATATGCAGCAACAAGTTCACCAAGCTCAAAAATAAAAAAAAATTAAAAAAATAAATGGAGAAAAGGTCAGTAAAATTGACAACTTGTAAATGAAGAGAAATGTGGTCAAGACAGCCAGAGGAAAAAAGCTGTCTTATGGATTATACTTTATTATACCAAATCCAGTTGTTTTAACTGATTTTTATGATTTCTTAAAAAAATCTATTCACATATTTTCTTAGATTTCTGATGATAGGACAAACAACATGGCCAAAAGTGTTTTGAGGAAGGCAGGCTTATTTCATCTTATACTTCCTTGTCAGTCTAATACTGAGAGAAGTCGTGGCAGGAACTTAAGCAGGCAAGAAACCTGGAGGCAGGAACAGTAGGGAACACTGAAGAATGCTGCTTACTGGCTTGCTCTCCAGGGTGCTTTTATTTGCTTATTTATTTATTCCATTCCTAGAGTAAAGCCAGGATGAGGATCTATTGGACTTTGTGCTTAGCCTTAGCTGTCCTGGATGATAGTGGCCCCACACTCAGAGATCTTCCTGCCTCTACCTCTCAAATGCTTGGGCTAAAGGTGTGTGCCACCACCATCCAGCATGAGCTGATTATTTATTTATTTATTTATTTATTTATTTATTTATTTATTTATTTATTTATTTATTTATCTTGTATTTACTTGTTTGTTTTTACACCCCTACCACACAGTTTCTCTTCACTCCTCTCCTCCCAACCCTTCTACCTTCCCTCCCCCACCAGAAACTCCTCCTGGCCTTCAGAAAAGCCAGGCCTCCCATGGATATCAAGCAGCCATCAGCCTGCTTTTAAGGGCCACTTGTCCAGGGATGGCACCATGCACAGGGAGCAGGGTGCTCCCACATCAGTTACTAATCAAGAACACGCCCACTGACAGACTAACTGATGGGGACATTTTTTTTTTTTTTTAAGATTTCTCTTTGTCATATCACACTAGCTTTTGTCAAGTTGAAAAAAAACTAACCAGGACACATATATTAGTATTCATAAGGCAATATAAAGTTTTTCATGAAACATTTTTAAATTCCTGCAAGAAAGCAATCTGGCATGGAGTGACACAGGATGCTGGTGTTTGGACATTTACCCAGCTTTCCATAGCATGCTACTGTTTGCCATTGATAATCCTATACAGTCATTCAGAGCAATAGAAGATGGTGGAGTCTTACAGCCAGCTCCCTAAAGGGTATTTCTTTACTAACATCAGAGTCACACCTAATAACATGAAGGCATACTCATAATAGAATTTCAATGGAAATAACTGTTGGTGGCCTTTGTGTAAAAGCGTGTTTTGTCTGGGGTGGTTGTTGTTTTTTTTGGGGGGGGGTGCTTATGAAAAGTTTAAGAAAAGAGAATAAGTGGGTTGAAAGAGAACTTATTCTTTTTAAATCCAAAATTAATCTCAAATTCAATTCACTCATGGAAAAATAACATCCCAGCATACTGTCTTTTCCCTTATGGTGACAACTGGCTTCCAAAACAGGATTTGTTGTTTTTAAAAGGAATTCTACTTTTGAGGAAATATCAGCAGATTGCAAGACATGATTTTTAGATTAGCCAACTCAGTGATAAATTTTCCTCGTTGCCTCCATATTCAGATTTCAAATACAAATAATAAATGTCAATGCATCTTCTGTTAAGTGTAAAATTTTGTTTTAGAAGGCCGCATTGTTGCTATAGCAATTCCACAGATGTGCCTCAGAATGTGTAGTAACAAGATTCCTTTTCCAGTGGCTTTATCTGTGAAGAGGATGACATGGTTTTTCCACTTCCGCAGCAGCCTTAGGACGTCACTGAGCAGCAAATGCTCTTCTCGGTTTCTGGGACCTGTTCTCTGTGGTGAATTCCTTGAATGCACCTGAACATCTTCTAATCTTTTAAGCTATGGCAGATTGGAGAGTGATACCACAACCTATGTATAGCTTTATCATAGACTGACTAAATAAAAATAGAAAATACAAAAGTGATGAATTCCATGCAGTGAAGTCAGAGACTTCGGGTGTTTCCATGTGTGTCAATCAAAGAATGATGAATACCTCACAGCTGCAAGGGATTGTGATCCCATCTTCCTCTCCTCTTTCAATTTATCAAAGAGTAATGTTTGAGGTCCAAGCATTTGATCAAATGAAATACATTTACCACAGCTTTATTAATAATGAGAAGTCAAAAATAGCGATGATGGCTCTTGCTGACTGCTCTTTTCTTCATATCAATTATATTACCATAGTTATATCAAACTACTCATACAAATCACTCAAAGTGATTTATTTGCTTTTTTATAAATAAAAAATCAGTGGCCATCCCCTAAGTACAAAGCATGGCCCTAGGTGCTATTCCTGTAGAGAAGAATTCACCTTCATTTTCATGCTTCAGGAACTCAGAATCTCACAAAGAAATTTATGCCAAAGGGTAATAAGGCATGTTGGGGCAGAGGTAGCTTTATTAAATCCCAGAAGGAGGACACATACATGGTTCTTTCTTTAAAAAAAAAAAACAAAACAAAAATAAAAAAAAATACCCTCTTGATATTGATAGCATCTCAGGTCTCAGGAAGGGTTGAGTTTTTGTTAGGTCTCAAGGTTAAATAAGAGAACACAGGATTTGAAACATAAAAACCTTCTAGTAAGAGGGAGGTGCGTGCACAAAGCCCCAGGTGTGCAGTCTCAGAATGTTCAAGTATCATGGCACTTAAACAATCGTGAATTGGAGAAGAGTAAGGATAAACATGTGCCTCAAAGCCCGAGAAAAATCAAAGGCGCCATGCTTTTGAAGGAATGGAAACTTCAAAGGCTTCTCCAGAAGCCAAAGACAGAGCAACGATTTTTTAAGTTATCAGTCGGCAATAAGAAGGATGGGTTTGAGATAGCAGAGGGGCACAGGCTCAAGAAAGAATTAGAAGGTCAGATCAAGGGTGCAGATGGAAGACCAGGAGAGTGTGGACCAAGAGAGGCTCACACAGAGGAAGGGGACACCAGGGCTGGACAAATGTATTGGCACAGAGACAAGAAAGGGACAATGACAGTGTCAACAGTGGAGGAATGTTTGTGACTACTTGTATTAATTTTTTTGCTACTATCCTCCTGTGCCCGCCTGCCTGCCATTCTTCCTTCCTTCCTTCCTTCCTTCCTTCCTTCCTTCCTTCCTTCCTTCCTTCCTTCCTTCCTTCCTTCCTTCCTCTTTCCTTCTCTCCTTCTTCCCCTCCTGTCTTTCCCTCATTGATTTAGTTTTTCAGTCTTACTATTGAACACATTTCAAGGCCTTTGCTGTCATTTTTGAAACTATTTTAATTATTATAACTGAGTAAAAACCACAATCCTAAGAGTTTTTTACAAGGACCCCATAATATGCCTCCTTTGCCTTCTTGGCCCAGACTCCTACACTTCATCCTTTTTTGCTACTTACCTCCTGGAAGCCATATTGACCTACTTCCTGTCACTAAAAATGCAAGGCCCCCTCTGTCCTTGGACTTTGCTGGCCTAATTGTTTCCAATGGCAGTGTTCTCTTTCACTGTTGCAGCCTGTCTACTTCTTTAATTATGGTAAGATAGGTGTGTGTGTGTGTGTGTGTGTGTGTGTGTGTGTGTGTGTGTGTGTGTGTGACAGGTTTTCCATCTCTCCCTATAAACATGGTAACTCCGTAAGAATGAGGAATTTCTCTTATTCATAGTTAAACTCCAGCAAATACAATACTACCCCGCAGATGTTCAATAAACATTTGTTGACTAAAACAATGTCTCTGCCCTGCATGGGAGTGAACTCACTGATAATACTTCGAACAGAAAATTAATGTGGTAAAGCCTCATAAGCATTTTTTCCTAAGAATTACAATCTGTATTTCTTTATTATAGGAAAAATTTAAAGGAAGGGAACAAATTGGCTTCTCAGTTTTTCTACTTAACTCTAGACAATAGTTTGATAAATCTATTTTGATGAAGTTCAAGATTTCATCCTCTGCTTCTTAAAATAGAATCAATGTTGACTAGGCTTATATTATTTATATTAAAGAATTTTGTTTCCATTGTTGCCAGATTGACTGAAAACCATTAACCTCCATGGTATAATTTAAATTGCCTCTTAGGACTCTATATACATTCATCCCTGTTCCCACCTCGAGGAGCTTTTTGGTATTTATTTCTCTTCTGTTTCTTCTTTAGTCTTCTACTGACTCTGGAGATTTAACATGCACTGGCCCTTCTCTCATTAGTCTTCTAGACTCCTATTATCTCAAAACTGCTTTTACATCATTAGAATAGAGAAAGTAGAAGAGCATTACTCTACATTTGTGCAATTTACATAACCTAGTTAGATACTTCATTGTCTTGGATTTCTACTGCTGTGATAAATACCGTGACAAGGAGGAAAGGGTGAACTGCATCTTATAGTTCTCAGGGAATATTCTGTCACTGAGGGAAGGCAGGTCAGGGACTCAAGGCAAGGACCTGGAGGCCAAAACGGAAGAAGAAGCTATAAAGAACGTTGCTTATAGGTTTGCTCCTTCTGGTTTGCTTAGTTTGCTTTCTTATAAACTTCATGCCCATATGCTTAGGGAAGCCCCTACATCAATCACTAATTTAAAAAAACGCCATTCCGGACAGTCTGGATAGAGGCACTGTCTTCACTGAGATTACCTCGTCCTGATAATAGGTTTGTGTCGCTGACAAAACCAAACAGGACACTCATGCTACACATCATTTTCACTTAAAACTGAAGCAACACATAGTACTAGAGAAGCCGAAAGAAAAAAATACAGCATTATTACTCAGCTAAGTAGATTCCAGCCAGGCCCTGGACATAAGTATATTGGTACAGGTTAGTACTTTACACTGATTATATGGTCTTTTAAGGCAGGTTTAACTGACTCCTTTTTTGTTTTTTTAAATCACAAGTATGTTTACGCTCAGGAAACTCCATTGGCTTGAGTATGGTTGTATAGTTATTATGTGACAGTCCTTTGAATCTAATTCGGATGCTAATAACTAATAGGTTTTATAACTTCCTGTATTGTTATAAAAGAGCTAGGATATTTTAACCCCGAAGTTTCATTAGGAACTAATATTCTAGAAACATCAGGAGTGATATCATAATATACTAACTTCCAAAACAAGTCCAAATTAATATTTGCTGGTGACTAAGAGGAAGCAAATGTGCAAAGTCATCTGAGAGCCTTGGAAGGGAAAGCAAAGCTATAGATAGAAAAGACAAAGGACCAGATAACAATCTTTCCATCACATTCCATGTCTACTCATGGGCAAGTGCTTAGGTTTGAGGTGACAACATTTAGACAAATGGAGAGGCCAGGGCTTAACTTAATATTGGATCAAGTATCAACAGTATGCATTGTATAAACTTGGGTGCTCACAGCCTACCATGTCATCAGAGAAGTATGCTATTATTACCAAATTAAGAGGCATAAGTATGCCTGCTAACTTCAAAGCAGAGTCTCTGAGGATCAAAACACCAGCGTTACAGTCCTTGGTAAGCCCTGGTTAACTTGGACCTCCAGTGTGCTCTCCATATATGGCCAAGGCATGTCTTATGATTCATAGCCAAGGGGCTCTACAGGGAATGCAGGCTCTTGGAATCATGCAGGTCACAATGGCTGAGCTCTGCACATGCAAGACAGCAAATGGCCCATTCTTCTCATTTGTCAAATGTGCCTCTCATGAAGTAAGGTGTAAAGTTCCCTCTGGATTAATCCCTACTCCATTACCACTGCTTACAGAGAATCAGAAATGCCTGAGTTTGAAGAACAGTTGAACTCACTAATATAGCTTTCCAGATTCATGTGTCTGTCAAAGAGTGACAGGTTTGAAAATGACCCCAACTCTCACTTTTTTTCATAGATTTTCAAAGGTAGCACTACAGAGTAGCTAAGAGCTCTGAATTAACTATGACTATTCTTCAAATACTGCTTCTGTTTTGTTAATGGCACATATGAGTGGAGTTGAATTAATTTCTATCTTGGTGGTGAAGATGAACTTGAATATGTGAATAGTGGGTATTTTCATTAGGCCTTACAAAGGGTGTGCCATTATTGCCTCTGATTATATTGGTTAATATCATTATCAATTGTAATATGGCTTCTGATCAGTGCTAAGAGGGAGAAGGGAAAGAATGGACCACTTTCAGTTACGACTCTTGCTCCTTGGGAAAATCACCTTTTACCTGTAAAGAAACTCAGCCTGTGTAACTACAGATACAAGACTGTATCGGTCTATTCCTACTGCTATGATTAAATGCCTGACAAATGCTATTTGGGGGAAAATGGTTTATATTGGTTTACAGTTAGGGAGTAGAGTTCATTATCCAAGGAATGGGTATTAACAGGAACGTGAGGCAGCTAATTGCACTGCAGCCACCGTCCAAAGGCTCACTTCTTTTCTTTGACTCTAGTGAGGAAGCTTAGTATAGCCCACCCACACTAAGGGCTGGTTTTCCCTTCTCAGATAAACATTTCTGGAAACACCTTCATCTCATGATGATGTTAAACACCATCAACATTACAACCATGATTAGCTATCACAAGAAACCAGCGTTTCTGTCATTAACTGGCTCCACTCCCCTACAGCATTCAGAATCACCAGCATAAAAGAGTGTTAACCACGTTAATAGCCATAGGAAAGCAATTGATTTTAATTTCAGTAAAATTAAATTTAAAGGAAGCTGAAGTCAGAAGGACAGACATAGGCTGATAAAATGCAGAGAAATGAATTTATTAAACCCCGCACATAGCACAATTTAATACCTACAACCGGTCCTAGTAAGGTTAGCAGATGTGCTTTTTCTTTCCTCCCCTAAACTTTGTGCTCAGGCGCAGAGAGTGCTCCTTCCATATTCCCAACCTTCCCTGGACTGAAACTCACTGATTTTGTGTTATGAAACAAAAGTTCAGAGTCCTGAAAAAGAGTTTTAGACTTATCTTTGTGTGACAATTGATAACAGAATGACACGTCAGCCATTGAAGGAACACGTACATTAAAGATGCATGGATAGTCCAAGGAAACTATCATGAGATGAAGACTTTAAAGTTGCTTTAAAGTTCTTCACTCATGTTCATTTCCTCCATTTTCAACCTCCTGGTCTCATCCCAGCACTGTAGCAGAACATCCCCAGAAGCCTATCTTTCCTCTCCTTTTCCATTACAAGGGGACTGTCCAAATCCTCTGGCTGGATCTAGCCACCCTACCTCACTTCATCCTTTTATGTTATCTAAAGCAAGTCTCAAAAAATACATGAAAATTGAAATAACACTGTGCCTCCTATCCCACCATCATATTTTAAATATTAATATCAACAGCAGCAAAAATCTTGCCAAGTTACAGAAGCTGAAAAATTCACTGCTAAATGAAAAAATAATGAGTAAAGATGGAAATAAAAAAATACTGTTTAGAAGTAAATGAAAATTATACACATCATACCCCAAATTATGGGACAAAAGGAAAGTGGTTCATAGAGGCAATTTCATAGTTTAGTGCCTACATATAAAAAAAATGGCAAGATCTCATACTAGTTACTTAACAGCACACACCAAAGCTCTAGAACAAAAAGAGGAAAAAAAAATGAGTAAACAAGAAGAAATAACAAAATTCTAAGTCAATAAAATAAAAACAATTATAAAACATACAAAGAATAAAAAAAATTAAGAGTTGGTCCTTTGAGAAAATCAGTAAGCTTGATAAATTCTCACCCACTTTAACTAAAAGATAGAGAGAGATGATCTAAATAAATACAATTAGAGATGAAAATACAGACAGGAAGGAAACCCAGATACTCCTAAGGATATACTTTAAAAATCTTTATTCTAACAAATTGAAAATCTAAAATAAATAGACAAGTTTCTTGATGAATTTTACCCTAAAAAGTTAAATCAAAATCAGATAAGCAACGTAAACAGACCTGTAGCTTCCAGTGAAATAGAAACACTAATTAAGTCTCCTGATGAAAAAAAAAAAAAAAATCCTAGAGTCAGATGGATTCATCTTCTTAGAATTCTACCACAATTTTAAAATTAATTAACTTAGAATTAATGCCAATACTCTCCAAATTATTTCACAAAGTATAAACAGCAGAAGCATTGTCCAGGTCTTTTCATAAGTCACACAGCTTCACAGAGTTAAATAAATGCAACATAAACAAAAGTAACACGCTCAAAATATTCTACATTTCCCTTTTTCTGTCTAAGTAAAAAGAAAGGCTTTGGTTTTAACCTCTGCAAAAACTACACAGCTCTTTAAGAGAGTGTATTTTAAAAGGTCTTCTGGTTAGAAGATGATTAAGGATTCACAATAAAACAGATTCAGATGAAAAGAAAAACATGTAAATGGGTTACAATGTGTATAAAAGTTACATAGCCTTCAGAGAGAAAAGAAAGAGGATAAAGTCTTTAAAAAGAGAAATAGAGTAATAAAAATATAATAAGCCACATAAAGATGGAAAATAGACACAAAATCTGGATTTTGGTTCTTATTGTGTTTTCTTTTAATTTTTTAACTGTTAATGAGCTAACTGCAGAAAGACAATGGATTGTAAATGCAAAGGCTACTAAGTTAAACAAGAATATATGTTTTAAATGTATTTTGATTTTGAAATTTGTGTCTAAGGATTTGTTTTGGAAGAGTTCTGCTTTTGTTTCCACAGAAGATGAGAACCTGTGGATTGCTTCCAGGCAAAATGACAAAACAATTATCAAGGAAGATTACATTTATATTATTTTGTCCATTTGTAGTTAATATATTGAGAGAAAATAATGCATTTTATATTTGATCTTAGTGAATTCAAATTTTACATTTAACTTACTTTCTATCATAACTAAGGAAAATTGCAACTATAACTATCTAATTGTCAACTCCATCAAAGACCCAGGATGCAATATTATCTAATAACAGAGACTTCTGGCTTCCTGGATGACTTTCCAAAGTGCCTCTGCAAGGTCAGAGCATCAATCTTCAGCCTACAGGCCCAGAATATCTGACAGAGTTTTCAGTGAAGTAAAAAACTTGAAAGACTGTCCCACCTATATTGGCAAAATTTGTTAGTTACTTTCCTCTGTGTTCAGAAGAATGTCTGGAAGATTCTTCTGTGAAGCAGGACTCAGAAAGGACCATCGTGCCTTGTTTAGGCAAAGTACAGTGACCACTTTCTTGTGCATCCTGCATGTCTAGTTTATACAATACACTGAAAGCAGTCCAGGCAAGAGCAGCTTCTTGCACAAATGACTAGCGTTGACACATTGAAAGCAAACTCCATAAGGAATTTCTTCAATTCTCATTGTCTTGGAAGTAAATTGATACTTCCAAGAGCAGATGTGTCTCATTGTCATGAAAACCCCAAAGTTAACAAAAACATTTTAAATGTCATATTCTGTAGGCCTTTTATGTGTTTAAAAACCATTTATCTGTCTAAAATATATCTATCTATCTATCTATCTATCTATCTATATATATATATATATATATACATATATATATATATATATATTTGAAACTTGAAAACATAACTAAGGTATCTACAAATTTGATTGCCATAGATGGCCAAGCACCAAACTATGTTTCTTGGTTATCCTAAATAGTTCATAATAATAGTTTTTAAGAACTAGAATTTTACCTTACATTTTTAATTGGGCTATAAAGACTGGAAACATATATACAATGTAGCAAAAATAACTTTAAATTTGTATCAATATACAAAATCCATGCCAATGCAAAATATGAGTTTAATAGTTGTCTTTTTATCCTATATTCTTCTACATGATAACAAAGATCCATAACACATCAAATAACCAATAGTCACCCACTCCCCAACTCCTGGGAATATAGATGTCATTTTCTCTAGACTGCTTTCTGTTGTTTGTGAGTAGGGCAGCTTTGGGATTTTAAAGAGAAAATTTGAGATAGTAGCCAAGTCCTGGAAAAATCAGCTATAATCTTTGTTTAGGAGGTCTCCCTTGATCATACCTGATCCATATTATTCCTAAAGAAATCTGCAACTTCTAGTCACCTGTGTGAATAGAACTGGAAAGTACTTTTAATTTCCATTTGACAAATATATTTGTTGACTTCTTTTTTAAAGTTAAAGCATTCCTAAAGTATCTAGGTTGGTACAGTTCAGCTGTCCAGTTCACAATCTCATGTCTCCTAGCAGCTGTTATCTGCTTATCAGCATTCAAAAAAATTAAAATCAGCATAATAACATACAGGATCCAGACTCCCTTGTACTTCTGATCTTACATGGCTTTTTCTTTTATAGTTCTTTTAACTCTGTCTTTAAAGACTTTATTTTATAAAATACTCATCCTTCCCCTCCAAGACTATAGCCTTTTTCTTTCTTTCTTAAGCCTTCATATATTGTAAGACACACTGGAACCTGTTTAGAGGTTTTTCCTGTCTGGACCTGTTTTACTTGGAATCTCTAGTCCTTTACGACCATATGAACAAATCTTTAAACTAATAAACTACACCTGGATCCTCCTCCTGTGGCCTTAGGCTGCTTCGCCTGCTTCTCTCACCTTGGAAGCCAAACCTAAAGCTTGAGTCCTGGTAGGAAGTATGTGACTGCAAACAGGATCAACCTTCCTGGAGCTCTAGAATGCTGATGCTTGCACTGTGGCAGCCTTTTTACTAGATTTTTGTTCTTACTTTACATTCTAGCTGGCCAAGGGCTCATCAGCAAGCAGAAAAGCCTAAAGGAGCCATATCTTCTTTTTTTCTTAAGCTTTCTCAGGCACTATGGAAATCAGAGTGCCATGTTGTTGATTTTTTTTGTTTGTTTGTTTGTTTTCTCTTCGTTTTGGTTCAGTTTGGTTTTGGGTTAGGGATTTTTGGTGTTGTTTTTTTTGTTTTTTGTTTGTTTTTTGTTTTGTTTTGTTTTGTTTTTTACTTTATCCCCACATGTTCAATATCCTCGGTCTTCAGAAAAATAAAAATCTAAACCAATTTGAGATTTCACCTTATGCCCTTATGCCAGTCAAAATAGCCAAAATCATGAATACTCATGCTGACAAAGACATGAAATAAGAAAAACACTCATCAATTGCTGGTGATAGTACAAACTGCCACCATGAAAATTAGTGGGGTAGTTCTTCTTGAAGATGAAAATGATCTTCCTCAAGATTCAGTATACCAGTTTTTGGCTTATACACAAAGTAATAGATAGTAATGTGAGGGGTCATATGGAAACGTACTAGAGTAGAAGCTTCTTAAAATATATGCATATAAAAAGAAATCTAAATGGAATGATCAAATAACAGGAGAGAAAGACCCAACTAGATATCTCTTGCCATCAAATGAAACCCTCAGTGACAGGAATCAGTTACATCTAATTGAGTCATTGGCCAAAGGGTCCCACTGAAACCTACAAACAACCAAGGCTATTGGCAAAACTTTTAGTTACTGTCCACAAACTTTTGATAAAACATTATAGCTGAAGAAAAACCTATGTAACTCATTGAACATTGAAAGTGAATCTGGTGCTTAACTACAGAGATACTTCACTCCTTCTTACTAGTGTTCAAATCATTAGAAGATACTCTGTATGCTACCAAAGGAGAAAACTAAATACCTACCCAACTATAAATCTTTAGATCTACAATGGTTAGCTTCTTGCAATATAGGCTATACAATAGTGGGATAACCAGCTACTATATGATAGGATTTAAGGCCAACTTCATGAGATAAAACCCTGAACAGTACTGCTTGGGTGACCAAGAACCTGAGAAAGATAGGCCAGGAACCTACATAAAAATACTATTGTGCTAAAGAAATGAGGAAATAAAATTACTCCTAAAGACATCCTGTTATACTCATAGATCAATATTGTTCAGTCATCATGAGAGAATCCTCCTTCTGTAGTAGATAGGAGCAAATAACATGACCCACAGCCAGATAACTTACAGAGAGTGGATGGCCTTGAAACAACATGGTCTTTTAGTCACAAGAGGGCTGATGTGCATGTGAACTCACAAATCTGTGGCAGCATACACAGGACTTCACAGATCTAAGACAGATGCAGCCCCAGCTCTGAGAGTGAAAGCGGCCACAAGTCTACTTCCCTAACCTAGAAGTCATTTCCAACTAATAAGCAGCCACAAAGAATTAGTTTTCTCTAAGGGAGTCTCATTGGGTATAGAAAACACACTTACCGGCAGGTCCCATGCTCAGCAGTCGATCTTCAAGACAAAACAAACTCAATCACATTTTTGGAGTTTTGTTTGTTTGGTGTTTTCCATCCTCTCTGGATCTTACAATCTTTCCACCTCTTCTTCTGAAAGGTTCACCAAGCCCTTAAGGGAGATTTTTAATTGAGACCCATTTAGAACTGAGTATTCCAAAGAGGAGGCACAAAGGCACAGATACAGACTGGGAATGGCACAGGCTTTTGAAAACTCAAAGCCCACCCCCAGTTGACATGCCTCTTCCAACAAGGCTATACTTCCTAATCCTCCCTGACAGTTACACCAAGCAGAGGCCAAGCTTTTAAATGTATGAGCCTATGGAGGTCATTTTCATTCAAACTGTAATAGTATCCAGCACCTTATACAACCTTACTGTGTTCAAGCCTTCCCTCTTCATTAGATGAGATATGTCTCTCTCCAAGAACTGTTTTCTTGACTTTTCTATATGCCAGTGCTTACAGAAATTCTAGTCCATAGCAAACATCTTTAAATAATAGACCTAAATAAATAAATAAATAAAATAAAACTTGAAAATTCTAATGCTAAGGAACTACCAGCCTGTGATTGAATGATAAGCAAAATACCATCTCTGTGATAAAGGAGTCACTTCCAAACAAAGGACATCAGTTACTATAATGCAGGGACCATAAGAAAATTTGGTCACATATTATCAATTACCAATGTGTTTTTAGACAAAATTTGACTTGTATTGCTAAGCAGTATTTTCCTAATCTATAAAATATTTTAAATCATTTAATAATATTAAACTTCATCCATCACATGACTTGGTATTCTTTCTGGGGGTGCTGCTATAAAATATAACACCAAATTCAATGAAGCAATCCTTTAAAACTTAGTTTTTATTTTTAGCTACTTCACAGTGGAGTAAATATCTACTCGACTTAAAGATGGCAACCTTTAAAAAATGTAAAAATTTGGAAAATCTCTGTGGTCTTCACTTGGATTGTAAATATTTTCAAGAACACGCGTTTCTTTTGTATGAAATCTTTAATTCGGAAAATTGACCTTTTCTACTACAGGATCTATTTGAAACAAAGCAATGACCTCTCACCGTTTTTTTGGTTTGGAATTCCAGTATTTTCCTGCTAAACAGCCTCACACCCTGTAGCTTCTGAGATTTAAAGTCCCCCTCCCCCAATTTTACTTACAACTCACTCATTAAAATGCAATCTAAGAATGTGTTTATTTTAAAGATTATTTCCTTAAGAGTTAATAAACCCTCTTTAAATATGAAAAAATCTTTTTTTTTTTTTTTAACTAACAAGTCAATAGACTTTAAAGTGAACAGATTCTTGGAGTACATAAAGCTGTATGGAGTTTCCAATGAAACAATGTCAATCTTACTTCCACAACCTGAACAAAATGGCTCCAGATTATTGGTTACCATTTTAAATGAAGCATTCCTTTCGTACAGTTGGCTTGAAAGCATGTTTCCTTGAGTTTTTTCTCTCTCTTTAAGATTCATTTTGATGTTAAAATGAAATACAATGTCTTTTGAACACACTTCAAAGAACACTCGTGTTGTAGGGAAAATTACTGCCTCCAATTACATGTGGAAATATCTGCCCCTTATCACTTAAATCAGTGACTCAGCTTTGCCTTCCTGCGGCAGAGGCAGCAATTGCTGTGCTGTGTGGTAATGCTAAGGAAATGCCAGAAGACAGCATACCTGGGAAATCAGTTCCTATTCCTGTTTCTGTGAGAAGTGTTTTCCTTCATCTCTGGCTCGAGTCATTCCCTGTGACTGAATTCAGGTTGACAGGCTTGGAAGCAAAGGAGTTTGAGACCAACCTGGGCTACATGAGACCCTGTCTCATAAAACGGGGTGTCCCTCCTCTCGTCCATATATTGATAGAACCTGGTAGCAAGTGTCTTGGTTCCCTGGCTCTAAGTGGCTGCCAGAATAGGAGCAGATCTTCAAGCATGAGTTACCTAAACGATCCACACCAAGCACATAGTAGGTGCTCAGTAAATGTCCAAAGGGCTTCTCCTTAATGTGATGATATGGGTAAATGTACTGTAACCTGGGTGAAGATGAAGGACATGGGAAATTCAAGACTAGAGCCTCTGCCCACACCCTCTTTCTCTCAGCATGAGGAGACAGGTACTGGGGTATTTGAGGACAATGATGTAGAGGAAGGACACATGGAACTCATGTCTGGCTTCAGCCTCCTGCCAGGTGGCATCGATGCTGTCTTCTCCTAGGCCCACAATGACAGGAAGTATTTCTTTAAGGAGCAGCTCTATGGACGCTGTGGTGATCACACATGGTGCGTGGACCCTGACTATCTCAAGCTGCTGAGCCAGCTTGCTGAAGTATTTGATGTTTAAAGGCACTAATCAACTCGGATTCTAAAATCAAGACTTTCCTGGAAAGTTGGTGAGTTTGATTTAAGAACGTCAAGATGAATAAAGGGACACACACAGGGGACAGTTGACAAGGTGGCCTGGAATGACCTCTAAGCTGAGACTCACTTCTCAGAGACAGCGAGTCTTTTTTAATAATAATTATTATCTATAATTAGTTCTTATCTGCCAATAAACTATTGTTAACTGAATGTGCTATTTTTTTGGGGGGGGAGCAGGTAGTTATTATCAAAATATAAATTTTCTAATTTTTGATAGAGGGCAAAATTCTAATGTAGCTGTTATGGGAAGTTATACCAAGACTTGCTGCAGTCACTTTCACCAAAGTCTTGAAATAATAGATGGTACAAATATGTATGCTTATGGCTGTTCCTCCTTGTGAGCTCATAATGTGATGGGGCCTGGGTGAATTTTTAGCAATTATTATATAATTTGTGGACTATGTAGTAAGAATGAACTGA
Organism: Phyllotis vaccarum; assembly: GCA_033318265.1. NCBI lineage: Eukaryota > Metazoa > Chordata > Mammalia > Rodentia > Cricetidae > Phyllotis > Phyllotis vaccarum. Next base: position 51,759,981 of record JARWLC010000019.1, on the reverse strand, counting down.
AGAAAAAGTTTAAAATTGCGCATAATGTCTATATTCGTCTGTTTTTTGTAGCTGAAACAGAATATATGAAATCTAAAAATTTATAAATACAGGTCTATTTTAATCCCAGTTCCAAAAGTCTGAGATAATGACTCAAGATTTGCCTTGCTGTTGTTAGTGAGTATGCTGCAGTGGAAACCTGTGCATGAAAGGCAACCAAGTAACTGCTTGCATTTGATAACAGCTATCTCAAGAAATCCCAGGCTCTGATGAGAAACACACTACATGAGAGCGTAACCCATGGCCTACTTATCTCTTAAGTGTTCTACTGATTCTTGGTGCTGTAATGAGGACCAAGTGTCGACATGACGTAAGTTGGGAATAACCTATATTCAGACTATAGCTACATTTAAATCTTTGTTTCAGGTGATAGAGTTTGTCAACATTTATGGTTCCTTTTTCTACAACCAAAATAAGAAAGCTTGGCAAGCTCTTTGCTTCAAGGATATAATAAACTTTCCCCAAACAGGTAGAATTCCCTTGCCACCAGCTAAGGTCTGTGGGGAACTGAGAGATAAGGCGAGTCCTGTTTGGTTATTACCAAGCCTGCTGGACTTAGCTTGAAATTTATAATTTTGGCTTCCTTTGCCTCCAACATATTTTTTCTCCCTAAACCACAAATTATGACAAATCTGACTGATAAATTTCTTTTCTTCTTTATTCATAGCTACACATACAAATTATATACAATAGAATTTTAATATAGGGAGGCACATTCATGAAGAAAAATAATATTGCAAAACCACTGAATATCCAGCACCCACTCTATCTCTCAATATCTCTAGATCTAAAGAACTAAAATCATGTTGAACATATGCAAATCTCACAAAAAGTTAGTATTACTTATTGGGAAGTTCCCAGATACCCTCAAGAGACATCAGAAGCAATTTGGAGTTTAGAGTTCAGAAATGAAGCAAAACATAGCCATCTGGTGTATGGGGTCATAATAAAGGAGCAGACTTAAAAGCTCAGAACATGCCAGGTTACATTAAAACTATTCTAATTTGTAAGTCTCAAAAATTCTCTGGATTTTCTCTACCTGACATAACAGAAATAGCTCAGAACACTTGGTTTTAATCTGATTTCTACCAGGAGTTGGCTTTAAAATCTTTTATTTTATTTATTACTTATTTCACAATAACTCATGGGGCATAAGCTTTGTGACATATAGCATCATTACTAGCATTAGATCAGATAAAGTTAGAATGTGTTAACCTTCATGAACCCTGTAATCCTATAGCACTCACAATACTATCATAATATTTTCAGATAAACACTATAAATGGAAAGTAGTCAGATGGTAACCAGAGGTAGGAAATGTAGCATTGAACCCAGGCATTCTGAGTTTTGCATATTAGAATCACCTGGGAGCTTCAAAATTGTGAATAGTTGACCCTACACCAGATCACATAAACTGATTCTAATAATAACAATTCTTCATAATTAAATTTATAAAATTAATTTATAATAATCTAAATAATAGTATTTATGAAAACTCCATTATTTAAAGCCTGAGTCAGGGGGTCACTGGTTTCAGCTGATCTCAGTGGTCAGAAAGGAATTTAGTACAAAACAGAGGGGGGCATTTTCAAGCAGAAAGAATCGCCTTTGCTATGAGCCAGGCTGAACCTTTAAGATTTGAGGATGGGGAAAAAGCCAAGAGAATGAGTTATCTCTTTTCACATTTGAAGGGTGGGGGGAAGAAGCTGTGGAAAGCTGTTAGCTCAGGCACTGAGTCTTACCTCAGTAAAGCAGGCTGCAGACTTTGGAATTTTATCTTGTGTCAAATGGGGAGCCAACATGGCCAGCCATTACGGGTCATGATAGCCCATCTGTAGACAAATCATTAGAGGCACTGAAGGTGACAAAAATGGATGAGGTTAACAATGGGTTGCACGGAGGTGGGGTGATTATTAAGAAGTGGACCTGATGACCTGATGATTGTAGAATTGTGTAAAAGAGATTCTGGGAACAGTACAGGGTGGGAAAGTTCCTGAGTTTGTGGTTTGATAGAATCCACATTTGCTGAGATGTTTAAAGCCAGAAAACAGGATGCGAGGTTGATTTGTACCTGTAAATGTGAGGCACCTGTGAAACACCCAGCTGGAGGTGTCAAGTAGGCAGTTGGATAAATGGATCTTAGGAAAAGGTCTGGAAATACTGATTTAGAATGGGGTAGAAGTTCTAAAGATTGTGAAGCCCTGATAATTTGAGAGCACAGAATAGGATGGCCCAGTTAGTTCTAGAGTCGATGTTATTACAGGAAAACAGAATGATGGGACCTGACCAGCAAGTCTCAAACCTTAGTGGGCTTCAGAACCATCCAGTTACTCATTACAACATTCCTTATCAGGCTCCAACTCTAAGAGTTCCGGAGGCCTATGAATTTGCATTCTTAACAAGTTCCTCAAATGACACAAATGCCCACAGGGTTTACATTTGAGAACTTGATGATCTGGGACCTACGTTTTTGTCTTTAATATTCTATGGTAACAGAACTATGCCATCTGTAAAAAGTCACAAGAAAACCTGTTCAAATGCCAAGTACAGATTTTTATTATTGTTGGATGAAAGGATTTTAAGTGAAAAGAGACGCAGTCATAGAAAAGGTTGAGAACTGTTTTATGTCTTCGTAACTCTTTTGTTTTAATGTCACACAAATTTGACAGTGGACAAATACCTACCAAGCACCTTATTCAGGCAAAGGATTTTTTTCTCAAGATTAATCTGTTGCTCTCTCAAAGTAAAGTGAATGTATTGTCCTGGTAGGGTTGCAGCTGTGTTCGAAGAACCTAATAAGATTTAGAGATTTTAGTTCTGAGAGCATCATTTTTCTCACGTAGCCCAGGAAGCCTTGGGGTATGACAGTAAGAAATAAGCAACACAGAACACATCACACTAGAGAAACATTTTGCTGGTCACATGCTCAGGTGTACGTGAGTCTGTACCTGAAGCCAGGGAGAATACCATTCTGCCGTACTCATTGCTTCATCTCATGCAGACGTGATGGGAGGGAAATAAATAGCTCATTATTTAAAGGCAAGTTTAATGTACATCACTAGCTGTATAAAATGAGGCATTTCCTTGTTACACTCTGTCACTGTTATGTCATCAAAGATGGGTTTCACATTTCTCTATAGAATTGTCAAGGTAAATAAAATATTCAATGTCAGTTCTCTTCTTAGATGGTTTTGGGGATCAGCCAACTTGATATTTCAAAAAGAGACAACTTACCCAACTTTTCAAACACATTGGGGGAACTATGGTAATTCATCCATTTTCTAACATCCATCCGTGTGGTATTATCTACTCAAGAACCACAACTTCTTCTGAAGTCCTAATTTCCTAATATGTTATGTTTTATTCAAGAATAATACCTACAAGGAGGCTAAAAGAAATGATGGGCTCTTTCTGGGGGCAGTGGGGATAATTACTGCATTTCATAAACTTACCAAAGTAAATAGCTATCTCCTATTTTAGTCTTAAATATTGGCTCTGACATCTAAAGTGCCAGCAATTGTAGTTCCAGGCTGCCATTAGATTAAACAAAAATTTTTTTTCTTATTTTTTCCCACTAAACAAATACACAAAAAAAATATTCACATTACTGCCAGCCCTAAGCTCCAAGGTTACTAAGTTTCTGAACTGCCTTGGTCAGTAATGAACATATCCTTGCAACCTTGGACATGAATTTGGTTGACATCTGAACACTTCCTAAATCCAGCTAGGATATCAAAGGACAACTGATCTTTATGCTCCACTAGGAACATAAAGCTATAAATGAGAAGGTCTAAATAATGAAGGTCTTCTCATGGAAGCTACCCAAGCATCACGTTTTTCTGCCCTTCATGAATATCAAGGGAAGAGGCATAGAATCTTGTTGTAACTTAATATATCTTAACCTATTTGCTTCTCATGAAAAACTAAAAAAGTATTGCTATTTTATAGTTTTTCAGTCTACTAATCCTGATTATAGAGTCTTCAGTCTCATAAAGGTGAATTTGATGGAGCCCTCCAGTTACATAAGATGAAATGATTGACAAAGGTACTAAAACGTATTAGATGAATGTTATGAATCACACTATGGGTCTTGGGTATAAAAGCACATATATAAACACATACAGTCAATACACATGGTAAAGAAAGAAAAGTGATGTCTTCGAGATTATCAATAGGTAGATGAATTACTCAGATTATGTGATAAGCAAATAATAAAAAAAAATTAAAGATGTGTTTAAAGTATAAATTTAGGGGCTGGCCTGATGGCTAAGCGAGGAAAGCCATAGGACACCAAGCCTGATGACCCGAGCTTCATCTCCAAACTCTACAAGGTAGAGGTGGAAGCAGAAAACTGACTTGTGAAATTGTCCTCTGACTTCCACATATAGATTGCAGCATGCACACACACAATAAATGAATGAATGAATGAATGAATGAATAAATAAATAAATAAAAATAATTTTAAAAGAAAATATAAATAGGAAGGTTCCCATTTCTTTCCCTACTTCCAATCCATATATACTAATATTCTTCAATAACTGTATCTTAGATGAAAAGAAACCTTTAATTGAGATCTTAATAAAACAACTTGAATTTCTCCCAAGTTCCTGTATGTTGTATATTTTATACAGCCTATGCTATTTAATCACCAAATAGAAACTACGTAGTGCAGAGAAGATGAGGTCATTTTATTCTCCTTTAACAAACAGAAGTATCAAGTTATATAATTTATCCAAAGGTCATAAAAAATAAATTTAGGGATGATATTTTAGGCTAGATCATCCAGTTATCTCATTTTCATAAGCAATATCATCTCCTCAAGTCAATAAAAAAGAACCCCAGTCTATAAATGAGCATTTTCAATACCTACTGTGTGTTTCTGCTGTGGAAAACATTGGAGAACTAAGAACTAGTCTATGATGCAAGAGTGCAACCAGAAATCCAAAATTTTACAAAGAAGTTATAGGAGGCTATGTGTGATCACCTATGAAATTGTGTAAAAGATGGTGAGTCCTAACGAAAGATAGCTCAGAATCCCTAAGGAAGTGGATGTAAGCTTACAGTGTAAAGGCGAGGTGGAAACAAATATTTAGGGATGCAAATAGTAACAGGAATTTTAGATAAAAAGAAAGGAAGGTTGAAGGTCATGAGACAGAGGACCCATCAACCTAATGACAGCAGATTGTGCACTGGGGAAATGCACTACTTCATAGACACCATGAGTCTGGGTACTCACAGGTCACGGTTATGACAGTGGCAGCCCTATTCATGGGAGGGGAAACACTAATAAAATCAAATTCTCTCTTAAGTTCAGTGTCTTCTACCTCCCTTTTCCTAGACTTTAAGATTACTGATAATAATATGTTGCTTTATAAAATAGGTTAAAATAGAAAAACGCAGTTTCTAAGATTCATTTGTTTTATTTAGATTCACTCCAAAATACATCTTTGAAATCCAGACACCTGTAACCTGATTAAAAGACAGGTTACTTTAGTTATTCATGTCTCTGAAATTTTTAAATAACAAAACCAAAATTCCCTAACAGTACCCCTTGGGGCAAGTGTGAAAAATGTGGAGTATTATTTTAAGATGTGTTCCATTTTTTTATGCTATGAAATATTTTTTTAGTCATGCAAAGGTTAGTTGAATTCTTTTCTTAGTTGTTTAACTCTGTGAAGCTGTGTTACTCTGCTCATCTGAAACACCTGATGGTCTAATACAGAGCTGAACAGCTAATAGCAGGGCAGAAGAAAGAATAGGCGGGGCTGGCATGCAGAGAGAATAAATAAATAAAAGAAAAGAGATCAAGGATGGAGCAAAGAAGGGACCAGCCACCCTGCCACCCAGCCACCCAGCCACACAGCCACACAGTCAGCAAGCCACCCAGCCACCCAGCCACCCAGCCACCCAGCCACACAGCCACCCAGCCACCCAGCCACACAGCCACACAGCCACACAGAAACCCAGCCACACAGCCACACAGCCACACAGCCACACAGCCACACAGCCACACAGCCACCCAGCCACACAGCCACACAGCCACACAGCCACACAGCCACCCAGCCACCCAGCCACACAGCCACCCAGACACTCAGCCACCCAGCCACCCAGCCACACAGCCACCCAGACACCCAGACACCCAGACACCCAGCCACACAGCCACACAGCCACCCAGCCACCCAGACACCCAGCCACCCAGCCACCCAGCCACACAGCCACACAGCCACACAGCCACACAGCCACACAGCCACACAGCCACATAGACACCCAGCCACACAGCCACCCAGACACCCAGCCACCCAGCCACACAGCCACCCAGACACCCAGCCACCCAGCCACACAGCCACACAGCCACACAGCCACACAGCCACACAGCCACACAGCCACACAGCCACTCAGGCACACAGCCACACAGCCACACAGCCACACAGCCAGCCACCGACTAGGAGTAAAAGAAATAAGAAAAGGTAAAAGCTCAGAGGCAGAAAGTACTTAGGAATAATTTCAGAAAAGCTGGCAAGCAAAAATCCAAGCACTTATAATTAAGAATAAGTCTCCCTGTGTGATTTATTTGGGAGCTGGATGGTGGGCCCTCAAAAGAGTAAAGACGAAAGAGTTTAAGAATAAAAAACAACCAACAACAGAGTAGTATAAAGGAGGAAATGGAATAGCATTTTTTTTAAGTGTGAAAATGACACTGAACATCTAAGCATTTTAAATAAATTGGAAAACATTTCCCATACACAGATAGGAAGTTAATGGTAACATGGTGGGCCGGTTTACGATTTCTAAAGGGAAGCATTGCTTCAGGCTTGAAGGGATTGGGGTCAGAGGGTACAGCCTCACTTCCTCTATCAAGTAGTAGATCATGCGGTGACAGTTCCTATGATTTGAAACCATCTTTAGAATCTTGAGGCTGCAGGAAAGGTCAGCATGAGGCACAGAGCTCTGCTTCCCAGCTATAGTGAAACTTAGAATGTTCAGCATATAGCGCTGTAAAGGGGAGGGGATGCTATAAAAATACCTTTGCCATGAGACAAACAAAACAAAGGAACAGTAACAAAAAAGGTCCCTTGGCTTTGTTAGTGTAAATTTCAATTTACGCTATTCGGTTGGTTGATGCTCCACCGGCATATGAGACACTGAGCTGAATTGACACAGGTAAAATCAAACTACAACCCCAAGCTCTCCTAATGTCTGAGATTAGACACTGGGACTTCAGCTCTATGTCTTTATCAACAAGGATGCTCTTAACAGAAGGAAACCATGCCCAATTAAAATGTTTTCTATTTCTTAACTATAAAGGCTCCGGTGGTTATTTAGATTGATGGAAGATCTTATTAAAGATGATACCTCCCCAAGGGTGGTAAATGAAACATTACTTCCATGAGGTGCTCACCAGCTGTGACAGGAAGAAATGTTCCTAGGATTACCAAAGTCTGGGGAAATAAACTCTCTACCACCGGGCTGCTCCGAGCCCTTCCGATGAAGATGAGCATCTTTAGCACCCTGGGAGAGGACAGCATGTGACATTTCCTAAAGCGTCACACAGAAAACCTTCCTGTAATGACACGCTGAATAACCTCCCAGGTAGACTGATCTAGATAAGATTGTAACAGACGGGCAGATTGGAGATATGAGTCCCCTACCATTTTGAACCCCCCAAAACAACGTTATTCATTTTATTTAACTCAAACTACAAGATTCTTCAGTGCTAAAGCATATTTCATTTCACAAAAAAAAAAAAAATGAGATTTTTTTTAAAAGGCACTGGAGGTTTTTTTTTTTTTGAGGGGATGTTGTATGTTTTGTTTTGTTTTTGTTTTTTATTTCTTTATGGTCTCCCTTAAACATTCGTTAAGATGAAAAATCATTGTCTAAATGTAGAATTTTGTGTGAAGATTTATGTTTTAGAGAAATTACAATGATAGATTTTTAAATTCAAATTTTCAGAAAGGAAGCGTAGAAGACAAGGAAGCACCATAAACTTGGAATACATAGGACTTGAAAAATGCATCAGTATTTCAAGATACTTAAAATTTTATTAGCATTCTAAATAAAAGCAACCACTTGAAATACATTAAAAAATAATAAATAATTGTTTTCTGTCGACTGTTAAGGACTAGGCTGTATTTGAACACAATCAATCACAGATGTTCACTATTCTTTGACAATGCAACCTTAAATCTGAAGCAACACGTACTACCTATAAAATGGCATAAAAAACTATAGATGCATATTCTGAGAAATTAAATGCACAGTTTGCAACACTGACTTTTAAATTTTTATCAGAGAATTTTTGTAATAAATTGTCTTTTTGATAAAAATTCAATATTTTATAATAAAATTTAAACATGATGCTCTATTTAAAAATATTCAAAATATGACTTTAAAATGAATATGTATATATATGTAATAGAATTAAATGGGAAATCTGGAAATAGACGAGAAATGTGTAGTAAAGGGCTGTAAACAGAGGGACAGGAAAAAAGAAGTGGACCTGTATGAGGAGAGAATAGTACCTGTAAGAATCTTGGGACAGGACAGAGGCACCCTGCAGTGGGGTCCAAGAAATTATGGAGTATGAATTTTCTAATTCAACTTCAGTTAATTTTGGAGTATTTTATGCCTGATTAATTTCCCACATCTTCATCTGTTTTCAAAGAGTAGATATTTACTTTTAAAGCACAATCTTTTAAAATGAAGAGAAAAGAAAGAATACTACCAGGAAACGTCACGTCTTATTTTGAAAATTTTGTTCAACCAGCTATGGAAATTCTTGGATCTAGATGCTTTCAGCACATATGCAGATGAAAATGCCTTTTCAGTGTGCTTGGGAAGCCCAGACTAAGTGCTCACCTCTTCTCACTGATCTTCCCCCCCTCTCCTCTTGGTCTTATATTAATTAAATGAATGCAACTTTTAGAAAACTTTTGTCTAATAAATAAAACATATTGTTAGCTAATACCTCACTTGCTTATGCATTAAGGTGTTGATTAGTATAAAATATTCATAGTTTTAAAAGATTATTTAAAACTAACTGAATTGTGGGGATGTTTGTCTCACACAACGGAAGTCTAAAGGTAGATTAAAGGGTAGGTGGCTTTGGTAGATAAATCAATGGCAATCTCAGGTTCTCTAGCTTTCTCTTCTCCTATCAGGCACCCATGACTTTGGAATCATCCCTGGACACAGCACACTCAGACTAGAACAGTTTGAGAAAACATTTGAAGTTGTCAGACCCTGGAGCCATTTCCACTTCTTCGATTTCCTCTTTCTAAAAGATCATTTTTGTACTTCCCTGGCCAAAATTGACTCCTCTTATTTCTCAAAGAAATCACCAGAATGATCATTCATTTAATCAGTCTGTCACAGGAGCCACAAGTAAGAAGCTCATAGGCTTTATGAAGTTTTTCCAAAGGAAAACAGCTGGGTTGGGAGAAGGTAAATGGCTTAAAATAAACTTTTAAAGGATTCACTGGGGACAAAGAAAGAATGAAAGCGAGTTGGAAAGCAATGAAGTCTTCCTCATAGCATATCTATGTAATGTCTAGCTTTTTCTATAGTATTAAATATATTATGATATACACAGATTATATATAACATTCCTGGAACTTACATAGTGATAAAGAAAGTTTATTATAAATTGAATACCTGAATAAATATCACATATTTACATAATTTTTCTCTTCTGAGAAAGCCAGTAGACTATTAAGAGCTCAGTTTCTGGTAACGTCATTTCTTAAACATTTGCTAAGATATCCTGGTCCTTTCCTGCAAATGGCCTGCCTGCAGAGAGCCTTGCCACGACCCACTTAAGAATAATGGCAATGCTATTAGACAGTTAATCTCATCAGCATCCAAGGAAGGGGACTGTGATAGAAATGCAGGTGGCTTCTAGCAGTCTATCATGGTACTATCCCTTGTGAGCATTTGAGAACCCACACAAGTAGTGCTTGTCCAGGGACCCATTCTTAGCTGACCAATTTGGTTTTTGCTGCTATTAACAAAGCCCTGTTACAATACCTATAAATAATTAATGTGTTCATGGGAAACACACTGTTGAGAGTGACAGGGTATCATTCTCTATAATAGTCACTTGAAAAATGACAGAGATGGATTATTTTTATTCCCACACAGCATGAGAATGGAGAGGCCACAAAGGTTTGCTGGGATCAGAATTGACACTAAGTGGCAAAGACAAACTACTATTTGAACACGAAGTGACTGTCTTATCTGCCCAAGAGATAAGAAAACAAGGGGGTGTACAGATCTCTGCCGGCTTTACAGATCTAGCCTCGTGCAGAGAATGTCTTTTAACTCAAAACCTCACAGACGTTTTTGATGGATTTTAAAATGGCAAAACAGAGACGTGGCAAATAGTCTGGTGATATCGCCGTTCTAAAACACAGACGGTTCAGCATGAAATAGAGCTTGCCAACTGGCACATAAAACATCGGCAACAAAGAAACTGAGAGGAGACTTTGAGGAGCCATGAGAAGTTTTTGTGCCACAGAGACAAAGTCAGTGAAGGTGAAGAATGAGGGATGTTTGTGTCTTGCTTTTGATCTCGGGTAGATTGTAAGTAAGATCTTATCTTCCTAATGATGGATCAAGCCGATGAGCCTCTGCATGCCATAGGGAAATGGAGCATGTCCCATCAAGAAATTTGACTCATTTCAAGACCCACATACTCCAAAGTTCTCTTCTAGATCCAATATTAGAGGTGGTTCAAGCAACTGGTTTCCCTTCCGCACGTAGTAAAACAATGTACTCCTCCTTACGCTCCTTAAGTAGAGAATGACTCCATTCTTTTAAAGTCCTTAAGTAGAGAATGACTCCATTCTTTTAAAGTCAAGAAGCAATTCAAAAGTTTGCTCTCTTCACAAGCTGCTGGGAACTCGATTTGATTTCAGAGCCATTGACTTATGGCAGCTTTAAGGCTAAGCAAACAACATGTTATCTCTCTCAAACATTCATCACTATAAAAGAAGCTCCCAGTATCTGTTTTTGAATAATGATTGACAGAAAGGCTTCTGAAAGCCCAACTTTAGTGCCATATTGTAGGAGAAATTAGGGGTCAGGGTGTAACTGCAATAACTTCTTGACTGGAAAATACTATTGCAGCTTCAAATGATTGCCAGCAACAGTCATTGGCATACTTGTGGTGGTGGCTCTCTCCAATGGCTAAGCTATCACATCATCTACACATACCAGTTATTCCATAGTAGAGCTATGGGAAGCAAAATGAGAAACACTTTCTATTTCTAACCAAAATTTATATTTAATGTAGAATTTTATAGAAATAGTGTAAATGTTCCTATAGTTCTTGAATTCCAGTTTTTCTAACAGTATTTTCAATGCTTTTTTTTTTTTTCATTTATAATGCTCAAATGCCCTAATGGGTTTTTTTTGTCATCAGCTTTTTTCCCCCTAGTTAAGTTCCTTTTTGGCAGGCTGAACTACTATAAAGAAGCATTTTAGTAACAAAAAAAAATTTGTATTTTACTTCTAAGAATAATTACTAGAAAGAACTACAAGACAAAGCTGTTGTTAGCTTCTTAATTTGATTGTATTTTATCTTTCATCATATTTCTATCTGTCTCATTAAATAGTGTTTCATGGTACTTACCTTTATAGAGGACAGAGTTCCTTTGAATGTCTTACTTTGTATGTTTTCTGGATTATAGGTCCTACAGTGCTATCCTCCATCCAGTCTCGTCCATCTTAATAATCTAGAGATTTTTCAGTAATTACAGTTTAGAGATAATATTGCATTTGACATTCCAAGGATTGTAATGGTCTCACTCTTATTTTAGCGATTTGGGAAACCAATGCCCTCAAAAGGTGATATGGGGGACACTGTGACCCGATAATCCTACATCAACTCCCACATTTCTGTAAGCTTGACAAATGGCTTATGCTCATGTATAAATGTAAATTATTGAGCCAGGTCAGTTTGTGGGTGTGTTCCACCCTGCCTTCTGAGTCAGGTCAGTTTGTAAAGGCTTTTGGGTGTGTTCCATCCTGCCTTCTGAGTTTAACATACTTCAAACTCTGTGTTCAAACCAACACAACTCCTCACTGAATAGCACTGATTTTTACACTAGATTGATGTAAGAAGTGAGGCCTCCTGGGAGACATAGGCTTCAAAACCCAAAACCCAAAGCTTCTACCTATGGAAGACTCTAAACAAGAATGTATAGTTACTAGAACTCAACTGTAGCTTCAGGTTTTCTCAAATCATGGCCTAGCATTGCACTTCTATAGAATTTGACTTGTGTCAAGAGTCTTGAGACCAATTTTAATTTTGAGCAAGTGGACAATAATTTTATAAGGCTTGGATTAGACATCAATGAATAACTCAAACTTAAGGTACAAGAGGCTCAGGGAAACTTTATTGTTCTGCTTGATTATTGAAAATTAACTACAATAAATGTAGGAGAATAAGAAGCCAAGAGCCCATGGCTCATTGTAATCCTGAACACATTTTTCATTTATTTCAAAAATTCTAACATAAAATGAAATCAGATTCATGATAATATGCAAATTAAATTATAGGAGTGGCCTTTATCCATAGCTCTAATTTTACTACATCTTTGTAGTTATTAACCAAAAAAATCATTAATTATGACCAATTATGAGGTCAGAAAGACATTTTTGTTGAGGATATTCACAGCAGAAACATTGCTGGCTCCAGAAAGGTCTATTTTTTTTTTTTGGGACTCTTCATTCCTTGTTTTCCTGATAGCTACATCAATTTACATCTGCACCAGGCCTCACCAACATTCCTTCTCCTCTACAGCCTGAAACGTGTTATCTCTCCTCCTCTTGATAGTAGCCAGTCCAGTGGGTATGAACTGACAGCTCCTCTGGTTTTCATTTGCATCTCCCTAGTGATGAGTGATGCTGGATTTTCAAAAGTTTTTATATACCTTTTGACTGTTTTCATGTCTCTCATAAATGTTCGTTCAAGATCTTTGCCTTTATTTTCAGAAATGTATCTACTCCCAGGCTCCCCTTGTATTTAGCATTGTGCTTGTTCAGAATTTGATAACTAGCTATACAGATTATGATCAGCAACTTCCAGAAAGGCCCAACACAGACTATATGAAATCACAGATTATACTCTATGATTCCAAATCATACATAAAGCTAACATTGCATTGTTAAGTAAATGAATATATGTGTACGCATATATTTGTGAGTTTCAGACTTTATAAGAAGTAAATGGACATATGAACTACCTACCCTTTGTTATATTTTCACCCTTTATAACACTGGGGGAAACAATGATTTTCCCAGTGTAATAGCCAAGTAAAACAGTGTGATATTACTTGCTAACTGAACCAATAAATGTGCAGATATCTCCAAGGAATCCTGAACAAGTTCTGCTTTGCCCAAAGCGTTTTACTTATTTATTTTTAAGCAAAAGACTTACTCTTAAGATGGAAAGAATTTGAATGTATATTTTTCTTACATATTTTAATTATTTTTGTTGGGGTACATACTACATTCAATTTTTATTTGTTTGTTTTCATTGATAATAGAATATTTGCTCATAAAATACCGTCTGACCATAGTTTCCCTTCATTCCACTCCTTCCTGATCTCTCCACCCACTTCTATTCCCCCCCCCCAGATCCACTACCTCTCCATTTCCTTTTAGAACAGAACAGACCTCCAAGACATGATAACCAAACACCACAAAACAAAATACAATAAGACAAGGCAAAAAGCTCTCATATCAAGGTTGGACAAGACAACCAAATAGGAGGAAAAGAGTCCCAGGAGAAAGCAAAAAAATCAGAGACACACTATTTTCCACTACTAGGAGTCCAATGAAAACATCAAGCTAACAACCATAACATCCATTCAGAGGACCTGGTATAGACCTCTGCAAGCCCCACTCTTGCCATTTCAGTCTATGCATGCCCATGTAAGCCCTGCTTTAACTGATGCTGTGGGCCATGTTCTTCTGGTGCCCTCCATCCACTCTGACTCCTGCAATTTTTCCTCCTCCTCTTCTTTGGGGTTTTCTGAGTTTCAAGAGGATTGAACTGATAAAAACCTCTAACTTAAACTCTCCCCCTAGTGTCTCACTGTGCATCTCTGTACCAGCTCCTATCTGTTACCGAACAAGACACTGATCTACAAGTATACATTTTCAAGAAAATTAAATAGGTAAGACTATAAGGTCAGCATTCACATGATTAATTATGGTTCAAAATAACTTCAAAGAAATAGATTTCACAGTAGGAGCTTTAGTGAGCAAAGATAAGGATAATGTATCACCAGAGATGATGATGCCAGGAAGCAAAGAAAGAGTCAGAGAGAGAGAAAGATCTGATCTAGGAGAAGCCACATCAAGAACTATTTTTAACAGCAATGCTACATAGTGAAGGCAAAATTTTTACATTGAAATATTGTAAACAAAGAATTGTACTCACATTAAAGATTTTTGTTTACTTTTTTTGCCAATATTAGCTTATAAATTGCTGCAGCAAGCTTTGTTTTATTATAAGTTAAAGAAGCAATTTGCTTATAAATATTTAAAAATACCAGAGTATTATGCCTTATTATAGAAGCATACATATTAAAGAAAATTTATAGAATCACAAGTATAGAAAAGAAAATGTTTAAATATGACCCAATTCTTCAGCACTAGAGAAATATTACAATAGCTTTAAATACAGTCTATAAATTTCTGTGACAAGTACCTGAATATAAAACCACAAACTATAGCATTTAAAACAGGAACATCACTTGAATAAATGAGTGACTTCTGTAAAGTTGCAAATAGTGAAATTGGAAGACTGATACAGACATGTACCCACATGGCCACACGTGTGAACACACATGTCACCTACCACAACACGGCACAAATACCATCTCATTTATCTGAATTACACATTTGCTTATATAAGCAAGCACAAACAGACTCAGGTATCTATATTACATAAGATTAAAGATAAAAATATAAACATTTCTTTTTCCAATTTCTTCTTAAAGTAGTGAAACATTGACATGGGCACTAGGCTAATTTTCCTGAGAAAAGGCTACAGTAAATATTCAAGGCCATTTGTAACCAATATCCCGAGTCACTGAATATACCACCTTCTCATATAAACTCAGACAAGTTTTTCTTAAAGTGAATCATTATCTGGAACTAATTGCTAAGCCAAAATTCGTATAATTCTTATCAGTAGTTCTTACAGATTTGTCATTTTTCTGCACTGTACAATCATTTGAGTCATAAATGTTCAAGGTTTTTTTAATCCCTGTTTCAAAAGCTGTTTACTAAAACAAAACCCCAGTCACCTTGTGCTTTGATTAAACACTTGCGAGTGCTTTCAAGATAAAGCAGTGTTTGTGGAGTGCTCAAAAGAATTATTTTCGTTTAAAAGCACAATGGCTGCAGTGGATGGGTATGATGGTGACAGGGGAAGCTGCCTGTTTTCCACCCCATAGTGTCAACCGTGAAGAAGACTAGTTCTAAGTCATTCTTTAGTTGGTTTTGAGCACCTGGGAAAAGCCAACAGGATTAACTGATAACTTCTAAAAATACAAAGATTTGGGGGGATCTTGCCAGTTCTATAATCTTTCCCTTCCCATTCTTCTTCTAATTCCTTAGAGAGTCTACTAATGAGAGACAGCTGTGTGGAATGGAGACTCTTAAAACTAAAGAGGAAAGTACTCACTAGCAATATAATTAATGCCTTAATTCACTTATTCATCCATACATTTATTTACTTACCATATATATACATGCAGTATTTACTAGTGCAAATTAATGAGACCAGATTTTAAAAATCTTATTTAATTCATTGTTCTAGTAGGGACATAGATATAAAAGAATTATAAAAAATCACCAAGGATGAAAATTATGGAGTTTTCCATGAGGCTCACCAAGACAGGATAAGGTCATACAACCTCAAAATGCTACCTTAACACTTAAGCATATTATAGATGTAGCACTGGACACAGACCTGTGGTCATAGGAAACAATCCATTTACTCAGGTGATTTCAATGATTGACATGGATCATAACCAGTGAGAAGCCTCCTTGACCCAACGGACCTTAAAATAAACAATTTTTGTTAGGTTAGGCCCAGTTTCCACCTTATCTCTAATTTTCAAATACCTCAATCAAAAATATGTTTATACTAAACAAAACTCCTTTCTCAGAAATAGTAATTCATATTTCAAAAGCAAAACAAATACCATTCAATATGGCAGAAAAGATATTATTCCAAAGTAATAATTTTATGAATTTAGAAACCTCCCCCTAAAAGGCATTTCTGTGTATTAACATTCTACAGCCCAATAAGTACAAATAAAGAAAGTTTGAATGATTTATAAATTATTTCTGGGATATTAAGTATGTAATTTGATTGCCAGATTGTAAACTCAGTGCCATTGATACATAAAAACATGATATTGCATACATTTTTGTTTAAAATTTAAATTCTGAGCCAAAATTTTCTTTTTAGTTTACTGATGCTGTGTTATCTGGTAACACCTTGAACTCTCACTATCAAAACTGAATTTAGAAAGATGGAAGCTGTGCTCTTTCTGTAAATTCAGCTCTGCTTTCTAAAAATAATATTTTCTCTTTTTCTGTATATAGATGCCCTACAATAGTTGAAGCACCTTTTTAAAAAATCAGAGATGGAAAGGGAATGTGGATTTAGGACTATGCAAAGATGGTGATTATCTGGAGAACACAGAGATGATGGTGAACAAAAGGCAGAATATGCACTATTCCAAGAGGCTAATTTCCCTTTGGTACAAAGGCATAGGTCAGTACTGGGTTAGATACCGGCATCAGTTCATGATATAATTCCTTTAAATAATCATGATGACTGTGGGAGAGAATATCCCCCACTTGATAGATGAGAGATTTAGATCCACATAAAACCCCTAAGATCCTATAGCAGTCAAGCTGAAAATGTCATCCACATTCATATGATTCAAGAGCCTATCTTCATTCCATTCTGGATAAGGTATCAGGGACCCAATAAAGCAGTTGTTCCAAAAAACAAGACATATCTTGGGTATTCACCTTCGGACACTCTGAGAAAATTAGACAGTTTTATTACCTTTCAACCGATTAGCAATAATTTAAAACTAATTATACCATCTTTTCTATGATTTTGGGGAACTTTTTCAATGTAAATAGGTCATGGTAGAATGGTATTGAACTTTTCAGGATTGTTCATACAATGTCTCCAAAGGGCTTGGGCAACCATGCTACTCTGGCATCACCATCTTCACCACACAGTTTGTCCTGTAAGCCTGTGACATCAGTCCATATCAATCTCTGTCGTTGGCACTCATTCCACAGCTCTAGGATTTCCACTGTAATTTCATCAGCTAATCTTCTGATCTCCCTTGGTAGCAGTATCAACCATTCTCCAGACCCCTTCAATCTTGAAATTTTATTGCCCCCCCCCCCAAACCAGTACCACTTAGCAAACCCTTATATATTACCAAGCTCAAATGCTAACCTGATCACCTTGGTTTCTTCTCATCCACAGCCTTGGTGTGCTGACCCTGAGAAAATACTTCCTAGATTTTGCCTTGATGGTAAAATGGTCTCTTAGTAATCACAGCTGAATCATCAATCTCAGCTAACAAGCATTGATTATACCAGGAAAGCGTTTCACATCATTGGTATTGGTCTCTTGATAATCATAGCTAATCCTTCAGCTTCAAATGATTAGAAATGACTGATTATTAACTCAAAGTATTACACAAAGAACCATGGTGGAGCCCTTGCTTCTCCTTGAAACTTCACAGGCCAGACCTCCATCTTTTGCAGAATCCCCATATTTCAGGTTCACACAGAGAAGCTCATGAAGCTCTGAAAACCCGTTGGTCTTTCCAGCCTAAAGCTCCAAAATCCTTCTACAGTCCTTGAAAATACAAGCAAACCCACAACAAAGCAAAATGTGACTAGGTCCGTTACAACAATAGTCCATGTTCTGTTACCGAGTTCTGTTCTATTTTGTTTATTACTGTGAAAGCACCATGACCAAAAGTAACTCAGGAAGAAGTTCAAGTGACCAGTTAAAGTCTATCAGGAAAAGAGTTTGTGTCAGGAACAGAAGCAAAGGCCATGGAAGTATACTTTTGGCTTTCTCAGCCTGTTTTTTTATATCATGTAGGACCACCTTCCTAGGGGTGGTACCATCCACAGAGGGTTGGCCCCTCTCACAACGATCATTATCAAGAAAATCTCCCACAGATTTCCCTATAGGCCAATCTCTTTCCTCAGGTGACCCAAGTTGAAAAAAACCAATAAACAAAACTAATCATCAGAATCTCAGGTCCACCCCTCCCCTTCTCGACCTCATTAAAAAGAAGCTCCATCCATACTGCTTTCCAGACCAGAGCTAAACACTGTCCTTTTATTTCTCTGCAGTCCTTAGCTCCAATATTGATTACTACATGCAGCCTAAATATTTCCTGGATTTATCCATCTGCCTCCATTTCATCACATCTATTGCAAACCACACTGCATCTTTTAGAGGACTGCATTACTGAAATTGCCTCCTCAATGGTCCATCTATGTTCACTTGACCAAGAATAATCCTGCTAGGCATAAATATAGCCCTGTCCCTTAGTCTTGCTAAAATCTTCCCTTGTTGCTCTTAGAAGAGATGCCCAGTTCTCCCAAAGAACTTGTAATTCCCTCTTCTGTGTCATCTTTCCCTGACCAGCCTGTTTGAGAGTGTCACTGAAATATTTTCTGTTGTTTGAAACTGCCATGCTCTATGTCCATACCTTCCTGAGCATTTGTCTCTCAGAGACATTCACACACTCATTATTATTATTATTATTATTATTATTATTATTAGTAGTAGTAGTAGTAGTAGTAGTAGTAGTATTTGCTACAATGAGAGAAAGCATTTACATCCTTCAGCTCTCAAAATTTGTTTCTGGAAACTTCTCTTTTATTTGCTTGTGTACGTTTAGGCCTTACACATTTTTCTCTAAATCATGAGTCATGAGTCTTTTATTTTTATATAATTGCCTATCCATTTCAACAGAGCTCACCATTTATAAGAAAACAAAACATATCACCTTGATCTTACTCTATTTATAGCTTCTAATTAAGGGGTTTATAACATTATTATACAAACCCTTTATCCACCATAAAATGTAGTATCATTTACTCATATAATTCTTCGTAGTTAATAGCATACTGTTCTGGTATCAAAAAGTAGCAGAGGAAGCCAGGGAAAGAAAGCCAATAAGCAATGATCCACCATGGCCTCTGCTTTAGAACCTAACTCCAGGTTCTGCTTCAATTACTCCATCAGTGGCTGGTTGTAAACCAACAATTGGAAGATGAAATAAACTCTTTCCTTCAAGTTACACTTGTTCATGAGGTCTATTATAGGAACAGAATCCAAACTATAACATAAGAAATAGTTCATTAAACGCCCCTTTTATCTCTGAAGGTATGGTTTCATCTAGTTTTCTACTTACGCATTATACAGTTACTTTCTCAATGTTGCCTGAGTTTGATTCATTCTATGGCAGGTAATCAATTTTTTTCTCCCAGTTTTCACTACAGAGTTTCACTATTAGTTGAAAAACACACACCATTATCTGTTAATGGCAAAGTCATTAGCTTGGTAATTATAACACAAAACAAAAAGATGCAGCACACTTTCCCACACTCCTAACTCACAGTTGGCCCATGCATATAATTCACAGTTCATGTAGGGAGATATTACTTAATCTAGTAGTAAATCTGTATGTAATGGTTTCATGATCAAGAACTAGATGAGTCATTCCCTAAGCAGTTAGGTTTATTTATGTTCTCCAAGTGTATACAAAACAGATCTGCAAAAACGATTATGACAAACTTATAATTAGAGAATGAGCCATGAAGAAACTTTGAGATCATCGTATCTAGCCTATTCATCTCGTGGATTAGCAAGCACCTGCAGGAGGCTGAGCAAGCGTTTGAGTTGGCAGGCATTCCTGAAGAACTCTCTGGATGAGTGTGTGAGTGGCAGAAGAAGCCTCAGTCTGTGGATAGGGTCAGAGAATCCACAATGTGGGTGGGAAGACTGCTGAAGTCGGAAGTCATTCCTAGTTGGTTACCCAAAGATAGAGATTGCTTCCAAAGAGGCAAAATATATGACCTCATACAACAGACTTCCTACTGACATGCTGAGACCTTCAGTCACTAGAAAAGCAGATTGTCAGTCACAGGAGATGCCTCTTGACCACAGACTGCTGAGTTCCACAGAGTTTTTCAATCCTTATCTCATTGTTTTGTTTACCTCCTTTCTCACTTACACTTCTCTCCAGTTTAAATCCCCAATTACCTTTATGTTTTCTCCTTCGTGATCCTGACTCCTTACCGCACTGCCCCCACAATATTCCAAATAATTGCTTTAATCGCCGTGGAAAATCCATTCATCTACTTGCCCTGCTGAAACCTGGACACCTTGTGACAGAAACGCTTTCCTCATAAGCTTCCAAATGAGTTCCTTGTCTTTTCCTCCCTGCCTCACATTCTTCTGCTCACTGAATCACCCAAAGCCAAGCTACTCTTGACTTAGCCTGGACTCTGTCTTCCCACCACCAAGAGTTTTGTTCTGTTTGTGCTGCTTTGGATCCTGCATTCACAGTTTCTGATTAAATTATAACTGACTCTTAAACAATCCCTTCATCTGCTTCCAGTTCAGATGATCTCTTTATGATCACCAACCTTTCTATCTCAACCACAAAACTGATAATGTCACTGCAGCATATACATCCTATCACTTCCAAATGAAGCCAAAATGTCTTCCACTATGAAACATTTGATCTTGTGAATATCATGCTTTGCATACTTTTATAGTAAATTAATTCAGATGAGCTGCTTCCACCCATCTCAGTAATAACAGTAAATATAAATGGTCTAAACATACTCTCCTGTTAGGTCAGTCAGGTTGTTTTTCTGTTTTCTTTTCGGTTTCTTTCATTATTTGGAAGACGAAAGATCAACTGAGGAAATGCTTCCATCATAATGGTTGACCTGTTAGCAACTGTGGGGCATTTTCTTGATTGATGATTGATGTGGGAGGGTCCAGTCTTCTGGAAATGATGCTATTCTTGGGCATGTGGTCCTCATAAGCATAAAAATAGTATGTAGACATGAGCCTAGAAGACACACCAGTAAACATCATTCCTTCATGGTCTCTGCCTCAGTTCCCTCTGCCAGATTTCTGCTTGAGTTCCTGTCTCTACCTCTCGAAATGATACACTGTGGTTTGAACATGTGAGCCAAATAAACTATTTCTTCCACAAGGTTCTTCTGGTCATGATCTTTATCATAGCAATAGAACCCAAACTAAGACTCGTATCAGTTAAAAGAAAAAATTCTGATTTAATTCTTTACATTATGAAGACATATTTTTCTATAAGAAACTCTGTTTGGTCTGAGGCTCAGCACATCCAAGTGTTGCTTGGCAACCTGATGACTTGAGTTCAATCCTTGCACCTCAAGTTAAAACTTGGACGTTGTGGCATACTGGTCTAACTTCATCACTCCTATGATGAGCTGGAAGGTGGAGACAGGGAGCAAGCATAAAGCTTGCCCTGAGTGTGCTGTGCAGGTGGAGAAATATAAAGAGATCCTACCTCAACCAGGTGGAAGGTGAGAACCAACTCCTAAAAGGTTTCCTCTGTGTGCTCTGTACCTTATATATGCTCATGTGCATGTGTGCGCGCACGCACACAAAGAGAGAGATAGTCCATTTGTGAATAACACAGTAAGTTAAAATACAAGAAGTAAAAACATATACCATAGATGAGAAAAACTAAATGCTTCTTAAGGCTCTTTCTATCTTTGCTAACTCAGTGAAAGACTCCCTGTTCATTCAGGTTCCTGTTCCTTTTCAGGATAACTGATCTCTATTCCTTCCCATTGAATATACACCTTCTTGACTCTACTACTTTTCCAAACTTCCCATTCCATTAACCTTGTAAGTTTTTTTTTCTTCAATTCTGCCTTCCTCCACTGGTGCTGTCTAGTTGCCATAGGGATTATTTTCCATCAGGACACCGTGATCTTCTATCGTGCATCTCATAGTTTAGAATGACTTTCCTCTGAACATTCATGCCATCACTAGAATAAACATTTTAGACACAAGTAACCACATAGCTCTCCCATTTTAAATATAATGATTCTACCTCTTGCCTGTGTTGGGGCTTCCTTTTGTGGCATATGGAGACATTCCTTGAACCAGATATTTCATAATGAGAATTGTAAATTGATGGTCAAAATCACACACTGTGTTTGAAAGTTACAGTTGCAGAAATATTCAGAAGTTATTACTCATACAACACACCACCTCCAACTTAATATGCCTCCCTCCTATGCTTCTAGAAGAGGGAAGTCAGACCACGAAATGGAATTGTTTCTAGAAGGTCTTCATTGAGGCAAAATTGGCTCTGCACCAATTCTAAGATTTTTCTGAACTTTACTAACATTCGAAGGCTTTTGTTGCTTATTTGTTTGTTTGTTTTAGCTTTCTTCCCCTAGACTTTGATTGGAGAATGAGATCCAAAACCAGCCATAAAGAAAAACTGTATTTTCAGAATTTATAGATCTCTACATTCTTGTATGATCAGTAGGGAAATCAAAGAGGGTCAAAGCGGCTTCTTAAGTTTCTGTGCAAAAGCAAACAATGAAGGCTTTTGTGTCATAGTCTCCTATTTCATGAAAAGACATTTTGGTCTATTAAAAATATACTATGTGGTTGGTGAGATGGCTCAGGAGTTAAAAGTACTGGATGTTATTCTTGATGGCCCAAGTTTAATTCCAACACTCACATGGCCATTTACAATCTATAACTCTAGTTCTAGGCATCTAGTGCCTTCCTCTGGCCTGTGTAAGCGCAAGGTCTACTTGCGCTATATTTACACATATGCAGGTCAAATATCCATACACATAAGATATTTTTTTAAAAAAGAACAATGTAAAAAGTACACCATACTTCCTTGCTCCCATTTGCAAACATGCGATCTGCAAAGATCATCATATGCCATAAAAAGCTGGTTCTTGTATGAATTATGTCAGAACAGACACCATCTCTTATAGCTCTGTGGAAATGGAACAGTGGCATTTATCAAAACTAACTATGGGATCAAAGCAGGACATGTGCCCAAGAACATACCCTTTCTGTTAGAGTGGCATTTGGATTCAGGAGTCCCCATGAGTATCTTTTCCTTACTCATTAGATGCTGGAATGGAGTAGACCATTGTTCATCGCACATTTCTTGGAAGGCTTTATGCTACTCAGAAGATGTACTTTCCGTGTAAGTTATGGCTTCATCACAGCAAATGTAATCTAATGGATTTCTTTTTATGTTATTTTATTATGGTTTTGTTTCCCATCCCCCACTTTTTTTTTTTTTTTTTGACAGGGTCTTACTCTGTATCAGTATTAGTTACTTTTTCAGTTCTATGACAGAATATACTGATTAAAAAAAAAATTGGGAAGAGAAGTTTTAGTTTGACTAACAGTTCCAGAGAGGATACAACTAATTATAGAGGCAGCAACTTGAGGCCGACTTGGCAGTGAGGAAGCAGAGGTAGAAATTTTGCCAGAGGTGGGAGCAGGTTTTTAAAGCCCAGCAAGACTTCACCTCTAAAGATTCCACAGGCCTCCAGTTGCAGACCAGGTGTTCAGATACATGATGCTCCATGTAATATCCCTGGCTAGACTAGAGCTCACTATGTACACTATGTAGCCTCAACCCCTCAAGGGATAGGTTATAGGCTTAAGCCACCAATATTTTGTATTCTATCATTAAGTAATATTCTACATATTTTACTATTTAATTTCATATACATGTATTTTTTTGGTTTTACTTTCTCATTATACTCAAAATAACTCTTTGTAGAAAATTAAAAATAAAACATAGTTTCATCAAGCAAGTTCATTCATAATTGACAAAATTTTAACATTCAGAGTAGAATTATGATTATGCCCTTGTTATGCTAATATTAAAACTGTAAGTGTAAGGTAATTATTCTAGTGTTTATTTTAGAATGATGATTACTTAAGTCCAAAAACTATAAAGAAAAAATCTTTAAGTTGACATAATGACTATCATATAAAATGTTAATAATTAAACTTAATATTGGAAGAACATTAAAAGTATGTAAAAAATATAAAAATAGTTTCTGCATTCTCCACTCAGAGCATTTTGCCCTTAACTCAATGATTACAATTCTAAGCAAACTCTTCCTCCATAAAAATATATGCTTTTATAATTTCATGTATCAGTCTACACCCAAAATTATTATATAGTAACAGGGATATTGCCTCTACCGTGTCTTGTTTTTGCTTTTATACATTTTATTTTTTGACACATCATAAGATTTTATTATTTTTATATAAAACATTTATCTGCAAAATATTTAAGATGAGTATTTAAAAAGTTCAATACACGATAAAAAGAAAGTGCGTGTGCACGGAAATGTGAGTGGAGGTGGACATGATGTGTCAGAGGACAGCATTCTGGAGCCAGTTCTTTCCCTTCCACCCTCTTCACAGCAGGGTTTCCACTTCTGCTGATTTTTCCTGCACTCCTGACTCCTAGCTGAGCAGCAAGACCCTCAGGACTCTTTTCTCACACCCCACGTTGACAGTCGGGATTACTGATGTACCATCACATCATGCCCCTCTTCTTCCATGGATTTAAAGATCACCTCAGACAGCATTTGAGCCGATGACAGTGTTTCTGCCCACTGACTCAGCTCTCCAGCCTGGAAACTGTCCTTTATCTGTACCTAAACTCACCAGTTCCAGTCCAAATGCTTATCTCTTCTTACATTTTAACTGGAAGTTAGTTGTGGTTTACATCTGCTGCTATTTAATTCTCCCCTTGTATTTCCTTCCTTCCTAAGTAATGCATTTCCCAAGTGTAGAGCTCTTCCCCTTCTGAGAAGCAACTGAGTCATCTCAGTGTCTTCCTCAGTACTATCAATACCGCCTCCAAAGAAAACCTCCTTCTCTATTACTTGATCAAAGAAACTTTGATATTTAGATGAAATTACATTATCAGATCCTTAGTAATACCTTTCTAATTTCAGGAGGTTGTAATGCAAGAGGATCTTGTGTCCATGATGACTAATGGTTCCTATGGTATCCTGGTAATATGTGCTTAAAGTTGAGCAAAAAGGCCTACCCACTCTGTGATGTTCATGCAAGGATTTTGTATCTTGAAATATTCCCTTGTTAAAAAATGGTGCCAAAAGTTATGTCCAAATTCTCCATTAAATTTTCCATAATTAACACTCCTTTCAATAAAGCATAACATTGTTGCACGAATGAAGGAAACTCAGAGCCAGATCGCTGGGAAAGGTTGAGATATCAAAGAGAGGAAACACCACAGTCACATCTCACCCAGCTGTCTTCCAGCTTCCTCAGCCTCGCTCCTCCTGGCTTCTACTGCCTCCTCTATCTTTCTATTCCTGCCTTAAATACCTTCTTAGCCCAGTTGTTTGACATCCAGGTTAAGATTAAAGGCATAGACCACCACTGCCTGCCTCTGAGCCTGGAACTCCCTCTGCAATCCAAGCTGGCCTCAAACTCAGATCTGCTGGGATTAAGGGCATAGGTCACCACTCCTGGATATTCCCTGTGCTGGGATTAAAGTTGGGAGTTACCACTGTCTGATCCTCCTAGACTGACTGTGGGCAGATCCCTCTGATATCTCAGACTGATTTTTATTAAATTCGAAACGTATCCCCACGTAACAATACATAATTTTTCTACATTTTCCTCAACATTAAAGAAATTAAGATTTAACTTATGAGTGGGAAAATCTGCTTTGATTTTCACTTATTTAATTATGAGTAAGACTAAGCATCTTTTGTCAGTCATTAATCTTCCTTTTCTTTCAATTGCCTGTTTCTATATTTAACCATTGTCATTATAAGTAAACTCATGAACAACAAATTTAGGGCCATTAAATATATTTTCAGAACCAGTTTAGTTTGGGCTATTAATGTCATCATACAGAAGTTTTGACTATTTAAAAATCTCAATATTTTTGTTATACTTTTCTGAGTTTTATGCAGTGAAGCTTTCCTCAAAATATGGTTCTTTGTCTTTTCTTCTGAAGGTTTTCAGTTAAATTTTCAATCTCTACTTAAAATTTCTGTGTATGTCTAGTGCTGTGTGATTGCTTTGCCTTGGATAAAACTATATAAGGTATCATTTGAAAAAGAAATATTTTTCTCAAATCATTATCTAGATATTTTAAGTCCATTGACCCCTTCAAAACACTAATATCAATTCTACCTACCACACTCAACGTTAAAAGAAAAATATTTTTTTGTATATGAACTTTCTATCTGCTGATTTGACAGGGTACTGTCATGGAAAATTTCCTTGTGTTTTTCTCAAAATACTGTGCCATTTATGCTACGAATTTAAAATATTGAATCCATATTGTTGATTTTGATTTTTATAAATGGTTCAAGACATGGGTCCAGTTTTTTTCATTTCTATGGAGATGATATTTTATCTTCCTTTTTTTTACATTTAAAAAGATCTTTTTCCCCATATATCCCCCTGCTCTCCCTCCCTTCCCTCCTGCCAGTCCCTCCCAATCCTCCCTCAGCCTCCTCCCACTCCATCCCTATGTCCCCTTCCCCCAAAGGGCAAGAAGTCCCAAGGTGAGTCAGCTCAGCCCGGTGCATCCACTTGTGGCAGGTTTGATTCCCTCATCCCAGAATCAGGACTGGGTTAGGTGGTCCTCTGCAGGAAACGGGCTCCAAGATCCCAGCCCACGCACAGGCACGCAGTCTGATCCCACTGGCTGTTCTTGATTCAGTGAGCTCCCCAGAGCTCCAGTCAGCCCTCTCTGTGGCACTTCTCCTCATAATCTCCATCCCCTTGTTCATACAGATTCTCTTTTCCCTCTCTCCAACTGGTCCAGGAGCTCTACCTGATGCCTAGCCATGGATCTCTATCTCTGCCTCTATTTATTTTTGGATTTAGGTTCTGTAATGATACTTAGGGTGGTTATTCATTTCATTATAAGGGAAGTCCTGTTTAGGTACCCTCTCCACTATTG
The DNA here is from genome assembly GCA_033318265.1 of Phyllotis vaccarum. Classification (NCBI taxonomy): domain Eukaryota; kingdom Metazoa; phylum Chordata; class Mammalia; order Rodentia; family Cricetidae; genus Phyllotis; species Phyllotis vaccarum. Next base: position 51,732,841 of record JARWLC010000019.1, on the reverse strand, counting down.
GTCAAAGACCTAGCCAGGGACATCCTGTGAGTTCTTGAATGTTTCTTTAGCACCCGGCCTCTTTCCAACCCCACATGATATTTTTAAGTGTTAGAGGTTGAATATATTGTCCTTCACGTGTATTCTTGACAACTTTGTCAAAAGCTCATTGACAATATTTATGGGTTAATTTTTTAGCTTTCTCGTGCTTTCTCCGATTATTTGGTGTTTAGATGAGTAATGATGCCATACTTCTTTGACAAATAGGGTTTCTAATAAAATGTGAGATATTGCTTTCAGGTTTGTTCTTAATATGCACAGCTGTTTTTATCTAATCAGAGACTTTGTGTTCTATCCAAATTTTAGTGTGTGTGTGTGTGTGTGTGTGTGTGTGTGTGTGTGTGTGTGTGTGTGTGTGTAGTTGCTATTTCAATAGGGATTTCACTGAACCTAGAATCATGATATTTAATAATGATATTTTTAACAATTTGCTGATTCTCCTAAGCCTCGTATGTATGCTTTTGTTTATTCAATGTTATAAATAAATTGTATTTTATTCATTTCCATGTAGATATTTCACTTCCTTGGTAAGTTTATTTTTAATTATTGCATCCTATTTTGGTTCTATTACATGCCAGAAAATTGGAAAGTCTAGAACAAAAAAAGTTCTAGACTTAGTGTGAATAATTCATGAATAGCAACTTACCAAATGGATAATAAATAGTGGAATTAAATCAGTAATGTAAAACTTCCCATCAAAGAAAAGTCCAGGATCTGTTATTCTCATTTGGTCTCATTGAATATCTCATTGAAAGAGATAGTTTTATTCCAAAATTTAAAAACTGTACATTTGTTTATAACTAGGTTGTATTCCTACTATAGCATGTGTGGAAGTCAGAAGACAACTTGTAAGAGTTGATTCTCTCTTTCTACCACATATGTTCAAGGAATCCACCTCTGGTGCTCAGTCTTAGCAGCAAGCCCCTGAAGCTACTGAGCCACCTTTGTGGCCCTCTATCAAATTTTACAAAGACTTAATACTATTCTTTTTCAATGTTTTCCAAAAAAAAAATTGAGGATGACAACTGCAAATCTCAATTTACACAGCAATAAATGTTTTGTGTGGAGTCATCTTTATGTAACTATGGTAACTGTGGTCCATTAGGTCTATAGTTTTTTAGTAGATTTGATTCACAATCAGCTACTGCATTGCATCGGGAGCTGTGGTGGGACAAAGCCCCACCATAGTGAACAAATGGTAGTGAGAAACTGCTCCCCTCAGGGTGGCCAGAAACTGAAAAGAGGAACACAGGTCTGCATACACACCCTTAAGAGTAAGCTCCTCACAATTCTTTCTCCACCTCGGCTCTACTCTTAAAGTTTAAACAACCTTCCAATCATCAACCATGGACCAAGCCTCCAGCGTGTAAACCTTTGAGAGGCATTGAAGTCCAAAATCATGACACCTTGATGCCAAAGGCAACAAGCTGCCCATAACATGGGCAACTTTTTGGTTCAAGACCCTGATGAACATAGATGCAAAGCATTCTCGGCAAAATACTAACAAGCCAAATTCAACACGCCATTTGAAAGATCATGTATCAAGATAAAAAGTGACCTTCCCCTGTGGCACAAGGATGGATCAACATATAAAAATCAATAAATGTGAAATGCTATTTAAAGAGATGAATAAATGTCATATGAGCAACTTAAGGATGCATAAACATCCTTTAGAAATTCAACATGATATTTAAAGGCTCCCAACAAATTAAATATAAATGCAACGTGTCTAACACATGAAAGTTATATATGAAATTGCCATAGCTAACATCACAGTTGACAAGTTTAGGTGAAGCAGCCACCACAGAGTCTTCTTACTCATAGAACCATTCCTTTAGCTGTGTATTTAAAGCATAATATCATTCATTCATGTTTTATATAGTATAAGTTTGAGAAAAAGTATGTATAGCAAATCCAGGCTTGGCAATTAATTTTAGAACATAGATTAAAATGTGAATATTTTAGCAGTAGTTGATGGTAGCTTCTTTATAAAAATGACCATGCTTTCTTGTATCAACATTATGCACTTAAGAGCTTGACAAACATAAGATCCCAAAAGTATTGAATGTACATGACTAACCAATAGAAATGGCAGGGCAAATAGCAGTCTGCAAAGATTACAAGTGAATCAGGCTTTAATTATTAATTAATAACTGATCCTGCAGTTAGACTGTAGGTCTTCAGAAACAATGATTTAGAGAGGAGGTAAGGTCTCTGGTGGAAGTGTTTAAAAGTTTCTAGAAGGAGTTCCATTGGAGCAAAACTTGAAATGCCACCCTATTATGAAACATGGAAATTGATATTCACTATCACAAAATTTGAGAAGTTCAATGGGCCCTAAAACTTTGAGGGGCCTCAGATATATATTTGTAAAGTATTTATAAAATTCTTAGGAACACTTTTAGTTTATGCAAAACTCTTTGTGAGAGCAATACAATTTGGCTTCAAGGTATGACTATGTGAACCCTGGAGAAGATCCCTGTCCATATATCTGAAGGGACACTAATATTGCACACTATATGTTCCAAGTCCACACTTACTTTGTGTTGGAAACTAATGTGGGTGGTGTAGAAACTGCAAAGACCTCGGCTGCTGCTTGATTTGGGGGGGCAGAATTGGCCTTCCATGTTTTATGAAGCTTCCAGAGGATTTTAATGTATATCCAAGGATTAAGACAGTCTAAAGGAAAGATAAAAGAGTCTTTAGGTTTTAGGGAACAGGTGAATCCTCAAAAATAGTGTGTTATAGGTGAAGAAGCATTGGAGGAAAATACAGAGTTTGGAGGGAAGAATGTTTGGAGAGTAGAGAAAACATAAGGTGGGTCATTATTGCATACACCTGACTAAATTATATTATATTTTGAGTACTGGTATATATTATATGCCTAAGATTCTAGCATTTCAAATACCATGAGTCTAAGCTCGACCTTATTGTCTTACAAATATTTACCTACATTTAATAAGTTATTCAACTTTACTGAAACAAATTTTCATCCTTTGTGAACTGGAGACAATAATTTTAATAATCAGGAAATGACTGTGGTTGAAAGGTTCATTGACATTTGTGCTGATAGTACTATTATCAAAAGCTAAAACGTCTTCCCCAAGAGGTGAATTTCATTCAGAAAACAAATTCTGGAGTCAAAGGAATGATGTAGTTCTTTGGTCATGAGAAACACAGGAAGACAAAGCAATTTACAGAACAGGGTTTCCATGGTTCAAGGTTAAAAAGACAGAAAAGAAGGTGAAGTCCATAGATAGTTTGTAGCTGAAGCTGTGACTATCCTTTAGGCAGGTCAAAATAAAATCTCAAGAGTTCATGAAAAGCTGAACTTTTCCTAACCATGACGTATATCACAAAGCCACACTTTCCTTGTTGGCTGGGACAAAGGCCGATATTCCTTTCTGGAGAGCCTGAGTTAGCTGACAGAAAGTGGCAAGGGAATCACCACTGTCATTATAGCTTCAAAGGAGGGGTTTTCATTTCCTAAGTAGGATTAACAAAATGTAAACTGAAATAAGAGTCTGCAAAAAAGAAATAAAATCTCACCTGCATACCCCCAAAACACCACAGCACAGAATACCGTGTATGCTTGCACTTGCTGGCCTGGATACCATGAACACAGGAGTGTGTATCTGGAAAATTGAAAATGAAAATAAGCATCTTGTAAAAATATATATAGTATATTCATTTTCAGACTTCTACCTTGCACAGAAGCATTTGGTTGAAATTAATTTGACCTTCCATCTGTGAAATTATTGTTTTCTATGGGCTTGGTCATATGATTATTAAATGGTGATTTCAATGCTATCATTCTTTATTACAGTTTAATATTAATGTTTTATTATCTATGTAGGAAGTAGAACTGAGAACTGTATCCACATTCATCATGCTTCTACTCTGAGAAAGGATTTAACGAGCCTCACATAAAATGCTACCTTGAGGAAATGTCGCAATTAAAATGGTACAGCTGCTTGGAATACATAAAATTTCCCACAAAGAAACAAACCAGGCAAACGTTGAGCATTGTGGCAAAGGCTGACATTGTTAAGACCCTTTTTAGGAAGTCCTGCCTACCCCATCACTCAAGTCTGTGCATTCACTGCTTACAGCTAACACTGTGTGATCTAGCAGCACAAGATATATATTCATATTCAGTAGATGGAAAAGCAGACAATATAGAGACTCACTCTGTAATAACAGGACCATGTTTATTTAAATATTTGCTTTTAAATTTTGGTATGAGTGCATGTATATATGCATGAGAGAGACAGTAACATAGACAGCAAGAGAGCGAGAAGGAGTGTGAGTGTGTGTGTGTGTGTGTGAGTGTGTGTGTGTATGCATGCACACACACGTGTCTCATATGGAACTCAACTTCTCAGGCTTGCTTTGACAGCACTTTTACAGAAGAGCCACCTCTGCAGCCCCAGGCTAGTCCTTTAAAACACCTGTTTATTAGCTGCCCCCCCCCACTTCCTTATACCTCAAATCATTGTGTCTCAAATCATTGAGGTACTTTCTATACCTGGTTTTTAAGCTCTTTTGTGAGAGGTAAGGAATTTCAGGAGCATTCAGTATCTAATACACATGCCTTTCCCTTTGTGTGGATAAGAAAATAGAAGGTATAAAATACAGTCAGAAGAAAGAAAAAGAAGAAAACTTATAGCATTTAAGCACGTCAGGTGGGGTATCAGTGTAGCCTCATGTAAATGACACTTTACCTGCATTCTTAGTATGGATTGAGTAGTGAGCCAAGGAGCTAGCTGGGACACAGGCATTCTGTTCTTAAGACACTGATACAAACCAGCAAGAAAAGGTCAGACTTGGAAGCACACCAATAGCGCACATATAATCATTATGGGGAGTTTATGAGTTATTTACTCAGCAAGCTTGAAAATATCAAAGGATGAGTTTGGCTCTTATTAGCATGAAGCCTTTTAAAATGACACTGAGGAAATTCTTCCTGCCTTTTTATTTGCAATTCATCTCAGAAGCACCTCTGTATTACAGCTTGAAATTACAGAACCACCCACAAATTTCATCGGCTTCTTTTAACAAATATTGATTTTTGCCCATCATCTAAGCTTGGGCATTTTGGACAGGGTGTAAATGAATGTCATGTTGCTTTTCGGGGCTGCAAGTACTTAATAAATAAATGAGATATCTTTTAGGAGTGTGCACTGTACTGAGACTCAGTCACAGGTTTTGGAAGGTGAGATTCAGGTGGATGAAGCAGCTTGTTTTGGTTGGGTTTTGTCAACTTAACATAGACTCACCCTGGAAGAGGGATCCTTAGTGGAGGAGTTGCATCCATTAGACTGACCCATGGGTATCTCTGGAGGCACTGTCTTAATCGCGAATTGATATAGTAGGCCTCATTCCGTGGTGGTTGGTACCATTACTAGGCACATAAACGAGCTGTATGTATAGTAGTTGAACAAGCCATAGAGAGCAAGCCAGTAAGCAGCATTCCTTCCGGTCTCTGTACCAGTTCCTGGTCCTCAAGTTCCTGTCCAGACTCCCCTCCAAGACAGACTGTGACTTGGAAGTAGAAACCGAATGAACTCTTTTCTACTGGCTGCCTTTGGCCATGGTGTTTATCATAGCAATGGAAAATAAATTAGAACATAGCTCCACTGTTTTCTGGGTTCTTTAATTGGGACTAAGGGTGTTCTTGTGTGTTAAAGAACCATCCCACCTTCAGTGACCAATTCTCAAGCATTCTTCTCAACTGTGGGCTGCAATATGTGTTCCATGTAAAACTTTGGGCAGAATCCTGGGGGAAAAGAACCGGGTAGCCTTCTTTTGAGAGAATGCCCTCTGAGGCCTCAGACTAGAAGAGCCATTTCTGGAAATCCTGCTCCATCCCCTCAAAGCATAGGCACAGACTGGAAAAGAGCAAAAGCCTTTCTCAGAGACAGCCTGGAATCATAGGAGCCTGTCCACTCTGTGGGGAGATGAATCATAACAACAATGGGTAGGAGTGAGCACAGACCGAAAGACAAACTAAAAATGAGGTAAGTGGAAATATTAGTTTTGAGAATAAGAACAAGGGCTTCAACATACTTTCAAAGCAACCTTTGGGGGGAAGGGAGCCAGATTTTGCTTCAGGGATGCACACAATAGAGTAAGGGAGGGAAGTCTAGAGTTCTTGTGATACTTTGAGATCAGTGTGAACTTGAGCAAAACAGTCAATTTTCCTGGCTTTACAGTATATCCTTCAATAATAGCCCTAATGCAGTGTTTAGAAGTAACAAAGGATTTTCATATAGATCTCACTTTGTGGTTATTACTACCATGCGATATAGTGGGGATGAGGAAGAAAAACGTAAGGAGAGAAGCCATTTTGGCAGAGTATTCATAAGCTTCTGTACCATATGCTGGGACTCTATTCATTTCACCCTTGACTTACAACATGGTTCGTCATATTGAACCCACTTTGTACAAAACATGAAAGTCAAGGGGCCTATATAACATGTCTAGGGAGCTCCTATCCAGAAGGGTTGTAGACAGAATCTAGACTAGCACATTTTCAGAATCCAAACCCAAATGTAATATGGTAACTATTTTCATAAGAAACTAATAAAAATATGAAGATGACAGAGAATCAGTATTAAAAAATTATGTAGTGATTGAATCACTATATAATTTTTTTTGAATTATTGTTCCTCTCATCTTAGGTAGGAGGAGTATCTTCTCTATCTCTTTAAGTTAGGCTTGGTTGTAAGAGTTATTACAGCTGATGAAATACAGATGACATGTCATTTCCTCACAAAAGCCTTAAGAACAAGTCTGTGATTTACCATTGTCTCTTTTTATCATGGTCACCATCAATTTTTCACAGGTGTTGCTTCATCCCACAGTCCTATGTGAGGTAATATGGGATGTTACACTTTACTGGCAAGCATCTGATACTTAGTGTGAGAAAGAAATCTTTTGTCATGCTAAGATACTATAGTTTGGAGACTTTAGGTCACTGAAATATAACCTAACCATACCCTGATGGACATACAGCTCTATTCATCAGTGTTCAATGCAAAGTCAGAAAATACTATGTGTATTAATTTATCAGAAATACTTATTAACAAAGTGAATTAGGTGCCTCAAAATTAATGAAACACTTGAGAATTGTTTAAGTCAGAGTGTCATAAGCTGTAGTCTACAGATCAACACTAGCCCTTCTACATACTCTTACAAATAAAGTTTTATTGGGACACTACCATGCCAATATTTTATTTGTTGTCTCTGGATATTTTCAAGCTACATTTGAATTTAGAAATTTCAAAGTAGATCTGTTTACTTTCACTTAGAGAAAAATTGTTCTATCTTTGGTCTATATAAGCATCCTTGATGTGGGAATGAGCTGTTTTGGCCCATGACAGGCACCATAGAAAAAGTAGGAGGGGAAATCACAGCATAGATAGGAGAAGCAGAGGGGAGTCAGGCAAACCAAGTCAGAAGCCCAAAGGAGCAACATGTAAGGAACACAGGTGAGCCATGGGCCACGTGGCAGACAGATTAATGAGAATGGGTTGATTTAAGATGTTAGAGCTAGCTAGCAATGTGCCTGAGCCATAGGCCAAACAGCATGAAGTTAATATAAGCATCTGAATTGTTTTGGGGGGCCGGCGGGTGGCTAAGGAGTCTGGGGAAGCAGGTCTGTGGGTCTGGACCTCTGCTCCTCCCCTCCCCCCGAGGCCAAGAAACCTCATTGTAACACATCCTAGAAAGTCTTTCTACAGGACAGAGATTCATTCATCTGTAGAACCATGTTAGCTTTCTGACAGTATAGCTAAATACCTTTGAAAATTAGCTTATAGGGAAAAGGTATTTTTGATGGTAGTGGGTTTTTTTTTTTTTTTTTTTTTTTTTTTTTTTTTTTTTTTTTTTTTTCAGTTTTAAAGGTTTTGGTCCATAATCATTTGGACCTATTGGTCTGGAGTTTGTGGTGTCACAGTGACTTTCAGAATGTTTGATATTGTTGTGAAATCTGAAACTGTGTTAATAAAATTCACCTTGGGTCAGAGGGTGGTGCCAGGAACTAGTTAACAAGAATTAACCATAGGGAGTACAGAGGACCCAGGAAGACGGATAGAGACATATATAGAAAGGAATATGGAGAGAAATGGAGTTTGAAGTTCTTTTTAACTCAGGAGGGCTGAAGAGATGCTATCTTTCTGTGTCTCTGGCCATAAAGAAAGGTCAGCTGGTTGCTTCTCAGTCTCTCTGAGCAAGAAGGTTTTAACCCCAATTCTGACTGTTGAATCTTTACTGATAAATAGAATGCTAGAGATTTAGTTAAAACCTACATTTTGCAGCTGCTTTGGAGCCCTGGCCAGCAAGGCCAGAAATCCCACAAGGCTGCTGCCTAAGCAGCTTGACATTGACTGCAGGTCTTGGGGCTGCAGAAGGTAGTTAAAATATCAATATATTCAGGTATAGCCAATAAGCCAATGGGAAAACAACAGTGTATCATAGAATGATCATGTCTAAAGGAAGTTTCTCACCTCATATAGGCTACGAAGCAAGGAAGGAGTAGATAAGTCTGTGTTTACTTTCTCCTGATAAGATGTGTGCCCATTGACCTAACTTCCGTGTTGTCAAAAGGCCTCACCTCCACCTCCTCTTCCTGATGATAAAATGGGATGGAGATCAAGCCTTTAACATACTACCTCTGGAAGGTTCTTTTCCAAATCATGACATAGAGGTGCTGCCTCCGAGACCACAAATGCACCTTTGTGAGAGAAAGACACGTCTTCTTGTCAACGGGGAGAAGCCTGGAAAACAGATGCTGGTAAGCAGCACCATAAAAACTGCTCAGGTCTAAAATACTCTTTGAGAGAGCTACAGGAGGCCAGCTCTTCCTGCCTCCCACATCCTGTGCAAGTAAACATGTCTGGTGGACAGCCCTTCTTACCCATGATTTCAGTATTTTTGCTATAACAAAATATCAAGTGAACTTGTCAACGCTCTGGTTCCTCACCGAGAAGTACAAGGAAGAAGAGATTGAATGAATCAGTTCTGAGCATTTGGCTCAGAGGTTTGTTTGCAGTTCTAACGTTTCTGGGAAAGTCCACTCTAGACAGCTGCACATGAATCCCCACAGTACACACTTCCTTGTGTAAGTTAATCTAGGTGCATTCTGTGGGTGTTAGAGAGCACCTTGGAATTGAGCTGTACAAAGAAAGGCATGCTGTCTTGAATTTATCAAAACATGTTTACCTCACAGATTTATGTATCAGTCACCGCAGAGCTGTCAGCGGTGTTTGATGAATATATGTTAAGCTAAACTTTCAAAGCCTTCCCAGTCCATCAATTTCCCTCTACATCAAATACAATTCTCTCTGATGAATTCCAAGAATGGTTACAATTGGGTACTACTCGAAGTACCCATGAACCCTGGTGTCTGTTTTTTCTATTCTCTGAAGGCTGTTCAGCTGCCCATGACCCTGGAGACTTACAATGTCAACACATGCTTACAGCCACCTCTTTCTCTTTTCTCATTCTTAGACGCCTACCTGGTGTCTACCTAGAAGCTGTTGTCTGTATTTGGTTTGTCAGTGACGTCTTCAATAAGTTTTGGGTGGGTGTAATTTCATTTTAATAAACTTTCTTAAGTGAAAAAACAAAACTAAAACATGATGGTGACTGGTTGTTTATTTTTGTTGTTGTGTTTGTCTTTTTGATTTTAAGACAGTCTCTCTACAAAGCTCTGACTGACCTCGAACTCACAATATAGACTATGCTCACCTCGAAAATTTATGACCACTCGTTCCTCCCTACTGACAGCTACTTCTCTTCCTCTGAGGCTCTTACGGTTTTTCACATCTGACCAAGGCTCTTCTCTCCTGGAGCTGTCCTTAAATTGTCATAGCCACACAGGATTTCCTTCCTCTCACTCATCATCCATTGTGCTAGCTCTGGGGAAGATAATTCTTACCAACTCCTACCCATTTTTCATTTTTCCTTATGAAGAGAGATGATCACTACAACACATCCCAGCTTCTCCACTACCATTTTTATCTCCTGCCAGGAGATAAATTGTCATAAGTTAACTTTGAGAAGAACATTTAGTCAGTGCTTAGATGAGCATCTTCTTTCTCCATACAACTCAGGCATAGAGCACACATGCTCCTTACTTTCTCTGTTATGCAGACTTCCAGCCTGGGTTCATCTATCTGATATGTTGCTGCCTCGTATAAACTAGTGGCTCTGTCAATTTGTTGGTTTTCCGTTAGTAAACAGGATACCTGAGGTCAAAAGCCAGGTGCAACAGTATCAGGTTTGTTGGGTAAAAGAACGGAAAAAATAAAGTTTAGTTCTCCATATTTTTGATTCATGACATGCATAAATTTAAAATTGGATAAAGAAAGTAGTATCACATAATTGCCCACAATGCTCACATAACTGCATTCTGTTTTCAGGACACCCACTTGCTTCAGTATGGAAATTTTTATTTTTGTTAAATAACTATTGTGTTCAGATATCTTATTATGAACTCGGAATACATACTATAGTTTCTAAATGAATGAAATAGCTAGTTTTGCTTCCTTATTCACTCATCTGGCAGCAGTAATATGTTGAGCAACTGCTCCACATGCTGCATATAAATCAATTAAAGTGAATTAAAGGAAAATAATGCATGCTTTTGTCTCATTTTTCTTATTAGGGAAGTGTGCTAGAAGATGTTATGTTTTGAGAAACAGATGCATAAATAAAGAAAGGAAACAACAGTAGGAAAGGAGAGAAAAAGGAACAGAGGGAAGGAGGGAGGAATAGAGGGAGGGAGGGAAGGAGGGAGGGAGGGAGGGAGGGAGGGAGGGAGGGAGGGAGGAAGGGAGGGAGGGAGGGAAAAAGTTGTCCTCAATTGAGAGATTGAGAACACGATAAGAACTTGTTGAATTCTATTATGATTTACATCTTCCTGACAGTCTTGTTCAGCTGTGTAGGGCTAATCCTGCTTCAGCTTTGGGATCTCTGGCCTCAGCTTCCTGGGTAGCCTGGACCACATGCACCTACAAAATGTATGTTGCGATTCTTAATAAGTCAATAAGTGTCCATCTTTTCTGAGGGACCGTCTGCGTGGACGGTAGGGAACTAGCCTTGTAAACATCTGAGTAAAGTGGCTCTTGTCAGAGAGCACAGTCAGCGCATAAATCCTGGTCTAAGTCGTATCCGGCTTGCCCTGTGTAATGGAAGGAGGTCATGTGGCCAATGGGGAGCAAAAGGTAGAAAGAAACTGAGCAGATATAAGATAGACATCCTTGGCCAGAGCACAGAATGCCCTGTAGGGTGCACTATGGGAAAACTTGGGTGTTCATTTGCTTCAGTGTTCCTTTGTGAAGAATAAATGATCCCTGTAGGGGCAGATACGGATGGATCCAAGAGGATAGTTAAATGGCTTTTTTGAGAGAATGGCTTAGACTGGGCTGGAGGGAGACATGGGAAAAGAGACAGATTCTGTATATAATATGAAGATAAGCCAACCAGATTCCATAAAAAATTGGACCAGTTTGGATGAGAGATAAGCAAGAGAAAGGTAATTACAGGAGAAACCAAGGCCCTGTGAGTGTGTGTGTGTGTACATGCGTGCACGTGTCTGTGTGTGTGTGTATGTGTGTGCGCACGTGTGTGTTTAATTTTTGGTCTTCTAATTTATTGTCATTTATTTATTTATGATTTTACTTTTTTGCTACCCATCTTCATTTTAATTGTCATTTGCTTGTCTGTTTAGTGATTATAACACGTGGGCTTCACTTATGACATATTCAGAATTATCGTTGTAGAACTTCAAATGAAATGGAAAAAAACCTTTCAACCATATAACTCCATTTTCTCCCATCCATTGTGTTACTGATGCCATATATTTTATTTGTGTCTAAACTACAAATGCCATAAAAATATTTTTATTGCTGCTTTAAACCATCTGTTGTCCATGGAAGAAACTTCAAAAAGAAAAATATAAGATCGTCTCTTGGATTTGCTCGTGTATTTACAGTTTCCTAGATTCCTTGCCCCTTCCTGTGGTGCTGAAATCCCATCTGCTGTTATTTCCCTCTGCCGAAGCAGCATCATGGAGTGAGAGTAGGCTGGCAGCGGATTTTGCCAGCATTTTTTTTTTTTAACCTGAAAACATCTTTATTCCATCTTCATTTAAAAGGCTGTTTTCAGCCTTTTAATCTAAGCTGGTTACTATGTCCTTTCGCTCCCTCTTTAAGATACCCACTTGACCACTGCTACCTGCATGGAGCTCCCCTCTCCAGCCCTTTCTATGGTTTATCATCCCATTGTCCTTAGCTTTATCAGTTTGAGTGCTAAATATATCAGTCAAGCTTTCCTGGTATGTGTTCTGTCCGGAGTTTTCTGGCTTTCTCACATTTATAGATTAATAAGTTTACCAAATTTAGAAGAATTTTGGACATCATGTTAGCACAAATGAGCCATAAACTTGCTCTGTGAATGTGGATGAGTTTGAACTTGCCAGCCCTTCTGCATCACCTCCCAAGTGCTAGAACAAAATCTAGCTTTGTGTAGTGTTGAGACTAGAAGTCAGGGCTTTGTGCATGATAGCCCACTACCAGCTGAGCCATGCTCTTAGCCCAGCCATTGGTTCTTTAAAGATTCGCTATATTAGGTCACTGTGGCTCTGTTTTATTTTTCTTTTGGTTCAATATTTTGCCTCTCGATTTTAGCCTGCTATACATATCACATATGTGTGCACATAAACATCACTTCCAACAGTCTACCTCGGTGGTCAGACTCACCAAGTATCCATGGATGTAGGAGGAAAAAAAAGACTTCTATCAAAAGCACCAAGAAATTTTTATAGATGCTTTTGGAAGAAGATAATTACTTCTCTCTGCCAACAGGGAATTCAGTGAAACTCCAAAATGAGAATTTTGGCAACTCAGAGAAACCCGTTGTCATGGATTTGGAGGAAGCTTCATAGTAAACAAAAAGACATTTCTGTGTGAAACAGTCTCACATAAGTGTGGCTGGGTTTTTCAGTTCAAGTCATTCAAAGATATTTAGCATATTTTATCAAGATTTGGATTAAACTATCATTAATTTGTAGTTTATTGTTGTACTTTGAAAAACATCAAGTAGTTCCAGTGGGCATATTTTTGATAGATAAAACAACTAACCTCCCCCCAAAAAAGGAAAATATTAACTTCCTGCCTTGGATCATTTCCATTCTCCCCCATCACGTGTGAAGAGAGTGTCTGTGGATGCTGGCTGGCTGGTCCTCCATTAGCCACCTCATTGCCTTTACTACTTCTCATATGTCTCTCAAGGCCAAAGCCCCTGAATGCTGGAATTCAAACAGAAGAGGTGTGTGGCCTGAATTGGGGAGGGCTTTCTGAATGTTACTTATCAACAATCCCCTGTAGAATTCACTTTGTATTTTACCTGGTTGTCTGAAAATATTGACTCGTTATATCTACAAGAGATAACTCCAGAGACTTGGACATACATGAGGTTAGAAAAGACAGCTGGACTCTCTCTAAAAGGCATTTGTGAGTCAGTGTGCTAATTAACTGTTGAATAATTATTGTGAATTTCTGTGAATCTAAAGTAGATGAGTAATGGAGGGGAAGGGAAGAAGAGAGCTACTGGATCACACACCACTAGGAAAATAAAAAGGACAGAGTTCTTGGTCTTACTGTTCTAAGAATCTATTAAAGGAGGTGAGGCCCATGCAATTCTAAAAAGTGGGAGAAACAATTCCATGTAAGGAATTAGTAGAATAATTTCTTAAAAACTTAAATCCTAGAGAAAGACTGTAGGACTATATGTTCTAGGACATTAGTATTCTAATATTAATAAAACTGGAAAATAAAGCACCCCGTAGGGTAAACTGCAAAGCACACATTTTAGTTCTTGTACAGAGTATTCATTGCATGCCCTGCTCTGGTGATAAAAACCACATTGACCCTATATCCAGGAGTCTTCAGTTTGATGGACATAAATCAACACTGAGCAATGGGCCATAAAATAGGAACTCCATATATTCTCTCAATGTCAGGACAAGAATGTTCTTGGCCACCCATTTCTAGTCCTAATTCCTACATTCTCCTGTGACTGCCCAAACCAGAGGCAAGTGTCTCACAAATGATTTTTCCCTTTGTCTTTTTAAACATACATGATTAACTTTCAATATACGTTGATCTGTATCCGCTCAAAATTCTTTCGTGGAAAACCTAAATCCTGTGCCTAGGAGTATGGCCTTACTTCGAAATGGCGTTGTCACAGATAGAAATAGTCAAGATGAGGTTATAAGGAAACTGGAAGTCAATCATCAAAATGAGCCTGTAGGTACAAATAAGACACACAGACACACACATAGACACAGACACACATACCCAAAGACACACACATAGACGCAGACACACATACCAGGACACACACACACATACACATACAAAAGCCATGTGAGCATGAAGGCAGATATCAGGGTGATATGCATGCAAGTTAACCAGCTACAGAAATTGTCAACAAACCTCGGAAGCTCAAAGAATAGATCAGGTTCTAGCTCTGCCTCGCTATATTCAAAGGAGCCAACATTGCCTGTGATAACTAGATCTCGATTCCCCAAGCTCCAGATTTAGGAGACAAAGTATTTCTGTTGTTTAAATCACACAGTTTCTGGTACTTTGTTATGACAGCCGCAGCAAACAAATACAGTCCCTAGTCTCCTTGGCTCTCTCACAGTTTAAAATTCACTGTGCCTACAATCTTCAAATTGATTTTTCTGTTTCAGAATGTTCTTCCATCCACTAGACTGCAAAAGTCACTATCCACTGCCATTTCACATGAATATCTCAAAACTGTCCCATTCTTGTATACCCTAACTCTTGATTTCTTCCACAATGCTGTCACCTCTAGCCTTCTTGTCATCAGAGATGGTAGTTGAAGCTTGTTGCTTCTTAGGCCAAACTGCACAAAGAAGCCAAGCTCTTCATTATACACACAATAGACTTTCAAGTACTCTGACCTCCTCTGTTTTGGCAGTCTTGTCCACCATTCTGATAGTCAACTAATTAAAACATTGAATGTTCTAGAAAAAAAATTTTTAAATGAAAATTGTGTTTACCAACTTGTCATACCCATGAACTTCATTTTCTTCACTTATAAAATGGAGACGTTTGCAAGGATTCTTTCAGTTCTTACCCATAGAAATGATTTCATTAAAGAAATTCACTCACAATATGTGGTGTTGACACTGTGTTTAAGGAGCCTAAAATGAAGTGATTGTTTGGTAATTACAGAGTTGATCAAATCATTGCAGACAGTACTCTAGGTAATTTAATCCCTGAAGTGAATTTTATTCCATTTAGCTGCCTATGTTCATACAAATAAGATAACGAGATAACTTAGCCACTGTGCAAAATGCCAGGAGTCTTCATACAAGCTGCATGCTCCAAATGGGCTGTTTCAACTTTTCATGTACCAGGAGACAAGACATGGTTTGGAATGTCCTATCTCCCTCCCTCCCTCCCTCCCTCCCTCCCTCCCTCCCTCCCTCCCTCCCTCCCTCCCTCCCTCTCTATCTCTCTCTGTCTATCTATCTATCTATCTATCTATCTATCATCTATCTATCTATCTATCTACCTACATACCCATATATATATATATATCTCATACATACATGTTAGAGTAGGTTCATGGAAACAAGTGATAAGGCAACTTCCATCTCTTTAATATTTTAATTAGCATTAAATACAAGATGGGGCAGATTAACATGCTTTTTGTGTGAAAATATGTTTTCATTAGTATAATGGCTTTTATTTATATTGTCAACTTAAGAACTATTTCAATATTAAGAATTTATTACTGAAATTAAAATTTATTTTAACCAACTTTCATTACATTCCTCCTTGCTCTTGCCTTTGGGGTACAATTCCAGCTTCCTATCCTGGGGTACACCAAGCATTCCCACCTTTGCACTGACTGCCCTCCCAATGATGTTCATGACACTGAAACATTCATCCAGATGTCCCTTTTTGATGAGATCTTATTTATCTTCTCCTTTCCTGACTCTAACTTAAGATCTTTGATGTTGTTAACCATAATATTAAACATCTCATAATATATTCACCAGTTTTTATACTTAAATTTAAATTTATTTCCACAAGAATACCCATCTGTTAATGGCAGAGGGATTTTCTTTTGTTCACACATAAATCCTAAATGCGCAGAACAGTAGATTCTAGAATATAACTATACAAATAATACTTGTTATTCAAATAAACCCAGCCATGATCTTCAGTATATTAATTCAGACAATCATTAAGGAAGTATCTTAAAATAGTCAAGAACTAGGAACAAACATATAGTTTATAGCCTGGCAATATTCAAACTGGAAAGACTTTACAAGAGTCATAGTATATTTTCATTGGTCCTCTAGCTTGCCAGTCATAATAGCCTCTTTCCTACAAGGCTGAAACATGATGATGTTTATATTATTATCCCAAGAAAACAGAGGATTGTAGATATTTAGATTTCTTTCTCTCTCCTGCCCTCCCCCCCATCAGTGTGTGTGTGTGTGTGTGTGTGTGTGTGTGTGTGTGTGTGTGTGTGTGTGTATGTGTGTGTATGTGTGTGTGTGTGTGTGTGTGTGTGTGTGTGTGTGTGTGTGTGTGTGTGTGTGTGTGTAGAAGTCAGAGGTCTGGTCTCTCCTGCCACCATTATCTACATGAATCAAGCTCAGCTTCTCAGGCTTGCAAAGCAAGTACTTTTACATCGTGAACCATCCCACCTACCTGAGACAACAGTGGGTTTTGACTTACTTTTTCTTTCTTTCTTTCTTTTTTTTTTTTTGAAGCAAGTCAGTTGATAAGCTCATATACTAAGTATAGGCTTTTTACAAATTTTTTCTAGAAAATTTAGTCAAGCATATTTATACCATAATGTTGACACAATGAAGAATAAGAAACATTATAGCAAGCGACTTTCTGTCCTCTCTCTATCAAGAACCTTCTCCATGACTAGTCAGAGGATTTATTTTTAATTGTACTGGGGGCACTACTTGATTGGGATTATAGAAAATTCCGTATTAGTGACTAGTTCTTTGCCAAAATAGCAGGCCACAGTGTGGTTAAGGGAAATGCATCCAGGTAGACAAAATGGTGGGTAGACAGAGAAGGAGTTTTAGATCTTTGATGAGGACCACTGTGACTTCACATCTAAGTAAACCATCCAAGTTTTGTTGGTATTTGCAGTAGTTTCAATTTGAAGGAGAAATTTATTGTACAGGTCTCTCAATTGTGATAAAAGTTTCCACACATACCACCACCTCTTGCCTTTCTGGGTCTTGTACTAATATTCACAGATCTTATCTATTAAAAAAAAATCTTGAGTAAGTCAGTTTATCAGGTCACTTTTCCCAAGAACCAGAAAAGACACTTCAAGAGTATTTATTTTCTACTGAGTTTCCAGAGAGTCTAATCAACCATATTCCTTAGCCTTTTCATGAAGTTAACTAAGCCTCAATCACACTACTAACTCTATCCTAGCCACCAATCTAAAAGAACTGAGATGCCTGTGTGTAAAGCTCAAAATGGTCAGATGGTAGACATGGAGGCCATATCAAGACAGTTGGTATTCTTTCTTGTATTAGGAATATGAGAGAATAAGGTAATGGAAGATGGAGCCACTTCTCCAAGATGTATAAGAGAAGCACATTGGTTTTCATGAGGAGAAACTGTCTATAGCATGAGATGAAGTAAGTTCTAAGAGTGCCTATGGAGAAATAATTTACTGTAACTTCTTTGAGGCCAAATTACCTCTGCCTCAAGGGAAAACTATTTTATAGTTCAGCAGTGAAACCATATCAGTATCACATTTTAGCTGAGATTATATAGAGGGGTTTATTTTTAATGCTTTCCTCTGAGGAATTTTCCCCTTTGAGAGTTGGCATTAAATATTGCTATAATAAAACCA
Organism: Phyllotis vaccarum; assembly: GCA_033318265.1. Classification (NCBI taxonomy): domain Eukaryota; kingdom Metazoa; phylum Chordata; class Mammalia; order Rodentia; family Cricetidae; genus Phyllotis; species Phyllotis vaccarum. The sequence goes on along the minus strand of JARWLC010000019.1, from coordinate 51,714,856 downwards.
ACTGACAACTGTGTCTACATGTGTAATGCTTGAGCAGTGTTTAGCTGAGATACCATGGCATCCAAAAACACAACAAATTCTTTGGAGGGGCAAGGAATGGCCTCTATACTTAGCAACACCCTGTCTATATATGTCATTAGTGGAAAAGCCTTATGAGACAAGCTTTAAATAACACAAAATTCAACTCACTTTTGTCAAAGATTCTAATAAAGAGGGTAATTGAGCTTATGAAGGCAGCTGGAAGTGTGAGCACCATGACACGCATTGCATAGTCCTCATAATGTCAACCCTGTGAATAAAAGTGAACTATTTACAAGAACATTTGTGAGAGGCAAAATCACTTTTGAGAAACGACTTTGCAAAGCAGTCACACCATTGACTCTAAACCAGCCAACCAATGTGTACTGAAGAGTCTATAAATCACCTGAGCTACATAGGATGGATGCTTGAAATAACATCTCAAACCCTTGAAGAATTATCCTTCTTACCATCGATCAATCAGAGTAAGAGGTAAATGAAGAGAGCTTGGACCTGGTATATATCCAGATATTGCAGCCCAATGTTTAGAAGTCTTGACAAGGCCTAATGTGAGTCTGGTATCAGCACATTAAAGCTGAGAGAAGGTCATGGAGTTCAAAAAAGCAGACACTTTCCCACGTCAAAAATCTAAGGTAGAAACTTTCACAGTTTGTCTTATATGTGAAAGTTTTAACCAAGGACAACAAAAGCTCATAAAAGTTACCCAGCATCCTGGCAGCCAGGCTAAGGTGAGTACTTAATAGACCATTCATGAAAACCCAGACTATATGTTTAAATGACATCCTGACCACATGGGATTTCTTGGAAGTTTTAATGTACACACACACAATGTGACTAGGATATTTTGCCACCATGAAACAGATTCATGAATTCTTCCATGTGTGCCCTTCATACCCTTATACTATATACCATTTCTAAGTTCAAAATATCAAGATAATTTACCAAGGTTATTGTCATATACCAAGAAAACCATACCAGGAGCCCTGTAAGAGTTTGTAGAAATAAAGTGTCTGGCTACTTTCCCTTCCAAAGATATACATGAAAAATGTCTTTGAGATACTGAAATGCATACTATCCTGTCAAAACAGAGAACACATCTCTAAAATCTGTGTTCTAAAGAAGAACGTGAGTTCAAGCAGCAGAGGATACCAAGGGGCCTGTCCTTGGGTGGCCTCCTGAGAGAAGGAAATAGAAGGTACAAGGAACTAGAGAAGTCTGGTTTGGGGAAAGGAAGTAGAAAACCAGATGTCCAACGGAAGTATTTCAAATTGAGAACAATATGCTAGTATTTTGCTAAATGTTTGGGTAGGATTATAACTTAGTCAAATACTTGGGATAACAAAGGCAAGAGGAAAAGACAAAAACATAAAACTCAAGAATTCAAATGTATAAACAGCATTAAAATGTAAAAATACAATTCCAGAGCAGGTATGCCTCAGCATCCTGAAGGGATCCATTCCCAGGACCCCCAAACCTCCTAAGTGTCCATAAATGTTCAAGGTTCTATATAAAATTGAAAAGTATTTACATATGCTCTCTACATATCATCTTGTAGACTTTAAGTCATCTCTAGATTATTTATAATATCTACAAGAGTAGAAGTCTACTTGATTAGCTGAATTATTTGGAAAATGATAAGAAAATGCTTCTACCTATTCAGTAGACACAATACTTTTCAATTCATTCTTATGTGTGGACAGCTGAACTCATGGTTAGGAATCCACAGATAGGAGGGCTAAATTCATACTGCTAAGGTGGCCCTGACATACTCCAGGCCTGAGCATCACTGCAAAGAAGAAGCATCAGAGCTCAGTTGTGAATGAGGAGGCACTTACCAAAATATGGGAGTGTAGTATGAGGTTTCTGGCCTAGGCTTTCAGGCCTAGCCTCAAGATTTAGGCCTGCAGACCCACAGACCCACAGAGACACACAGATACTTACAATAGTTTTAGGCTGATCAGCCTAAGGCCCAGGCATATAACTTGCTAACTCTTTACACTTAATCTAACCCATGACTCTTATCCTGTTCAACCATGTGGCTCAGTACCTTTTCTCAGAACAGCATTGTTGTCCTCTCCTTCTTCTGGCTTCTTTCCGGCATTCTGCTCTTTTCTGCTTGTTCCTAGAGTCTTCTTAGTCTGTAAGCCCTGCCCACACTTCCTGTCTGCCTTTGGCCAATCAGCACTTTTTATTAAACTCATAGGCGGGGACAATTATTTACAATGGAACAACATAATCCCCCTACATGAGAGAGAATAAATGTAATCACAGCCTACTGTAGGCAGACAGATACATCAAGGGTGAGCCATGTACAAGAAGACCACAGATGTGAGCAAGCCCAGCACCGCAATAAAGTTTAATAAAGTCCTCTGCTATACAAATCCTGTAGGGGAATTATCTTGTTCAATTGTAAATAATTGTCTTGCCTACTAGTTTAATAAAAACGCTGATTGGCCAAAGGCAGACAGGAAGTGTGGGCAGGGCTACCAGACTAAGAAAACTCTGGGGACAGGAAGAACAGAGCAGAAATGCCACAGAGAAGGCAGAAGAAGCAGAGGACAACTACGCTGCTCTGACAAAAGGTACTGAGTCTCACAGTTAAACAAGATAAGAGTTGTGGGTTAGTTTAATAGCAAGAGCTAGCAAGTCATATGTCTGGGCCCTAGGTCAATCAGCATACAATTAATGTAAGCATCTGTGTGTTTCAGTGGTACTATGGGACTGTGAGTCTGAAAGTTTGGGCTACTAGGCTAGGCCAGAAAGTCGGGGCCAGAAACCTCATCCAACAAAGTCCTAAATGAGAAACCATTCCTTTCTATTCGTGTTTATTCAAGTGGACACAAGGAATATTAAGACATCTCACAAACACATTAGGTTCTTCACACCAAACACAAAACAGACAACAACAAAACTCCTCAAGTCTCCAGACAAGAAGTGCGAGTCATCTTCCCTTAATGAGGCATGATATACCTTGTCAGTTAATACCAGGACTGAGGTCTCCACTAGCAACCAGTCACATCACCATGACACTGTATTAGATGTGCTGCAGTTTGTCAGTCTAATAAATGAGTTCCTTAATGTCAGTTTCCTTCAATACACCGGAATATTTTCCTATTATTTAGTTATGCTTTTTTAATTGGGTAACGTTTGGCTCACTGAAGCAGCTCCATCTATGAAAGACACTTATGACAGTTAATGGAGAGAAAGAAACTGCAGAAGGGAGAGTGGCAGTTCAGAGAGATGTGTGGTAGGTGCTTGTCAACACACACAAAAACAATCACCCTAAATTCGTAGTTTTAATTAGAGATTATAAAAATCTACTTGTGGCAAGCAATTTGATTAAGAGAAGCATTATCCATCTTGAATATTTTTCCAAGCAAACTAAGCATTTTAAATGAATCCCATGACAAGGGAGGGATGTGCACCTTAGTCCATTTTGCTACATGTGACAAGAATAATAGAGTTATTACCTGCATTTGAAGACTAAGCATAAGATGATACACGTCAGTCTTAAACCCAAGAAAAAAGTTAGCCAGGTTACAGTCTATTGTATGGAAACTTCCCACACACAGCAAAGAGACTAAGAAGACACTGAAAGAGTAGACAAAGTTAGGTATTATAATGTTTTGGTAAAGGCTTAGTAGAAGTTTCAGTCAATAAAGTGCTTGCCTTTTGAGCATAAGGACCTGAGTTTGACCCCTCAACAAGCTGGTGAAAATCTCAGCATGGTCACACACTAAACCAGGGCTGAATAAGAAGGAAGAAGAACCCTAAGTCTTGGTAGGTAGTGAGCCAGATGAATTGGGGAGGTCTACAGCCAGTGAGTGACCCTGTTTTAAAAAAATGGTAGAAAATAGTTAAGAAAGACATCACCTATCAACCTCACCTATATACACATTTGTGCACATGCACATACAATTTTCTAGTTCGTAAAGCACTAAATAAACAAGGTAGTTGCTATTTCAATAGTAAATGCAAAAGCATTAATGAGAAGCCATGTCAACATTTTAAATTGAATTTTAAATTTGTTTTGAGAGTTTTCTATAGCCAAACTTAAAATACGCACCACTTTACCTGTGTAATATTTTATCTTACTGATGTAAGGCTTGGACCAGTTCATTCAAAATCAATAGTTTGAGTTGCTGGCTACTTGTAAAGGGACTATGGTTACCTAATCATTCAATTTATGTGATTTATATAGACAACCAACCTGAATACAACCCATTTAATAACTTGAATCCTCTAGTTTAGCTGTCTGTGTTGATCAGATTCATTGTATTATTATAAAATTAATTTTAATTTGTGCTAGCTTCTCATCCCAGGCAGTACATGCTGTTGTTGAAAAAGAATTACAGTCTTTTTTCAGCTAGAAGGGGGCCTCATTTCACTGATGAAGAAATTGAGTTTTCCCAATTGAATCAGTGCAGTTAAATCAGGAGAAAAATTTATACTGAAATCTGAATCATCTCAATTAGTTTTCTAAAATAGCACACCAGGCCATTAGGCTTGAGTGATTTTAGACTAGAGTTTCCTAAACAGAATGTCATAAGTTAGAAAAGATATTGATCCTGGAGGCTGGTATGCTTAGGCAGGACCTGAGGCAGCTAAACTCTTAGTCCAAATGCCTCAGAACAAGATAGACTAGTTAACTAGGTGAGCTAAATAAATGCTATTATCACTTACCTATAAGTGCTCTGGTGAACAGGGACTGGAAAGAACTTGATAGTGGACACTACAGACAACTGTATCCAAGCTGTCAGTATATCCCATGCACTTTCTACTAAGACATGGGGCATCTGACATTTACCTACATACAGTCTTTTCCACTTAATCATATTATGTTATATCCTTGGGAAGATAAAATTGTAATAAAGCATAGGACAGTGTATTAGCCAACCTAAGCATGATGATGCTGTGTTTCCAAATAAGCATTGATATATATTTATGAATGACGTAATTACATAGTGGATACACTATGGATTAATCCAACCCCATCAAGTGTTAAGTCAAGGTCTGCAACTCAACCGTGGTGATATGTAACCTGAAACATTGGAATTACAAGACTGTGACAACAGGGACAAAGAAAAATGGAACAGGGGGTAGGGGGTCTTTAACTGTTGATCCAGAATGGGCACATTTATTCTACTCACATTTTATTGTGCAGAACTGACAATATGTTCTTATCCTAATCATCATGGATCCAAAAATCGAAGTCCATATAAATAGTGTGGGAACTTTTCTGATGAAGAAAAGTCATATATATTTAAGCTTTAATTCAGAGAGTCCAAAGTTATACTTCTACTTTTCTTTAGATGGTTGCTACTAAGAATCTTAGAATCCTAGCTGGTTGAGAATCATACCATAAAAGCACAGACTTTTTATTTAGATAAAACATACTGTCACTACTAACAATAGCTCACATCCATGTAACTCCTTCAAGATTTTAAATCTTTCACACAAATGACAGTAACATTCATGTGGCTAGAACAGAAGATCACCAATTGAATAGATGGCTTACAAACAACAAAAATCCTGTGTGTGTGTGTGTGTGTGTGTGTGTGTGTGTGTGTGTGTGTGTGTGTGTGTGTATTTAGAGGCTAGAAAGTTAAAAATGACATCAGGTTTAGGATCGGATGAGAAGCCCTTTCCTAGTTCAAAGATAATACCTTTCATCATCCATTTCCTCATACAGCATATTTCACAGCAGCCTTTGGGGCCACAAGATTTAGCTCCAAAGGCTCCATTTCCTTGGAGTAGGGCTTATGATACTCCAGGGAATAGGATTTTAACACACAACTTTTGGAATTGAAGTAACTAACCACTCAGAACCACAAACCATGAGGGAGAAAACAAAACAAAAACAAACAAAAAACATCCTACGATTTCTGGAAAAATACCATGAAAGCTGACCACCTTCATAATCCCAGAACTTGGTAAGAAGAGGCAGGAGGCTAAATAACTCAAGGTTGTGCCCACCTCTATAGTTAGTTCAAGAAGCCTGAGTTAGAAGTTCAAACAAACGAAAAATGCACAGAAAACATTAAAACAACTATACACGGAAGAATGTAACAACTGCTAGTTGCTATCATCTTCATAGAGTATGTTTGTTGTTATGTTGCTTGGTCACAGGTGCCCTGTGAAACACATTTAGCCTCATTATAGGAAGCAAGATTTAAAGGATTAAGGCATTGGCGAAAAGCTAACAGTCAAATAAGCAGAACTCCTGCCAAGCTAGTAATAGTGACACAGGCCCAGTCAACTCTCAAGTCAACCTGAGCTCAAGCAAGACCCTGACTCAAAAACTGAGCGCTACTTCTCAGTCCTAAAATGTAATGGCCCTGCCGTAAACAGGTTTGACAGGAAACCTCTCCAGTGTTTGTGACTTGTGAAGCTTCCCCACTTACTTAGTTACAATATGAATTTCTAAAGATCAGCTTAGTAAAAGACACATGTTCCTTTTGTCATGGAATATATCCTGCAAGATTCAAATCCTGAGAAGTCATCCACACTTTCCAGACCAAATCAATTAACTCTATGCAGCATTTTAAAACTTATCTAAGTTTTCCATCATCCTGATGTTGGTGAATGACTCAAAACCAGCTCTTTCTTTTCAGGGAAATGATGACTTCAAACCCTCAACATTCTTGTTTTGTTTTTGTTGAAGAATGTATTGGCATGTCTTCAGGACCAAGAAACCAGAAGATCAGAGACTAATAACATCCTTACCATCTCCCATAGATCCAAAATGAACCAAGACAGTTATGTTAGTCATCCTTCTCTGGAAAAGCAGAACTATTAGACTCAAGACCTACAGAGAGGAGAAAATTGATATAGAATGCTGGTTCAGAAGATCAGGAAGGTGAAGAGGTTGTATAATGTATCACCTATAAGCAGAAGAAACATGAAATCCTGTGATGAGATTCAGGTGTCAGCTGATAAGATTGGAGGATGCTTACCCAGGGTCCTGGGCCCCTGAAGGGGGCGTGGCCAACACCATTGATAAGGGAGGCCCTTTTGCCTGGTTCCTGGCTGCTGGAGAGATGTTTAGAATCCATCGTCCATTGCTCAGATACTCCAGTCCCTGTTCAGGTGCTACTATAAGCTGTTACCTGTATCGTGAGTGTTGATTTATATTTTAATAAATATTATACTTATACTGGTGCCTTGAAAGTAAAACTCCACCTACAAAATCCAGTAATGAAATGAGTGTAAGTCTACAGTCCTATGAACAGGTAGTTCAGATGGCCAAATTTCTAAAGAGCATGGACTTGTCAGTTCAACAAGTGAGCGAGTTATCCTCCCTTTGCTATTTGGTTCTTCCTAGGAGCTCCAAGAATTAGATGATGCACACCCACACCAGTGAAGGCAGATCTTCTAATATCAACTCAGAATTGAATATTTTCTGTAATCCCCTCATAGAAACACACAGAAATATTTGGACCACAAAAGGTACTTCTCAGTCCTGTGAAGCTGATATACAAAGTGGCCACAACAGTTCAAAGCAAGAAACAAAACCTTAGTAAAATTTCAGATTAACAGTCAACTTTAACAGCATTTCTATATTATTTTTTAGTAATCTTATAGTTTAATGAATCCCAAAATATGAATATTCTGCATCTCCTTGGATGTGCTTAACATTTTCAGAGTTTGGGAAGACCATGGAAGAACCAACTTGTATATTTGTTATTTTTTATTTATTTTCACTACAAGGGAAAATTGATACAGTTTGTCATCCTTTGTAACCTGTATCTGAGAAACTAAGATGAATGTGTAGAAAGTAGGCACATTCAATTTGCAGATGCTGCCAACTAAGAGAGGGAAGATAGTTCAGTTCTTATGTTAAAAAGCAAATTCTGACTAGGAGTGACACAATCAGGTTGTAAACTAGAATGCTAAAATCCTTTTTTCAATAAGCACCAAGTCCATGAAAGATCTCACAGCAAAAGGAAAAAGAAAAAAATGTCCTGAGAAATCATCTCCCGTTGTTCTACAAAGCCATTGCATAAATAACAAATTTTTGAAAGTAGTACTCTAATAGGTAATAAACAACACCTACACAACTCACTGAATATTGAGAAGTTGAGCTGCTGCCTGTCTGAAAGCCTTCACCATTTCAGAGTAATATCTACGGTACTAGGAAGTACTCTGCATGCTGCCAAAGAAGAAAGATAAACAGCGACCCAGATACAAAGCCTTCAATTTACATCAGTGAACCCTGTGCAATATAAGTTGGTACAATAGAGGCACAAACTTTGTGGAAGTAACCACCTAAGATTTGATTTAATCTAAGGCCCATATCCCAAGAGGGAACCCATACCTGCCCCTGATCAGGAACCTGAAACTAAATGGGCCAGGGACATAAGGAAAAAAAAATACTATTCTTCTAAAAATAAAAAAAAAAAGTAGCAATGAAATAATTTTTAGCAATATTCTGCTATAATCATACATCAGTACCTCGCTCAACCATCATCAAAGATACTTTCTCCTGCATCAGATGAGAAGAAACAGAGACCCAGTCAGACATTATGCAGAGTGAGAGACCTTGGAATACTCAGACAAAATGGGAACTTTACAAAAGAAGAGGAAAGGGGTGAGGACACCAAAGAAGCAAAGCCTCCTAAGGTGCATCTGAACTCCCAGAGACCATGGCAACAGGAGCAGAGTGAGCGATAGGTACCAAATAGGATCCTAGAACTGAGAGAGGTGGACACATGCCCACGTTCCTACCAAGAAGCTATCTTCAGTTGATAACCACAGATAAGAACTTGGTTTTCGCTTCCCAAAAAAAGTCTCACTGAGGATATAAATAACTCTTAAGGGGAGGCTGAATACCTCCCTTAAATACTCTTAAGGGGAGGCTGGGTAGCGTAGATAACCAACAAAAACCAAACTCAACAGGTTCTTTATCTAACAATGTGTATATAACATTGTTTCTTAATCTTAACCTAGTAAGTCCATTGTGTACATAGTGTGGCTTCCAGTTTTGTTTTTATGGGATACCTGCATGTCTCTGGGCCTATATTTATGTATGCTTGTTTCTCTCTCTTTCTTTTTTGGGTCCTTCTGTTTGTTTTAAACTCTATTCTTACTTATCTTGTTTGCTTGTTTTTTCTTTATCCTGTTTTATTTTATTGTTACTCCTTAGATTTCTGTTTACTTTCAAAGAAGAAACAAAGAGGAAGTGATTTGTACTGGAGGGAAGGTAGGGAGGAGATGAGGGGAATAAACCATAATCAAAATATATTGTGTGAAAAAATTCTTTCAACGAAAGAAAAACATAGTCATTACATTGAACACACTTTTATCATCCAGATACGTGGATAAGAAGACATGGTTCACAATGACTCCAAAGAAAGGAAAATGCACAATACAGCAGTCGCACAAGCTTACTAGAGTATCAAGCTTTGGGGAAGACTGGGGAGGCAAAATGAATAATAGCTTTTCAGGTGCCTTGTTCCTCACAGTTTCATGGTGTGATGTATCATAGCTTGAACTATACAATTTAAATGTATGACTGTACCTGTCATTCCCCACAGCTATGTGATTAAGACCCAGAGTACTCTAAGCCCTATGGCAAATGAGGGCCTCTGGTCACTGGAAAAAACAAAAATATGGAACTATCAATCATGGCTTGCTTCTTTCATTCTCCATGATGAAGTGTAGGTAATGATTATGTTACTCCTTCCAAATTGATACCTCCAGTTCAAGTAACTCAATGGAAATTTTCATTCTAGCTTAAATAAACTTGGGATTCCCATTCAGGTTTTACACAGTGAAGCAGTGTCGAGCCACATATCTGAAACGTTACAGGTTAAAATGTTGATTGTAGATTGTGACATTGAGAAAGCCGCTTTCTGGCTTGAGGCAAAAGAGATCAGAGATATAAGCTTTGATTTGATGGATCCTCTGAAAGTAAGTCTCATACAGAATCTGATCTCTTGCAGAGCTCCAGTTTCTCTCGAAACTAGCTATAGCCCAATGAGTAAGGCAATCAGTCACAGTCAGCTACAATGATCTAAGATAAGTCCCTTGTATCCAGGGTAGATACAGCACCACACCACACCTAAATCATTTGGAGGTGATGAGATGAACCTGCCAGCCAATGTACTGCCAGGGGACGTAGTTTGGAGCCAGGCTTCTGCTCCAATCACAAAGGAATCTTTCCCTTTGCTAATTATCTAGCTAAATATTCCAAATCCAATGGACAGGGCTTATCTCCTGGAGTTAAGTAAAGAACTCTGAAATATTCGTGCATGCTTCCCTAAAAATAAATGAGTATGAGAAAAGTACCTTATATGTCTACTGCTAACCAAGCACACAAGAAATTTCCCAGAACTCTGCTCTAGTAAGCTTGTCCGAGTAGTTCTGAAAGCCATCTATGCACAATAAAGACAATAAAATTAATCACTAGAACATGAATACCTTTAAGGGTAAAGGAAGACACTACTGCTATTTACAAAAATATAAGCCCTCAAAGTCAAAGACATACCATCATTCTACGTGCATTCAGAAAATGAAGCTGGACAGTGAATGGCTTTAAATCTTGGCATTTGTATGATACAAATAGACCAGAAACACACAAAAAGAAGCTTGACCGCACAGCACAAGAATCTGAGTGTGTGTGTACTGCACATGTGTACTTACATGCATTAAAAGCTGAGGAAGGGCCACATAAACTTACTCAAAGGGCCATCAGATGGCAGAGTGAAAACCATTTCTTGAGTTGCAACCAAAAAAAGTAAAATTATAACCAAGAAGCTGACTCAGACTCAATATATAAAAACCTCTACCTCAGAAATGCTCAATAATAGTTAGAGGTTGCTGCATTAGAGTATCTCCTGATTTAAGATGTTACATGCTGGAGACAAGTGGGCCTTTTCACAGCATAGGAGATATTTGTGCAGTGAGTGAGCAATTGCATTCATATCTTTCTTGAATTTTTAAAGATTATAATTTTTGAATAGCTATCCTAACAAACAATATGATAAATTATCATCTTTGCAATATCAAGGATTGTGGGCATTAGAAAACAGTATATCTCAAAGAAAGACAGAGATAGCTTTGTGCAAAAGTGAGCACTGGAAATTTTCTAATGTATTTATGGCCACTCACAATAGGTCATAATGATCATAAAATTCCATGCCTAGCTCATTAAAGAAAATCCTAGTATAATACTGTTGTTAACTGTTATTACCCCACAAATTTGTGAAAGTTCAAAATTTCAATCAAAATGTGCATTTATTTGTGGAATTAAAAACACAAATTAAAAACCCATGGTATATTTTATTGACTCTTGAAGCCTTTGACTAACTACCATGTTTTAAAGAGTATTATTTTTTTTGAAAACAGAGATCAACCTTGCTAAGTTATGAAAATAAAACCTGTCTTTGAGTAAATGTCACCGCCTTGTTCTGTTTCCTCATCTCTGGGCTAGCTCTTCCTTACTTTTACCTCTCCTTCTTATCCTTCTCTTGCATGCCTTGCTACACTAATTAAAACAAGTTCCATACCATTAAGAGGGTAAAGGGTGATGTACCCCCCAATTGCAGATGATTTTATATTTTAATGACATTTCTGATACCATAACCCCAACGTGATGTAGTCGTAAGAATGTAATCTTGGGGAAAAGTTGTGTCAACTCCACTTATATAAAGGAGATTCTTAGCATCTGAATATGTCTGAATGTCTGCTATGCAGCAAGCCACATAGCTAGTTACTTAGGTAATTATTCCTGCCCTGTATATACCTGCCTCCATAATACCAAAGAGAAATATTTGAGATTTTTACCTACTAGTTACGATATCTGGGTCTCAATTATTCAGGGTTCTGTGTGCAAAGAATTACACTGATGTGTTTCCATATGTAATCTAGCCCTGTAGCCATCACACTGTAAACTATGTTGTGCTGCCATGGAGTTAGATATAAAAAATAATTAAGTTATAAAAACAACTGAGAAACTTTCATAGAAGCAAGTGATGTTCTCTTAGCTCTGTTTAATCCCCATAGCTGGGTTCTCACTCCACAGCCTTTCCTTCATATTGGTATGCTGTAACCAAGGGCATGGCTTTCAAATGCGCAGAGACAATAAATACCAATCACTTTCTTTGTAATTTACCCAGTGCCTCCTCTCACGTCTTGCTTTCTTCCACTGATGCAGATACCTGCAGAAAATTTAATCAGAAGTCACCCAGACATTTCAGGACCAATTAGAGGCTATTAAGTTTTTCTCAGGCTTTAATATCCCGACCTACAACTTTCTCCCATTTTGCAGAATTGCATGGATTTAATGCTTCACACTTTTCCTTGATTAAATTATTGTAGGCAAAGATGAAGTCTTCTTTTTTGGAAATTGAAACATGAATTTCATTCTTTCTACTGATTTCCTTTAAACAGAGTTTTGGGTGACTTAATATGAGAACAGAATATCATTTCCCTGTTAACCCTGAAGGGAAAGCCATAGAAACAGAAGGAAAAACTCTTCATTGCTTCCAACCACCTCCTACAGAACTTATTTCACTAGTTCACTAGTTAATAACTAGTCACTATCAAGCATTTAATCATTTATAGTCAACTGGCCACCAAATGGTCCCCAAATACATATAACAGGCTACTTTCTTTACTGTGGTTTACCACTCATGGTTGGGCCACAGTTAGTTCAGGTAATATTCCAATACTCCAAAGATTTCTTCAAACAGTTGACTTGTTAGGTTAGCAAACTAAAATGCTAAATTGACTACAGTATTATCATACTCAGTCAGGTGGCATGGCTGATAAATTCCAGTGAATTTAGAGGCCTCCTTTAGATCAACTGTCTTTGAAATAAATAGGTGAGAAGATTCAAAGCAGAGACTATGGAGGCTGCATAGTTTTATAGGAACTTGACACAAGTTAGTCACTGGAAATGAGGGAACATAGATTTAGAAAATGGCTCCATGAGATCCTGTTGTAAGGCATTATTGTAATTACTGTTTGGTGGAGGATGGCTCTGCCCATTGTGGGTGGTGCCATTCTGGCCTGGTGACTCTGGGTTCTATAAGAAAGCAGGCTGAACAAGCCATGAGGAGCAAGCTAGTAAGCAGCATCCCTCCATGGCGTCTGCATCAGCTCCTGTCTCCGGTTCTTGTCTTGCTTAAGTTCCTGTTCTTATTTCCTTCCATGATGAACACTGATAAAAAAAAAAAAAAGTACAAGCCAAATAAATCCTTTCCTCCCCAAGTTGCTTTGAGTTCTGGTGTTCCACCACAGCAATGATAATTCTAACTATGATACCATCTATGAAAATAGACTTCTATCTCTTTGCCTATCTCCTTTTTATCCAAATGAAGACACAACGTTCAATTTTTCTCTTTACTATTATAGAGTTTATCCCTCACTTGGTAATTTTATCTGATAATCTGCAAATAGAAATCCCCTGAATGAGGGCCAAACATCAAGGAATAATATCAACCTGGAGTGCACTGTTTCCTTTGGGCTCTGAGGCTCTATGCTAGTGATTCCGATGATTGGAGAGCCTGGTAAAGGGCTTCTTGGAATTGTGACAGGTTAACAAGTTGCATGTAGGGTGATATTTTAAGGTCTTCATAGGTTTATACACACACACACACACACACACACACACACACACACACACACACACACACACACATATATATATATATATATACCTAACTGGTCTTTAATCCTCTTAAAGGAGGTTCATAAAAGAACAAATACATACTAGGCTAATTTCCACTTTTGAAAGAGTATTAAACATTCTAGTTAACCTTTTTATTCATTTTTTCCCAGGGCAATATTATCAATACCAATGTTTGAGGTAAAGCTCCTATCTTCAGGCTCCTCAGAGGGAAATTCAGATGTCATTAAATTGGGAAAAAAATGGGAAAAATGAATACTGAAGATAATCTTTTTTATTGTATTTTTAGAGGAAGTGTTACTGGAGATAAGTGATTAAATATTTTATAGAAATTATAATTTTAATTAAAGTGTGGTGTGGAGTACTAAGTACTAGAACAGGGGCTACTGGGGCTTGAATCACTGAAAACATCCCAATTTAAAGCTATTAGCTTTAATATTAACCTTAAGGCCATCTATTAAGTTCCTAGCTGAATATTAAAATATAGTAAAAAAAGAGCCAACGGTTGAACCCTTTTATCTAGCATGAAACTACAGATTAGACAACTGGCAGCACACTGAGTCATTTTAGAGCTGTACATGGAACAATGATGATGATTCAAATGGAACTCTGTTATTTACCAACAATAAAACTTACTCTTTTTGTTGTATAGATCTGAGTCTTCAATAGTCATAGCTTGTTTCACCATAATCATAGACAAGACACTGAGTAGCCTACCACTTATACATGATGTTGTGACTGCCACGTTAGGTTCACATCTCTGTCATTCATAAGCCAGGCAAAATTCTGTTATCTGTTCCTTCTCTCTGTTCACAAGGGAACTTCCATATCATCTGTAAATAATGCTATACTATAGACTTGTGTTTGAGTTCTACCTCTTGGCAGAAATTTTGAGGATCCATTCATATCTGTGTGAGTATGGGGAGTTCTTTCCTTTTATTTGGTAATAATTTCCTATTGGGTAGATGTACTCACTGGTGTATTTATTTACCCACTGAAAGTCAAATGAGATGTTTCCAGGTTTGGGTGATCAATGTCAATGCCACTAAAAATATTTATCTTTGGAGTTATACCTACTCAGGTGTAAGTCCCTGTATGAACACAAACTTGCATTTTCTTACAATGTATACCAACAAATAGAACTGATGGAGTACCTGTTAAGTACCTGTTTAGCCTTTTGAGAAGGTGCCATGTTTTCCTCTGGAGGGTAGGACCTAGAAACACAGTCTTTGTGCCTTGAGACTCCAGTATATGAGGCATAGCCAGAACAGTTTAAGGCTAGATGCATGCCAGTTCTCTTCCTGTTTGCTGTCTATGCTCTTGGGGAAAGGAACTGACCCACTTTCACCCCCTGGATCAGTCCAGGTTTCCAGTAATCACACAACTGTTTAATCCCTCATATCTGTAAGTGTTTTCCTATAAACCCCATAATAAATATTAACCTTTGAATCATTTGCTAGTGATTATTAAACCCATTACATCTGGTGTCCACTGTTGGGCACTAAAAAGCTTTATAAAGAATCTAAATCACAGAAACAACTACAATAGGCTTCCTAGTCTCACAATATGATGCCAGCAGCAGTGCACAGGCATGTTTCCCAGTAAGTGCCTGCAAGATGCAGCCAGCTACCACCATGATCTGACCAATGTAGCTAATTTCTGCAGTCTCTCTCATGGACTATTGTACAGGGAGGCTGCTCTAAGCCACTCCTCTCAAGCTTGAGAGGAGAACTTATGGGCTTCAAGACACAGCTCCATGATACTTAATACTGCTTCCCAGAATTGAGAAGGTAAGTGTGACTCTGGTACTTTCTTTGTGGTAAGTGTTAGCTGTCGGGCAAGAAATTGTTCTTGCTTTGAATGCTTAATAGTATGCTGCACAGACTTCACATGCAGGACCCATGGAAAAACAACCACTGAACTTTGGCATAAAAAGCCAAGATGGTTCTTAAAGCTGGGAACCCATGATCTGTGAACACAAACATTTCAACCCCCTCAACTCCTTCATCCCTTCTTCTTTGAAACAATATTTCATGTGTGGAAAACTGTCCTTAGCCATTTTTTATGAAGCCAAAGGTGCCATTGAACCCACAATCTTCCTACCTCCACCTCCCGAGTGCTGGAATTATAGATGTATGCCATCAAACCAAGTCTATGCCATGCTGAAGATCAGATCCTGGGATTCCTCCTACATGCCTCCTAGGCAAGTAAATGACACCACCAGTGTCAACACTTTTTCTTTATAACTTAATGCTTCAGATATATTTCATTATAGTGACTGAACTCTGATACAACTTTTATAGCTTTAAGGAGACAATAATTTCTGGCATGAAGTTTTGAATATTCTAGTTTCTTTGCCTTTCTATATACTACATAAAATCAATTCTTTAGTATATCCAAAAATAATTTCTCCTGTGATGTGGATTTTGACATTTCATTCAGAATAGGTTCTTTCAACCTACAAATATGTATCTCCATCACTATCACCAGCATACTAATCTTGCACTCATTTTACTGTATTTATCTCAGAATACTTTACAGTCAAATGATCACAAATATTATGGTATTTTAAAATCTCAGTATTTCAACTGCTTGTTATATTGTCAAAAAAATGTAATTGAGTTCTGACTACTTCATTTGAACACTGCAACCTTGTTAAATTCAATTTATTAGTTCTAATGTTTTAAATAGATTTTAGAATATTGTCATGTAGAAAAATCATATCACAAATAAGAACAGTTTAATTTTCTTTTCAATATTTTTGAAAGAAAAGAAACAAAAGGGGAAATGACTCTTATTTTCATTTCATAGAACAAATGCTTTTGCTAGATTTCAAGTTCCAAACTGAATGGGAACGGGGAAAGTATAAGCAGTTCATTGGTTTCTATCTTAGAATGAAATCAATTAGTATTTCACCATTAAGTAGGATGTTAACTATAGATATTTTTTCATAGATTGAAGGTATTCTTTTCTACATCAAGTGAGCTGAGGGTTTGCATCCTAAATTTGATGTTAAATTTTGTCAAATGCTTTTTCTGTGTCTCCTCATATAATCATGCAGTCTTTTCACTGCTATGACTCTTAAGGTGATGTTGTGCACAAGTAGATTTTAAAGTGTTAATTCAGGGCTGATTTGGGAATGAGCTGGCACTTGTAACATCTAGAGCTGTTCCTAGCACAAGCGTAACATGGTTACAATTATTGCTATTTTAATGTATTATTTAATTTGCCTTACTATGGAAGGTTTTCTATCCATGTTCAAGAGGAATATTAATCTGTTGTTTTTCATTTCTTATGCTGTCAATCATCTAGTTCTAATATCAGCATTTGTTTTTTTCTTTCTTTGTAATAAGCTCCAAGACAGGGAATAATGGATACTATTTCTTCCTTAATTATTACAGTGTTCTAGAGTATATATTTCTGGGCTTAGAAATATTTTCTGAATATGTTTAACCATGAATTAGATTAAGTATCTGTAAGTTAAGATGATGCCAATTCCTTTAAAATTAATTTTCAAGTTTTTGTCTTCATAGATAGGAATTTGTTTATCTTGGTTATTAGATAAATTATGTCCATAAAGTTGTCCATAGATTGCTATCTTACTATTTTAATATCAACTCAGCCTATGGTCATTTTCCCTTTTCTTTGCCAGTGCTGATTACTTATTTACTCTTTTATTTTACTGATTAATCTCATCTGAGATTCTTAACTTTATTTATTGTTTTAAAATCTAGTTTTGGTATATCCATGGCTGATTATATTTATAATCTTAACAGTCATGAGGTAGCAACAGATAACTATAAATTCAAGGCTATCCTGGGCAACCTAATAAGTTCCAGGCCACTCTGAGTTTCATAGCAAGACGCTATCTGAAATAAAAAAGAAAAAAAAAACACGCACACACAAACACACACACACACACACACAAACATACACACACACACAAACACGCATGCACACACATGCATGCATGCATGTGTGCAAGAGAGAGAACTCACTAGTAGCTTCTAGTTAAAATTGATTTTTATGTTTGCAATTTATTTTTTCTGAATTTCTTTTTTTTTCTTTCTTTTTCTTTTCACATATCTTTGAAACTAAATGTGATGATTTGGGTGACAATAGCCTCCAAAGGCTCACATTTGGATTTTGGTCCCCAGTTAGTGGAACTGATTGAGAAGGATTAGGAGGTGTGGCCTTGGAGGAGCTGTGACACTGAGAACAGTCTTTGAGGTTTCAGAAGACTTATGCCATCCCTCCTCGCCTTTCTGCCTTCTACTTGTGGAGCAAGATGTCACCTCACAGCCGTCCTGTCACTATGCTTTCACTCTATCATCATGGGCTCTAACTCTCTGAATCCAAAAGCTCCTTAATACTTTCATTTATACATTTCTTTAGTCATAGTATTTTTTTCCTAGAAATTAAAAAAAAAAAAAAACTACTAAATTCAAATTATTGGCTTGGGCCCTTATTTTTTCATATGAGCATTAAAGTTCAGAAATTTTCTTCAAAAACTGTTTAACTGATTTACATAAATTTTAATTGTTTATATTTTCACTTTCCTTTTACTCAAAAGTAATTTTTAATAGCCCTTGACATTTCTTCAAGATGAATCGTTTAATAATGTTTTTATTTAAATTTTTTATTTATCTATATGTCTGCATGTCTCTGAGTTCGTGCATCTTTGTGGGAGCCTTTGATTATGTGATAAAAGTGTGTGAGATACCCTGAACATAGAGTTAGAGGCAGTTGTGAGCTCCTTCGTGCGGGTACTAAAAATTGAACTCTGATCCTTTGGCAGAACAGCAAGTTCCATTAACTACTGTACCATTTCTCTAGTTCCTATTTTTGTTTAGTTTTCTAATATTAAGGTTCTCCCTCATTTATTTTGATAACATTTGCATGTTTAATTTTATGATCACAAAGCATACTTCAAATGATTCCATTCCTTTTACACTTTTTTTGGCATTTATTTATGATTTCACATTGCAGACGATGGTGATGAATGCTCCATCTAAGCCTGAAAAAGAGTATGTTCTTTTCTATTTTGGCATGTGATATTTTACCAACGTTTTACAAAAGTGATTGATGATGTTGCTCAAATCTTCCATACACTTTTTGAATTTTTATTTGCTTTTGTCAATATTTCTTTTCACCTTTCGTAAATAAATATTTCAATTGATATTGCTGTATAAGTGCCTGGGTTTTTTACACCATCCCCCCCCCCTCATTTTGGATCCCCTAATGACATCTTAAAGTACTGTTACTGTACTCCAATTCTCATTTTTTTCTATCTTTTGTAGCCATTTTAATATTTATATAGCACCTTTATTTGCTGAAAAATTCTGACTTTCTGTTCTTTCATAGATTTTTTTCCTTGCTTGTTATGCATGTGTAATATAACCACTTCAGAATTTTTCTATAGTCCCAATATTTGGATTTTCTTGGGGTTGATGCCATTTGATCTTCTTTTGTCCTAATAATTGCTTGGGTTTTCCTGGTTCTCTGTATGTTGAGTGTTTTTATACTATATCTGGACATTTTGAATGCTATATTAACAATTCTAAATAAGATAAGTTTTTGAATATTGGTTTGTGTTATATCAGTCATTCATGTTATTCTTAATAGACTTAGTCATCCATTCTTGGTAGACTGATTTTCCAGCATCGGTAATTTTCAGAAAACTTTTGGGGATATCTGTTTTACCCAACTTGTTCATACTGAAAAATAGGGTAGTTCCCACTTTAGATTATTGCTCTAAGATGTTACTGAGAGTTTGTTTCATGAATAAAGAATTCAGTGGTTTATTTAAGACAAATACTGATTTAAAGAGGCAATTATTCTGATTACTTTTCATTATCAATTTTCCCACTCTGTAAGATTCCCGATTCCAAGTGCTCTTGGTAGAAATATGGAAAGTCAGGCTGGAGTATAGCTCAATTGGTATGGAGCTTAACTAACAGGCACAAAGCCTTAGTCCAATCTCCAGTACTGCATAAGCCAAGTATAATGATGCACAAATGTGTAATGTTATAATCTCAGGATTTGAGAGGTGTGGAAGCAGAAGATCAAGAGTTCAAGGTCATCTTTAGAACCTATCTGCGAATTGTTCTCTGTTTTTCACAAATGCAATGTGGAATGTCACCCTCTTCTTCACAAACAAGAAGGAAAGAGAAGGGGGAAAAAGGGAAGAAGAAGGGATGCAAAGGGAAAAAGGAAGAGATAAGAAAAAGGAACAGGTTAAAGACTCCCTTTTTCTGACTTCTGAGTTGGCCTTTGAATTAGCAATGTGCAGAAGGGGCTCTGAAATGCTGAATTCTTAGTCAATATTACAGGCTTTAATCCCACAGTGTTTGCTGACACCAAGCTGGTGGGAAAAAAGGATGCCACTGTGATATTGATACTCACTCACTTGGCAGGAAAAGTAGACAGCTCCTTTCCTTGGGATTTGACGATATGTACTAACAGGAAAGTAATAAAAATGTAAACACACAAAACCTATGTGGTAGCCTTCAGCCAGACTATCTTTTTAGTTTAAAGGTCTTTACCCAATCTTCTAGCATTTACACTACTTAGTGTTATATTATATGTTAATTATTTGGAATAGAGAAAGTCTTTTCTATAGTTACAAATGAGCTACAGTGGAATACATCCATCCTACTGTTTCATTCAAAAGTCACAGTTTTGGAAAATTCTAATCTGTGGGTAGGAAAAGAGGAAATATTGTCTTATCAGTATGTATGTCAAGAATAAATTACAGAGCATGTTTGCAAAATAAATGTTAATAGTGTCAAAATAAATACTGAAATAAAATAAGGTCATCACAGGACACTTTTCTCCCTTCCATGGATTGAGAATGTAACCTGGCTAGGATAATGCCACTTCTTTTTGCTTGCCTAAGGGAAGACTCCATCTCTCTAAGGTATATGACATAGTTTGAGGTAAAGGCCTCGGTCCTACCAAAAGCCAGTAAAGTCCAATACTTATTATAACTTGCTGAGTGTATCTTCGTAACTCTAGAGTTTAGTTTAGAAAGCTTATTCCCAGACAGAAGCACATTGTCCAACTTCAAAAATTACTCTGGCTGTTTTATTTTCCTGGGATGTATTCCTTCCTCCTATTGATTAGTTGTTGCACCAGGAAGGTAAATTATGGTGCCTTTTTAAATACTCTAATATACACAAATAATCAAATGTTAATTAATTCATGGAAATTGCAATCTTTAAATGATAGGACACCCAATACCTACTTATTGCATGCTTGTATAATTTATCTTTTTGTTTCTAGTGCTTAGCATGCTGCCAAGTTCAATGAACACATACTCAATGTCCAGTGACAAATAAATAGTAATTCAATGAATGAAATAATTTCAATACACATAATGTTAGACAAATAGTCCATAGAAACATCCTTCTTGCTTTGTTAAGTGTTTCAATCTCCAGTGCTACTTCTTACGTAGGAATAAGACACCTGAGACTATCTAGTGTCTACCCCACTTCAACTCTTCCAAGAACTATTTATTTATATCTTGCTAATGAGGCAAGAGAGCTTTCAAAAGTCTAATAGCCAGAAAGTGACAGACTTTGGCTATAGATCCTTGAGCTTGATTCTGGAGCCTGTGACTATACCTAACACTTCATACTGCTTCCCAAGGCAGAACTTCAGAGCCTTTCCAGCAACCTGCTCATGTGTCATGTGGCACTGCTAGCTTAGAGCCAGAATTATTTCCAATTTGCCCACCACCAACGCACACTATATAATCTCCTCTGTTTTCTTCAATTATACCAACCCACCTCATGCTTCCATATAAGGCTGTGAAGCCAAATCTAGCATTTCCTCTACACACTACTAATGTCTACCACAAGGAATTAGCCAAATCTACCCAGGTTCCTACTAACTCTATTAGTTCCTATGATCAAGTTTATGGCTAATGTGTCCATAGAGAAGTTATAGCATTCCAAATATAATACCTTTCATCTTTCAGCACAGTATCTTTCCATTTAAATAACTTCATGCTTAGCTACAAATTTGTGTATGTTACTGCATAAAGCAGTGACTTTTCTGATCTTCCACCAAAGTCTACAGAATGATAGACTAAGTCATTAACTGAACGAATTCTCAGTCCTAAAAAATTAGTTATTTCATAGATGAAAATAAGGCATATAAATTATTGATGAATCACTTTTTGAAGATGTATGGAAAAAGTTAAGCTACAAAAAAAAAATCTCTAAACAAAATGTAGACTATGTTGTTTAATGTGAACCAGAGACTAAAAAAACACACACAGCATTTTAAAAGATAGAAATGCTTTGCTGCCCATACAGCACTGTAAGCTATTAAGCTGTATGAATATTATCTATGGCAAAGTTTTCAAATGTTGGAATACAACATCACATATGCAGGAAAAAAATGGTGTAAAGAAATGCTACTTCCTAAAGCTGTGACTAACCCACTGAGAAGGATCTTTGTGTTTGAAACTAAACAAAAATATTCTTAAGGAGTTTTGTTTTTCCCCAACAATGCTGAGAGCCACAAGGCTTGAAAAATACTGGAACATATTTGACTCTCAGTTCCAAAAAACTAACAAACAAACTTAAAACAGATAATAGATACATGCAAAACACATCTTTTTTCCTTCATTTTACCTTTTTTTTAATTAAAAAACTGTCTTTTCATCCATGTATCTCCCTGCTCACCCTCCCTTCCCTCCTCCCAATCCCTCTCAGCCAGCCTCCAGTCTCCCCTTCCCCATGCTCCCATTCCCTCCCCGCAAAGGGCAAGAAGTCCCAAAGCTCAGCATAGCACATCCACTCCAGGCAAGAATCGATTTCCTGATCCCAAAGTCATGACTGGGTTAGGTGTTTCTCTGCAGGGAATGGGTTCCAAGGTGCCAGCCCACACACAGGAACACAGTCTGATCCCACCCTCGGAGCTCCACACACTGCCCATGCCAATCGACAGTCACCTACCATTGGAGGGCCTATCTTCTTTTCCCTATGGATCTCCAGTGGCTGTTCTTGATTCAGTGAGCTCCCCAGAGCTCCAGCTAGCCATTACTGTGGGACTTTTCCTCAAAATCTCTATCTCCTTGTTCATACAGACTCCCCTCCCCTGTTTTCAGATGGGCCAGGAGCTCTGCCCAGTGCTCAGCCATGGATCTCTGCCTTTATTCATTGTTGGATGTAGGTTCTGTGATGACACTTA
Source organism: Phyllotis vaccarum (assembly GCA_033318265.1). Classification (NCBI taxonomy): domain Eukaryota; kingdom Metazoa; phylum Chordata; class Mammalia; order Rodentia; family Cricetidae; genus Phyllotis; species Phyllotis vaccarum. Next base: position 51,691,983 of record JARWLC010000019.1, on the reverse strand, counting down.
GGGTGGCTAAAAACACATTTTAATAAATTGTTAAATAATTCCAATCCAGTATAACTTATATTCATTTTCTATTACATAAATACTCTTTGCAGAAGAAAATGGTATAAGGTATCCAATTTAAAGGTATGTTTTCCAACAACTTTTCCCAAAACAAAAACAAAGTATAAAACCATAATTATGGTACAGTTTGGTTCTGATATATAGATATAGATATGGATATAGATAGATATAGATATAGACAGATATGGATATAGATAAATATAGATATAGGCATAGACATAGACATAGACATAGATATAGATAGATATAGATACATAAGTGTATGGGTCCTTTTTTATGTATGAAATCCAATAAAGTATTTCTTTGTCTTTTCTTTCAGTTATAAAATCCATTAATTAATGTTGCCAATTTAATTTCTGGGCTGTGAGTGTTTGTATATATATATATTCAACCAGATTGATAGCTAGACAATTACAAAGTTCTTTTATTTTGTTGCCTGCTTGAATTTTACATCTCATTGCTAAAACTCAATAGAAAAAAAAATGTGTCAGAATTATTAGTGAAATAGTGAAATATTTGGTGTGTACTTTCTTTAAAGAAAATCTTTAATAGCTCTATTAATACTTGTCAATCATCACTTGTTCTTAATCTTTTTGACTCTTTAAGTGTAATTCCTCTTTCTTTATTGAAATCTTGTATTCTGTTACTTTTAGTATCTTCTACACAACTGCACATTTCTCAGATTAAAATGTATTTCTTTCCACTTGAATTGCCTTCATCCCTTCAATTACCAAAGTTGCTTCTACATTTTACAAAAATACTCAAATTCCAAACTTTCTTGTCATTTGCTCAATCAAAACACTCACCTGAATGCTTTTCGGATAATTTTATTGTATGTTTATTTCTACCAGGCAAATAGCTTCCAAATGTCTAACAATAAATTACTACCTGTCTGAAGAAGTCATATTGTTTGAAGGCTTTTCCTCAGCTCAGCTACTTGAAGGAAAATGAAATCGGCTCATTAACAGTCTTCATAAAGGAGAGCAACATATATTTTGTAAAACTCAACTGTTGATATGGTCTGTGTCAGGTTAGTGACTAATGGTATCTTGTGATGGATTTCCTAAAACACTGGTATTCATTCAAACACAGAAGTGGTGCTTAGAATACGAAGTGAATTAAACTTGAAGGAGAGAAATACAACACTGACTCAAAATAACTCTTTCTTGGAACATGTCCAAACACAATATTAAGTGCATGCAATCAGTTCCAAACCACAGGTTAGAGAACTCCCACATCCCACAGAAAATGTGCAATCCTTAGCCCCATGAACTGTCATCACCACAAGAAGATGAAACAAGCCTATAGTCTGACTCTGTCTCTGCTCTCCATCAGAAGAGAATCCTTACTACAAAAGCACTGTTAGTTACTGCATGGAAGAGAAGGTGTTGAGTATTAACCACTGTGATTGAGGTAGTGTCTTGAATCCTGAACATGATGTAGTTTAGACTCCATACATGAACTGCTGCAATCAATAGGGCAGAAATCCTGAAATGGCACTTGTCAAACTGTGATCCTCCCCTATAGCTATTCCTCAGTTTTACAAGGTAAATGAGCCTACTGCTTCAACTAAGTGTTCAGATAAGAAGCAAAAAGCCCCTTTGCCTTGGAGTGTTCCCATATCTTGAGTTCTATATTCTGCATGGAGACACCAATGACTCCTAGTCCTTATATAGTCTCCAGACATAGGGGCATACAGTTGTCACAAGTATATCACCATTTAATTATCCTGGTTCTTCATTAGGAAGCTAAGTTATTAAAATGTTGTATGACTGAAACATGTGAGTTTAGTTAAAATTGTGTGATTGCAGAAAGTCATTGTCAAAGTAATTCCCAGAGAGTAGTAGAGTCAGGAACTAACCATGTTGATAGTATCTCCTGTCAATGCAGTCTGCTTGCCAGATTAACATTCCACCAGGAAAGAATAACTGCCCCATTCAATCATGGCTTGCCTTTGATAGTATGCCATGCATAGAGAGAAATCATTTGAAAGTGATAAAGATATTTGGGGGAAGAAAATATATTGTTCACATTCTCTTTTCTTATTCCAAATCCTGGACAGAGTACAGAAGGTTAAGGCTTTGGGAAAAGCTATCAATTATTTTGCCTTGTTATACAATCAATAGCAGTTCAGCCTTGAATAAAATAGATGTAGTCGAAAAGGATGAAATGCCCCCTGTGCCAGTTGGTCAGTTTTTCTAGAGATCTACACAAGGTTTTACAATAGAGCATTTACAAAACCACTTGAATGCCTCTCCTTTGAGAGAGAGGTCCAAGCTTCTGGCACTTGGTTTGTTGTCTGCTTTTCTCAGCCAAGTTATCATTCCTCTTGAAAGAAAACTGCAATCAGTGTTTCTATCTCACCTGCGAGACTAAATAGATATTTATTCACAAAATGTTGATGCAAGTATCAGATATAGATTTTCCTATGATTTTCAATTCTGTGGGTCAGGTTCCTGTGTTCCTTTTTTTTTTTTTTTGAGCTTCTGGTCATCCTGGAAAACTGTTCAGACATACAAGTAGGAAAAAAATAAACCTAGTTTTGAAAACACAATATACTATGTCAGAGGAGCCACAGAATGAGACCTTCAGTCATACAGACTATTCCCATCCACAGACATCAACAGACAAGATGAGGGTTCCAAAGCCCAGTCGTTAAATTGTTTGGACACTTGGCTCTTTCTACAAAGTCACTCAGCCAGCTAGCTATCTCACCTTGTCACTCTATTCATGATACCTTTTAGATATCATTTAATTCATCTCTTCCCAAATCTCCCTCAAAGGATTTCATCCTTAATCTTATAGAAAGTATTTCCTATATCTCACAACGGCCTTGACTTGGTAGGGAACTACAGAGGTACCTGAATTAAAATTCTTGTAAATGCTACTGGGAAATGTCAAATTTGCCATGGCAGACTGAATTTTCCACAGTATCCCATTATGTGCTCATCTTATGTAATATGGAAGCATTCCCAGTGGGAAGCATGCCAGTCAATTAGACTTTCCTTGACCCTGGTAAACTTTGACCATGGCACTTAGTCCTTTCTCAAATTCCATATGAAACCTTGCTTCCACTGTGTGCCTTTGATAAACTCATTCTTGGGAGACAGCCACTCTACCCTCAAAAAAACCCATATGGTCCATAAAGGATCACCTATAGAAAGAAACCAAGGACCTTTGGTCACCTATAGGAAGAAACTGAGAAGATAAGCTTCCAACTAAGAGCTGGCACTAATGTACCAACTCTGTAAGGGGAACATCTTGAAAGGGAAAGTTCTAGTCAAAATTTGAACCACTCTATCAGATGAGCCTTTCCTAAGTACACCGACATTACGGGTGCTTATACTATACAGTGAAGAAAATTTGTGACATATTTATGTATTTAAACTCTGCATTCTTGTTTATGCAAGGGAGTACATATGGACATTTTAAAGCACTAACTGAGGGTATTAAAAGATAATGTTCTGCTTCCTTTAACTAGTGAATCTAGCAACTTTGAACCTATTATCTGAATTTAACCCACCACAGCCCCATCTTGCCCTATCAAACTGATGAGAGATTAAGTTCCTTTGGGGATTCTTTCCCAGTATGCTGTGGTCCAAGATCTGTCTTCTGTGCTATCTAAAAGATGTCAAAAGCTACCTAAGAGCTTTTGAAGATGAAACAAACTATTCCCATGATTAGTCTATCTAATTTTATACATATTGGAACTCTTCATTATATATTGAAGTGACAGACATTTACTGAGAAGTTATTATATACTCATTGCACTTTGCACTGTACTAAGCATTAAGTAAAAATAGATGAATTATACTCCTACATATTTTATAGGTGTTAAGAACATTCCCTGTTGCTGTTGAATCACTGGGGCTGTATGTAGAGATAATTACAGAATCTCTTTTAGAATTTGTGATTCAATGAACAACTAATATTGAGACAAGCTCAGAATAGTGAGGCTGTGAGCTCCGACACTTCAGACCATGTTTCCTCAGGGTCTCTCACAATCTCCCATTTAAGACACTATTACCTTTCTACACACAATCAGTATTGCAAAAGACATCAAGTCCCTTATGGGAGTGACTGACAAATGTTTATTGAGTTCTCATTCTCTATGTCAAGCCCTATTATGTTTCTAAAATGCATGATTATCTCCATTCTAACCAAAACCCTAGAATGCAGATATTATTATTATTTTTCAGATGACCAAACTAGATCTCAGGAAAGGTTTTCTGTCAAAAATAGTTATGAATTGATTTTTAAAAGGCAAGAATTGAATCCAGAAGCGGTTTGCTGAGACATTGGTCAATGCTAATCTATATAGCTGTGTTGCTGTGGTAGCTAATATTGATTATCAGCCTAACAGACTTGAAAATCACCATGGAAACCAACCTTTGGGCATGTCTGGAAGGAAATTTTTAGATTAGAGTAATTGAGGGATGTACAACTCTAAATATGGCTAACACTCTTCTATAGGCTGGGATCCTAGGGGGATTGAAACAGAGAAAGCATGTTAGGCAGAACATTCATCTCTCTCTGCTTCTTGACTGAACATATGCAGTGTCACAAGCTACCTCAAGCTCCTGCTGCCAGGATTTCTCCACAATGATGGGCCATACACTTGAACTATGAGATGGGATGTCTTTCTGTATGCTGTGAACCTCACTGGTTAGTAAAGGGACTGTTTTGACCTATGGCAGGGCATCTTAGAAGCAGGCAGGAAATCTGAGCATGGATAAAGAAGAAGGCAGAGTCAGGAGAGGAGCAATCCAATCATTGAGAGGGCAAGATGTAAAACCACAGGTAAGCCATGGGCCATATGGAAAGATGGATTAATAGAAATGGGTTAAGATATGGGAGCTAGTTAGCAATAAGCCATAGCCACAGGTCTAACAGCATCTGAGTCACTTTGAGGGGCTAACAGGCAGCAGGGCTGCAGTTGGGTCTGGACCTCGGGACTAGGTGGGGCCAGAAACACATACAACAGAACTGAAAAACAGAATAGACCCTTCTTTCTGCAAGTTGCCATTGTCAGATATTTTATCCCAGCAACACATAGTAATTAATATGGCTATGAACAAATTAGTAATGTGGAATACGAAACTATAAGCCAAAGAACTTCCCACATTATACTATGTGTATTCAAATGGGCTCTGTCTTAGTTACTGTTCTATTGCTGTGAAGAGACACGTTATGTAAAGCAGTATCTGAGAACTCAGATTTGATCAGTAAGTTGCAGGCCAAGAGACAGAAGAGGGAAATCAGTGGGAATGGAGGGGCAGCAAGGCACGATATAGCTACCAAGGACACCTTCCATGACCTACTTCCTCCAGCTAGGATTCCCCTTCTAAAGCTCCCAGAGCCTTCTAGCTGGGAACAAGTCTTCACCCTGGGAGATTATAGAGGCCATTTCATATTCAAGCCATAACAATATCTGAGTCAGGCCTCTATCACTGCTTTATTAATATCATTGTCACCATGAGGCATTGTTGTGTATGAAATATGCTCTATGATTTAAGTGAGTTGAAGCAGAAAACTGGTAAAGCCACCACTCTATTACAGCTATCGAATAAGTTGCCTTTGCAATTAAGATTTCTTGGAAAATGTTAATGACTTATTAAAGAAAATAAAGTAGTCTCAAATCACAGTCATTTAGAACCAGATAAGTATTCATTCAGTCCTATAAACCAAGGACAAAAGCCCAGATAGTACTGATTTTATAGGATGTAACAATAAAGAAATTTTGACTTTTCAAATTCTAGAATGAAGCACATAAAGAAGTAGATATTTCCTCTACTGCATGTGATGTTCCTGTATAATAAAGTTAGGCAGGAGTTCCTTGGCCTTGTTTAACATTTAATGAAGCTAAGTTTTTGTTTATAAAAATTCAATAAGCATTATACTGTCAAAAGCTTTCTACCCATAAAAAAAATAGTCATGGGCTCTTGCAGAGAAATTATTACCTAAAATCTCCCTTTTTATATAAGAAACCAAAAATTAATAAATTCTTATTAATAGACAGAGTTTACTAAACTGAACTAGTTTATGACTAAATTGGCTTCTAGTATTTAAGTATTTTGACTTTTACATCTGGGTTTAAGATTATATTTCAAAAGTGCTTATGCAATTATATAAAATTTAGAAGTAGAGGAGTTATAATTATATATAGACCTTTGTCTGATGATTTCAACTTTTAAAATAAGTCCAGAATTTCAACTGAGATGAATGGCATCATCTAGAGAAGTAGTACTAGAATGATTTTGATTGTGAAAATCTATTATATCTGTGTACAATTTCACCCAGAGAGCCTAACTGAGCATTGGAACCATGTGGAGATTTTTTTTCGGAGAATGCTGTCGGAAATCTGTTTTAGCTTTGTATTTATAGGCATTATAATTCTTCTTTCTGTTAAGAAAAGAGATAGACACAAATGGATCATTCTTAAAGTAATTTTGAAAAGTCTCAGTTGATATTCCATGCTTCTTCTATGAATGGGCCCACTGTCTCATTCATCAGAAGGGTTACCATCATAGTGATCCACTGCTGTGCATTTGCAAAGAAATCCTAACATCAGGACAGTGAAAACATTGTATAAATGTCAAGCTCATACTAATAATAATTTGTGGGTAAATTTCAGAATTTTGAAAGTTTTTTCCACAATTATGTAACCTGTAAGAATTCTATCATCTATTTTGAGATTTCTTTTTTACGTACATCAGTGCAATTCCTATTAAGAAAGCCAGCTATGGGCTTATCACAATTTCAGAACTGATGCAAAGGCACAGGCAAAGAAATAAAAGGAAAAGGTTGTTTGTTTTCTCTTTGATAAAAAGAAAGATCCACATGTAAGTCATTCTGTACTTCGGCTCTGTGAACTAAAGTAACAACTCTTGTGTCCATTACAAAGGTACCACAGAGGGGTGATGCTGAAATTCTTTATAGCTGGTATAAATAGCTCAGAAATCACCATGCCTCTACATATGCTGTCCTCCTGGTCTCAATCTTCAAAAAGGAAGAACAGCATTCCTTGACCAGAGAGCCCAGTGGTTTGAGCCTTTCAATTTTGCTGACCTTTTCTTTTATCGTGAAAGAGGCCTTGCCAAGCCAGAATAAAAATAATGTTTTGAAACATGAAAAAGAATTCAAATTTCCCATTTAAAGCCTGAGACTCATCAGCAGGAGTGTGCAAACACTTACTCCAGAGGGTCAGTTGGTTATGCAACAGAACCTGTCTCTCTGCACCCAACTACAGCTTTTCACCTGAAAGCTGTTCAGAATCCCTGTGAAGTTGATCAGCCTTCCACAGAGCCAATCCATCTTGGCTGTGCTTTGTGCTGTGACCCTGACCAGTCCCCGTCCTTGCTTTGATTATATGTTATCTCTTTCTCCTTGATTGAATTTTTGTTAAGGCGTCTCTCAGTTTAGTTGGTGACGATGATGAGAAGTTTGTTTATATTACACTGTAATTTCTTTTATCAACCACATATAAGCTAACTATGCTAGTATTTACAAGCCAATACAGAATTTTTCATCCAAAGAAAAGTCTTCTTTTTAACTGGATTTTTATTATCTGTATAAAGACTAAAATTTGATTTTTGGCTGGTGAGAAATTGCCTGTTCTTATATTACAGAGTTATAGTAAAAGTGAAGCTTTTATAGTATAATATTTAGATGTATATTGGAATGATCACAGGCTTTTAGGGACCAGATCTGAGTTTAAATTCTACATCAGGGTTTCAAAATCCTGGGACCTTTCACAGACAAATGATCTCATCTATGAAATGAAACTATGAATACTAGCCCTTACCTGTTGTTTAAAAATTATAGATACACATATAGAGTAAAATATTCGCTCTAATGTCAATTGCTATTTGTCTTAGCCTTGCCAATAATCACCTACAATGAGAGAGCTTAATAATTTTTAATTTAGTTTCTTCATAATCAAGAGGTCCGTCAGTGACTTCCATTTTTTATGTTGAAACCCAGTTAGTAAGTAAACATTTGCAATTGATCATCTGTGATTTTTGCCTTACCCAGATATTTTTCACACTATTTTTTCCTAGAGAGTAATGATAATGTTAGCTGCACTTTGGACAGTAACGTGAAGCTGATATAACAAAAGAAAGTAGTCAGTTAGAAAAGTTCAGTTTGGAATGCTGGAAGAAGAGCATGCTGGTTAAGGATTAAAACCATAGGTCAGCTAAATAATCTGTTTAAAAAACTTTCAATGTGATTGGTTATCAGATTAAATGAGTAACCTCAGGAAGGTTCTGGAAAAGTCTGTGTTGACTTGTTTAATCTAAGTTTAATTAAATCAGTTGTGAGTACAGAAATCCCTGCCGGCTGCCTAGACCTATGTCTTTGAATTTCTACTCAAAGAAATGAACTGAATAAATTAAATGTGCTCACCTCCATACCTGTGATTATTTCCATTTGGAACACATTTCTATTATCTGCTTATCAGCACTGTAGAAAAAGCTCAAATAAGTGGCTCATAAAATTTACCTCTTATCACAGCAATCAAATCCATTATTTTCATCTGTGTTCCTCTTTCTTCTCCTCCTCCTTCCCTCTATTCTTTTTCCTTTTATTTCTTGTTCCTTTCTACTTTTCCTCCCTTTTCCTCCTATTCCTTGGCTTAGCCCAGACTATACATCCTCTTTGCTCATTTGTAGACAAAAGTTTCTCTGTCTTAACCAGCCCCCATGGTCCCACAGTCACTTTGTCCCAAATAAACATAGAGGCTTAATTAAACATGGTTTGGTCTATGTCTCAGGTTAGCTCTTGTGTTTTAATTAACCCATTTCTATTAATCTATGCATTTCCACATGGCCAGTGCCTTTATCTGTTTTCTCACATCATAGCATCTCTCATAGCATCTCTCTGATTCTGCCATTCTTCTGTGTCTCTGCTTGGATTTTGGCCTTGATGTTAACTGTATTACCATAAGCCAAAACACCTTCTTCATTAACCAGTGTTAGCAACACATATTCACAGAGTATAGAAAGATCATCCTACAGCACCCATTCTTCATTGTCAATGTGCAGCTGTTATAGCCCCCCCCCCATTTCCCCTCAAAAGCCAACCTGAGAAACCCATTTGAAAAGTTTAAATGTTTTCTATTTATTAAGTTGTGGATTATGGTTAATAATTAAAACCAAAAAGACAGAAAAATATGAACCTTGGAACTATACACATTTTTGTTGAAAAAAGCATCAGAAATGCCAATCCCTCCTTCTTCTTTTTGAGCAAAAACATCAAATCCTATGAACAAAGCAACTTCAAAAATAACAGTTTGTCTACATTTTCCCTAATCTGGAATTACTTTCTAAATTTTGAATAAATTTTGTGACACTATGTAAATAGGCCAACTAAAGACATTGCTAAGCAAACAATATATAACTTTTCTTTGATAAAATTGCTCATCCTAAACAATCATAATAAAGAAGTATTAATAACATAATTAATATCTACCTCCTCTTAAGGTCTGTTAATTACTTCTCTAGACTTTTCTATTGGCTTTTTCAGTCAAAGTGTCTTAGGCTGTTCTTCTTGGCTTAGACTCTCGCTGATCGAGAGAGGGGAAGAGAAGGAGAGAGAAATTTAAATTACACATGACCCATGGCTTGCTGAGACTTTCCAATAAGAACCTCTAAAGAGAAAGGGGATGAGGAAAAACCTGCTCACATAGTACCTCTAGGAAAATGTCTGATGTTCCTTAGTCATTTACACACACAACTAGCCAACTGACTCGGAAACTAAATAACTTTCAGATTCACCAACTGTTCTAGAGGACGATGAGAATGCTAATGAGTTTCTAGTTTCTGGCTCTTGTCAAATAAATTATGTCATTTTCTCACTCCCACCCCCCTCCTTTTGGTCATGAGTAATTCTACAGCTAAAGACATTCATCTGCTGATAGGAGTAAAACGCAAACTTCAGTGGTCAAATGTTGAAAAAGTTACCAGAAACACATAGAAACTGAGATAGGTTACTCAGTTACTACTTAATTTCTTATTCTGACACTCATTAATAATGAAAACATCTGAATATCAAATACTAAGTTTTTCAAAGTTTTAATGAAATATTATAACCTGAGATTATCTGGAGGTCCCACAGAACTTACTGTCTTGTTTTACTTTTTTTTTTCCAGATGTAGAGTTAGTTATAGCACTTAGCAAATATTTGTTGACTTCATTTTGATATACCCAAATATTGCTCAAATGCCTTCTGGGTACTAAGGCGCTGTCAAGGAGGAAGTGTTAACAAAACGTTCCTGAGCTGGAGAGGTAGTTACATCAATGAAGTGTTTATTGTGCAAACAGGGAGTTCTGCATTCCATTCCCAGCAACCATGAAAAATTCCAGAAGTAGCAATGCATGCCTGTAATTTTGGCTGGTAAAATGGAGAAGGAAGTTTCTTGGGGATTGCTGTTTAGCCAGTCTAGATGGATAAATGAGCTCTGGGTTCATTAAGAGATCATGTCTCAAAAAAACAAGATAGAGAGTGATTGAAGAAGGCACCTGGTGTTGACCTCTAGCCAAGCATCCAAGTGTAAGTATATGGCCCTATCCCACCCCCACAAACAGGTTCCTACTCTCAGACAATTCTAAGCTTACAGCTTGAGATAGATACCCATAGAGATTATTATAATCTAAAGGTACCAACCTTGTGCATATAAGATGTTATAAGATTCCTTTTTCCTCTAAGGTTAGTATGGCTTTTAAAAATTAATACTATGTATAACAAGTCCTGATACTGAAGAGAAACAATAAGGATAAACTGACAAGTGTTCAAACAAAGATAACGACTTTAGGAAATGGCATGCCACTTGATCTGCCAAAACATATGGCATCAGGGACTGAGGAATGAGTTGAACTTAGACAGTGGGATCAAATCAAATTGCAGAGAACTTGTGTTGTGATCTGTCAAGGAGAACATAGCATCAGATAGAAGTGGCATGACCAGATGGTTTTTTACAAAAATAATTCCAGATCAGTTATTGGTGCTGTGTTAGGACAAATGCAAGAAGAGGAGGAGAACCTTGCGAAAGACAAGCAAAAGATGCTGTAGGCCTAACTCAGACCAATGTCTAGTACAATCAATAAGGAAGGTTGAACTCTAGAGGGTTGGAGTATTTGTGCTGACTTATTCTTGCCTCCTTGAGCAATTCTGTAGATGGTGTTCTCACGTACTCATACCTTTATAGTGATTATGTATAAGAGGGGCAGACAAAGTTGGATTTTGCACACTCTCTCTTAAAATATAAAGCTTTATTTTATAAATAAAAGTTTTTATTTTCAAAACTCTTCCAAGTTTGCAACTCAACTTCGTTATATTTTTAAAATCTCATTATTATCCATTATTAATATATTGGCATGTAAATTCTGTCTCTAGGAATCATCTTTTTGAGAAATAAGTGGTTTTTAATTTTGGCATACAATTTGAGCAGCTTACCTCAGATACATGACTTCATTATTGACAGTTGTTACTGTGATGTACTGTTCGTTTTACTGAGAAGCTGCTCCAAATTTACCAACCCTCATCCAAGTCCAAATCTAAGAAACTTTCTCTCTCTATTCAGTTCATTCATTCACTCACTAGCTTTTAATACAAAAGAAAGTGCTTTATAGAATGTCTTCCAGGATCTGCATTTCAGAAGTAAACTCCGCCTTTTATGTTGCCCTCTTTCTGAATGAATAAGTACATTAGAGCTTGGAATATGAAGCTGAACACTTATGGCAAGGAATTCAATGCCATCCACTATGTTCAGAATGTAATATTTTTAATAACTCATGGTCTGGGAGATTTCAGGCTATGATCTCTTTACCCATTGCTGTGGGAGAACATTGAGATGGAAAGTCACAGTGGAACAGAGCTACTACACGGTAGCTGAAAAATGAAAAGAGAGACCTTGGAGACAAGGTACATCCTCCAGAGCATCACTCCAGTGAGTTTCTTTCTACTTTAGGTTCTAAACTCACTTCCACCATTGTTGAATAATTCCATCATAACATAAACCCAGCCTAGATTATTCAACCCAACATAGATTACTCAACTGGTCAAGCCAGAGCTCTCATGATACAATGGCTTTCCAGTTTCTCTGAACAATTGCATTGGGAATAATCTTTTCACATTTTTTTTTGGAGGAGAGAGCTTATATATAAACCAGAGGAGGTAGTTTCATTCTCATGTGAATGTCCTGGATCTTATTTTTGGTGTAAAAATCCTAAAGAACTTATACGCACCCATACAACATTATAATTTAATCCATGTAGTCTTTTGCCAAAAAGATGCAAAAGAAGTTTCTAGGACACATTGTTCCCCTGAGTCTCACACATCACAAATAACTAGGCCTGCAATACATATGAATATATATGTCTTGGTCAGAACCCTTTTGCTCCACAGGCCTGCTGCATGCACCTCAACTTTCTCTGGATAATATTTTTGCCCCAATTTTCATATTACCTCTAAAAAAACTGAGAATATGAATGATGAATTTGTGGCCAAAGAACCCACAGTGAACTCAAAAAAATCAACACCTGGTGTTGATTGTGGTGAATCCTACATGCAGAACTACAAGATAAATTTAACTGATCATTAATGACAATGATGTGACTATTCTTTAAAATGAAGGGGAAATGATTGGCAGTAACCAGCTTTTCTTCCCAAGGACTCTCTAGAGAACAGACTAACTGAAGTGGCAGACAACAATTTTCTTTGAAGATGACCTTTCATGTTAAATGAAAAGCTGAAAGGCTAGTCTCAAAGGGAAAGAAAATGAATAATCTGTAAGGCCAGCTATTCATTACTGGATCCACAATGTTTATAAAAAGAGACAAAAAAGAGTAAAATGTGATAGTAAACATCAAAGTTTGTTGCATTACAAATTATGTATATTTTCCACTTTCTGGGTCATCTTGAATAGCCCACTACGAATAAAGTACCAAGATAGGAGCATGTTGACATGGTTACCAAGGAATATATACTGCTCAAATATAACATTAGCAGTCATTAGAAACACAAGGAGAACTTTTAAAATGGGCCATTTGGACCAGTCCCTTTTGGTTTTGTTTCTTATTCAGGAAAGTTTGATTCAAGAAATATACTTCTCTATCAAATTCTAGGGGGTCATTGGCCTCAAGGCCATCCTATGAGAATCATCAGATTAAATTGGTATGTTGCAAAAGAAGGCATGCTCGCTTGGAAGAGCTGAGGAAGATAGATTTATGACCACTTGTCTTGACCAAGTTCAACATGTATAGACCAAAGATTTGTCTGTTAAGACATAGGTTTTTGCCATGCCCCACCCTGTCAGGTACTTTGAGAACTTTTGGGTAGACAGAGCTGGAGGGTGATAATGTTAAAATATAGATAATGAATTCACTCTGAAATTGTAAGGTCTTTTTTACCTCTATATCCTTCTTTCAATTCCAATCTAGAATGCCTGAGAAGTTCTCTTATCTTAAAAGCTAGAAAATAACATTTAAAGACTCATGGCCTAGTTTTACCTTTCTGAATAAAATGTATGAAGGTATGTGTTTATTAAGCTATTGCTTTTTTAAAAGTTTTAGCATCTCATTTTAAACTGTCACCTCACTCAACTAAAAGCCGAAAGTAATGAAGAGAGATTTGAACCGTTGACTTAGTATAATAAGAGTAATAAAGCACCCAGTGGGTGGTTAAGTCTCATAACACTTTCTTCTGTTTTTCTTAATAATTCAATCAAAAATTCTGCTGGTTGGGATCCAGAAAGAATGCACAAGATCAAAGTTTTACAATATTTTATATTTTGGTCTTAAAATAGTCTGTACTTAATTTAGTCTATTTATTAACCCAAATACTTCAAGCAGAGTTTTTCTCTAATGTAATTTAGAATAGCCATTTAGATTGGAGCCAGATCTCTATTGCTATTAGCTCATGTCAATATGGTGCTTAATATCTCCAAAGGCAGAAATATGAGCTCAAATGGAATCATATGACAAAATAATAATTGCAGTCTCTTCTTGGAGATTTTAGAGATCTGATGGCTCCTTTTGCTTCCTCTCGAACATCAGAACCCCTAGACAAGTTGCTAGGGCCTTTCAGAATGGCTGAATCCTTTGGTCTCACCTAATCCTGTCAAGGTCCTATCTACAAAGTCCACAATCTTACAATCTCATCAAAAGATCTCTAATGACAGACTTGGAACATTCCAGAAAACTTTAGCACTTCCTTTTTAAACTATAAATTGCATACAACTCTTTTGGGTTCTTAGTCTATAATTTCTCATAAAATTCTTTGAGATCCTCTAGTGAAGATAAATGGCAAGAATTATTAGACTTTAAACTGTGATCCTTCAGTGTTATATGTACTGGATCATAACTCTATGGCTTTGCTTCCCTCATAAAACTAAACCACAAAGCCATTCTTTTCATTTCAAGCTTAACAGCACACAGACCCATGGGTAAAGCACCATAAACACTCTTGAGTAATTTCTCCAAACCAAATCTCCCCTGCAAAAACAGACATGAAACTCAGTGATGTGTAATCTCTCCCTGAACGTGTGAAGCTGTAGTTCTCAGGCCACCCAAGCAGACTGCTGAGAATAATGTTCCCGTGTTGAACTAAGACAGGCACAGGAACTATCTGTAATTACTGATCTGGATTTATTCTGGCTCCACCATTGTGTTGCTCCAAACAAGTCACCACAACAGGTAATCATTATGGTGGGGTGTAGAGGGGCTGAGATCTCAAGTATAAAGAAGCTTTCTTTTTAAAAAGAACGTAATTTTACAAGACTCATTGAAATCATGGACTTCTGGCAGTCATTGCTCAATGCATCACCCTCTTTAGGTGAATATTAGTAACACCAATATCCATAGGCAAATACATAAGAAACTACATTTAAAATACAGGCTAGAAAAATATTCATGTAAGTGTTCAAAAATTTGTTAATGACAGAAAAAAAAATCTGGAAAAAGTATGGATGTCCTCTCTCTGGATACCATGGATGGGTTTTGCAAGGGAAATAATAGAACATCAAGTGGAAAGAGTACATCTACCTACAAGTACGTGGAGATTCTTTATATTTTCAAGTCTGCATTGGCCACTGTATCTTTTAATTTATTTCCTCTTTGAAAACGTCTCATACATGGTATACAATGTACCTTGGTCATATTAACCCCTCACTCCCTTCATACAACTGCCCACATTATCTCTCAACTTTGTGTGTGTGTGTGTGTGTGTGTGTGTGTGTGTGATATAGATGACACACCAATGTATGCACACACACATATAGCCCATTAGTTTAATTAGTGTGCTGCCTACATGCTCATTTGTATGAGGCTACACATGGGGACATGAACAACCTGCCAATGACCATGCACATACACATCAAAGAAAAATTACTCTCCTGCCTTTGGTAGCCACTGATTGCTATTAGCTCTTTAGCTAGGAATGGGAATTGGGACACTTCCTGGATCCATGCTAGAATGTTAACTCTCTTGATCTTGTGGAGGTCTTATGTAAGTAACTACTGCTGCATTGAGGCCATGTGTGTGACAACTGTCTCACATCTGAGGCCAGGCTTTGCCAAACTCCTCACCATCCTCTGGCTCTTATATCCATTCCGCTTCCTCTTTTTCCATGTTCTCCAAAACTTTGGTTGAGAAGGATGATATAAGATGTGTGAAGCTCTTTCAATGCAAACAATAATACCACCTTTTCCTTGAGAATGAGTACTATGTCAAAAATCCTTTGCAATGCTGACCATAAAATGCTACCATAACAAATCAGTGATAGCTACTTTCCTTCTGGGCTCTCTAGTATTTCACTGTTGTGGAATAAAAATGCTGAGGCATCACAGTAAAAGAAAATATATCAACTGAAGCTCACCAACTGGAGTTGTATGGCAGAGATCCATAAGCCTAAAGAGTAACTATTTCCTAGGTGACTTGGCTCCATTAGCCTGTCTAAACCTTGTGACTCTCACATGTGAATTGGCCATAGGTAAAAGCCACTCAAGAACACACACAAGGAGCAACGCAAACACTTGGCACGCTGCTCTGCATACCATGGTGATTACTCCTGTGACAGCTATGACATCAGCTCCCCAGAGGCTATGACTGTTTCTGTCTTAGGTCCCTCATACTCTCCTCACGTTAGGTCACAGAAACTAAGTGTTCATTTGGCAAAATGAGTATTAAACACCAAGATACTCCTTCCCTCAATGTCAAAAACAAAACCTAAAGCTTGTATTCTAATTGTCCTCATGTTTCCGTGTAAGGGTTGGTCGTAAGGAGATCGTATGACTGGTTTTATATGATTTTATAAGTGCTGCAGTCTTCCCTGTCATTTCTTATCCCTCATGCTCCCAATCCCTCCCTCCCTCCCTCCCTCCCTCCCTCCCTCCCTCCCTCCCTCCCTCTGTCTCTCTCTGTCTCCGTCTTTCTCTGTCTCTCTGTCTGTCTCTCTCTCTGTCTCCCTGTCTCTCTCTCTCTCTTAAACACACACACACACACACACTCAATCATTGTTTTCTCTCTGTTCTTTAACTCTATTTTTATCCAAATTCAGATCGAAAGCAGTAAATAAACACGATATTTAGGTCATATATTTTTATCTTGAATACCAAGACATAAATAGACACAGTTCACAAATAGGGACTGTTTGGTTAAATTATAGTACCCCTTGAAGTTCATGCTAGAATTTCTTAGGCCTTGAACAAATATGACATTCATTTACATTTTGTATTTTAAAAACAAAATAAGAAAGAGAACCATTTATTTAATCCAAGTAAAGTAATAAAACAGTGTGAAAGCAATTCTTTATATGTAATTCAACCCAGTTAGAAAAATGAATGATTAAACAGAGATATTAGATGATACGTTGAATGTGTTAAACTAAGCAATTGCTTATAGAGGTTATTAGAATCTGGAACCTCAAAGTGGACATCCTGTCCAGAGAAGATTGCCCAGCTCCAAGTCTGGGAAATTGTCCAGTTTGGCAGACAGTCAACAGTGTCTGAGGAATATGGCAGAATATAAGAGTTTTTAATTGACCCAGGAAATTGGCATCAAGAGCAAAACATGAAATAGAAGTTCTCTTAGTATGAAGTAGGCGAATACTACTAAGGAAGCCAGAAACAGGAAGAGTACTCAGATTCTCAATGATGGCATCAAAAACAATCCGTGCTGGTGTAGCCTCCTGTGGTGCAGGGACTGAGGTGACCAGGAGAGAGAAAGAATGCCCAATACAAAGTTTGACCTTGGGTACTTTGGGGAATGTAAACAAACCTGGAAAGTTCCAAAGGCCAGATCTCAGTCCTGAGTCAAGAAACAAAAATGAAGTTCTAAGACCCATAGCATACAGGTGATAGTGCACCCAAGAATGAAGACACATGTTTCTAACCATGACAAGATTGAACAGGCAGAACAATAGTGTCCTCGTCATCCTGCAGCTTTCAAAATGAGTAGTAGCACTGCTACTTCACCAGATTCCCATTGCAAGCATAGAAAGTTGTGTGTGTGTATATGTGTGTGTGTGTGTGTGAACATGCTTGTATGCCCCCCCCCACACACACAGACACACACACCTACCTAGGTGTAGATGCTCATGAAAGCCAGAGAAGGGCATTGGATTCTCTTGAAGTAGCATTATAGACAGCTGTGTAATGTCTTATCTGAGTATTTGAAACCAAATTCTGATCCTTTGCCAGATAAATACACACCATTCGAACTGCTGAGGCATCCCTTCTACCCATTTCTTGATAAGTTCTAATGAACTTGACTTGTAATAACAAGATGGGCTATTTTGCTGCCCATTCCCAAAAGACAAGTATAAATAACTAATTATGACAGATTATAATGACATATAGACCTTTATGTATATGTGTCTGTGAGTGTATGCCTGTTCCATGTGTATGCATAAGTACCATGACAAACCCTTTGATTTCTAAACTAGAAACTAATAAACTTGATCTAATAAGAAAGCAGACCACTTCCTATTTTCCCAATCTTTTCAGCAGTATGTAACTTAACTTATGAGAACAAGTTACATTTCCAAATGCCTTCTCAGTTCTTTCTGAGATAGACTTCCATAGTGTTGTTTTCTCTCTAAAGAACACTACATTTTGCAAGCCCTTTCCATTCTTCTGGGAGCAATGGCTTTGAATGAGGCCCTAAAATACAAAATCCTGATTTTTTTTAATGCATTATGAAAGCTATTTACATATCTGGCATATCACTGTGATAGACTCTACCACTAAGTGGCACACACCCACTCAAAATTTCTATCACACCCATGACCTAATTAATTTAGAAGAAGAAGAATCTCCACATAGCCAGACTTGGGAGTCACACTCTTGTGAGTGTGAGAACCCTTAAGATGAAGACAAGTAGTTTGTAAGCCAGCAAGCCTTTTCTGCTGTGGCTGCTCATCTGTACCAGAAACAATGACCACTGACATCTTGGATCCCAAGTCTATACAGATGAAACAAGCAGCAACAACTGGCAAATGTCTTCCCTTCATGGTCTACGTCAGCATGTTCTAATAAGCACACTTTCTTCAGCTATGTATTTATGAGCAAATGCTCTGGAATGCTCCAAAGCCTGATAATTGACAGCTATGTACTACAATTAAATTTTATTAGAGCTTTAGATATTTAAGCAAGATATTATCTCGCATGTGTGACAAATTCATACCTCATGTCAAGCCTCAAAGCAGCAAGAAGAGCATAAATTTTATTTTTGTTTTAGTTTTCATTTTCTTCCGAATTCCACTGTCTGTAATTGCATCTGTATCTCAAACTGCAAATTTCATGAACCAGTCAAAGGACCGTGGGGAAAGGGCTGGTGAGGCTTCCAAGGCTTTCCCTAGGTATTCACCAGCCCTTAGAGGGCACCAATAGGGACAAACTAAATTAAGGCGATGACATGAGGTCTCAGCAGTCCTAATTCACATTCACGGCCCCTTGTGGCCATGCTATTTCATTCAACAGATGTTAATTGAATGTCCACTATGCATGTGGTATTGTTTGAAGGTTTATGAAATTAAGATATTACAACATCTGTTTTTCCTTGTATCTTTTCTAGTTTTATAGTTTTAGAAATTAATAAATCTAAAAATATACATATCCAGGAGATTACAACCCTGAAAGCGACTATGGGTTAGACAAACAAACAAAAATTAACACAAGGCAATAAACACCAAGTAAGATTCCAGAACACTTCTGAGATGTAAATGTTTTGAACTTAAGCTACAAAAGTTCCACAGCACTTATTCTTAAATGCCAATGAGTTTGTAAAAACAAAACACAGGTCTGGAATCTATGACCAGACTGGACTCAGGTACAGCTCCTATTTTAAATTTTCGTAACTTTGCACATAAAGCTATTGGTCTATAAACCCATCGTGGACTCAGTATCCTGCAGAACAGACTTGACTAAGATTGCTATCTGGTGATTTTAGCCTGTAAATATTATTGATACATAGAATATGAGTTAGCTGAGGATTAGCTCTGTCATCTTTGAGTTCCTTCAAGGGTGATAAATACCCTTAGAAATCCATCTCCAGCCCTGGCACTGAGCTGTCCAGTCTACCCAGGATTGAGCTCTTCAGAGCCTCCAATCATACTTCTAAAGTTTCTCACAACACTTGAAATTCCAACTGCTTGATGCTCATGTTGACATATTTTACCCTTACCTCAGAAACACTGGCTCCTGCTGTCACAAGCAAGGGACAAAAGTAATTTGTCTCCGAAAACCGTATTGGGGCAACTTGACCCTAATGCTCTTTGAGTTATTTGGCCCTGCCCACTGCAGCCCACTTTACTGTGTGCAGAGGAATGTTATACTGTCTATAAGCTGAAAGGTATGTGGTTGTTTCCAAGCCAACAATTTCAACTTCTCTTCCAAGGATCCACCTTGCCTCACTGTTTCAGATCAGCCAGGCAAGAACTCTTAGCATCTATCCCACGGGATCTACCTTTCTCCTGGTCCTTCCCAGACCAAAAGATGCAGCTCCTAGACCCCTACCTTTTCCTCATCTCAAATTCAAAAGTCATTTCTAATCTTGATCACAAGTTGAGAGTGCCTTCCAGCTCTAAAAGGCACACAGATCACCTGGTGCCCAAATCCTAGCCCCTTCCTACAGTGCTCACCTGTTACTCCCTTTGTGTGTCAAGGGCCTTGTTTTCATGTCTTAAGGATACAGAGCAACCTGACTGTGCCACTTGGCATTTTATCAGCCCTCCTTCCTGAAGCATTTTGGAGGAAATTTATGACTACTTGTAATTAACCTAGCCCCCTTAAATAAAAAGATGACAAGGAACTTTATCAATGCCCTTCACCATCCACTGCCCCAAATAGAAAGCTACCACCATCAGTAGCAGTGGGAGATTCCAGCTGATTCCAGGCCTTCCTCCACCAGTTTAGCCCTTCTAAGGATGTACAGTCCAGTTTTGTTTAGGTTTCTTAAAGTTTCTCTCTTCTCTATCCAGAACTGCTATCAGAAAGAAGTGAGGGGTCTGCTGTTAGAAATTCTAGGCAGTTGGCTGAAAGTGATTACTTGCATGTTCTCCCAATGCTGTCTGGCAGGCTTTGGGCTAGATATTGAAGATAAATAAAAGAAAATTAATAAATGGGGTTCCTAGTGACACATATCAGTCATGCTAGTGGTCAGGGACCAGTCCCTAATTTTCTATATTTAAACAAAAGACCAGAAAAATAATGTAAAAGTGAAAATCTTAGAAACTATTTCCAAAGAAGCTATTTTTTTTTCCTAAAATGAACATATATCTTGATGTGAGAGTCTCATGAGAAGTTACTTTTTAGAAAGGAAAGGGTTTATACCTGTTGCATTCTGTTTGCTGGCCCAGACAGAAAGGCTTTCAGAAGGATTTTGTCACAGTGTAATGCAATCTTCTTTGGCTGTTGCCCCAGGTGCCCGTCCCTCATTTAATCAGCCATTGAAGAGAACCCCACATGTCAGGAAAAATGAAAGGAGAATAAGAGGATCCCCTTCCGCACCTCCCCACATTTGTACTAAGAATGAAGTCGTGAACTGTCCCTGGTGCAAACACCAACCTGTCAAGGGCCAGTAAGTCCCTGTCATTGTCTCAGCAATTTTTTTTTTCTGTTTAGAAAATGCATTCTCACTGTAAAAAAAATTTAGCATAAGAAAACTCTTTGCAATCACAATGCCCAGTGGTAATCACTTTTAATATTTTTATCCATGTTTTACTTTTCCTATTGCTGTAAAGAGACACCATGACCATGGCAACTTTTACAAAAGGAAGTACTAAATTACGGGCTTGTTTACACTTTTAGGTGGTTTGTTTGTAATTATCAAGGTGGGGAGCACACAGGCATGACACTGGATCAGAAGCTGGGAGCTCTACGTCCTGACCTGCAAGGAGCAGGCAGAGAGGGGGTAAGGGCCACCCCAGGGACACACCTCATCCAACAAGGACACATCTACTTCAACAGGGCCATACCTCCTAATCTTTCTTAAACAATTCCACTTGCTGGGGAAGAAGTATTTAAACACCTGAGCTTATAGGGCCATTTTTACTCAAACCACCACACCTTCACATGTTATTTTTCTGTACAAATAAGCATACACACATATGTAAATATTGTCCATACTATGGCTATACAATGTCTACATAATTTTGCATTCGATTTTCACCATTAGACTAATATCATCACATACATAAGTAAATACTATTTTAAAATATCAGCAAAGGTTGTATCCATACTTATGATGAGGTCATTTATCCCATTAATTTAAATTTTCATCTTTTATAAGAAAGATATGCGTATCTGCTTCTCATTTACTCCAAATTTTATCTTGAGAGTACACCAAAGAAATGGACAAAGGAAGAGAGGGAAGAACTGATAATAAAAATTAATGACCTTGAACTTTTCCCTCTCCTCCTGAAAGAGAACTGTGGTGAGCTCAGAAAGTGGTAGAGTCCAACTCTCTTCAAGTGGAGGCTCATGACTTGGTAGGCTGCATAAAGACCTGATCACAGTCAAGCCAGTCAACATCTTGCATAGAGTGGGAAGGGTATCACAGGCTGAAGATCTATGGGCCCCTGATGGCTTCTGGAGAAGAAGAAGTCAGTTTTCAATGAAGATATGGATCCTGTTAAATTAACCACAATCTAACATACTGCATCACTCCTGTAAGTATATGGAGAGTATTAATTGGACTCCAAGGGTTATCTTTTCAAAGAAAAAAAAAAAAACATGAGAATACAAAATTGGGAGGGGAAGGAGAGAGTAAGTAGATTTTGGGATATAGTTGGGAGGAGTTACTATTAAAATATGTATATGAAATTCTCAAATAATTAATAAACTTTTAAGGATTTCCAGTAGAGTCTGATCTCCTGATTCTAAACTCATTCTTGTAACACAAAATTTCATCTCAAAACAGTATTTTCTCAAAGAATGTAAAGCAACCTAGCTTAGCAATTTTATGTTTTCTAAAACATGAGGGGTTCTTATTATACTGATGTGAACATCACAAAATCAATATTAAATAGTTCTTCTTAAAAATTGGTTACCCATGTGAATATTGCAGATAGTAAAACCTTCCCTTATGTATGTATGTGTGTGTGTGTGTGTGTGTGTGTGTGTGTGTGTGTGTATAAATTTATGCCTGGGAGTTAGATAATAGCTTGCAGGAATCAGTTCTCTCTCTACTGTGTGTGTCCAGGGATCAAACTCGGGTCACAGGTCTTGGAGGCAAATGCCTTTAGCCACTGAGAAAGGTTACTGGCTCTAATGTAAGAATATCTCTTAATTTTTAATAACTGTTACCTAGAATATGGATTCACTATTGACTTGGTCACAAAATTAACACATAATTATCCCAAATGCTTTATGATCTTTCTTGAAAATAAGCCTATCAGGTGAGTGCGTAGGCAGAGGACTCTCTCTACCCCAGGGTAATGGTTAATGTTGTTTGTCAATGTGACAGTATCTAGAATCACATAGAGCACAGATCTCAAGGCACATCTATGAGGAAGTTTCTAGACTGAGTTAAGTGGAGGGAGCTGAGCCTTTGTCTGTCCTTTTGTCCTTTCTCGTTCCTTTCTCTTTGCCTGTGTGGCAATTGCTTCACACTCCTGCCCCGTTTCACATCCCTAACCCACATAACACCACTGTCTCCACGATTTCCATTCCTAGATATCCTTACACCACGAGTCAGAATAAACCCTTTAAGGTGATTTTTGTCATGTATTTTGTCTCAGCAACAAGAAAATAACAGATGCACCCAATTCCAAAGATACTAGCTCATTAATATTCTGGAAATGTTAAGCAGCTCAGATAAGGTGACAGAGTAAGTCCAAGAACTTCAGAAAAATCTACCTTAAGCATATTACACATAAATGGTATTTGTCTATACTCTATCCTATTCAGGAGCTTGTATTTTATCTGATTCTATCGGGAAACACTTTTTCAGTAGTAAGGTGACAGCTCTGTGTTGAGGAGAGTGGCCAAGGCGATGACAGTTTTAGAAACCATATGTTGTGGGCGGTGACACATGGAGGAGCTGGTAAACTTACAACATCAAGTGGAGATAAGAAAGCCTCTTGGTATTTGAAAGGCTCTTGAATGGACATGGACACACATAGATTTGTTCCTTGTTGCTGCAAATATCAGGCAAGAACAATGGACAGAACTTGAAAAGAAACCAGCCCCGACACAATAAGAGCTTTGTCTTCTGAACCAATTGAACTATTCAACTGAGAAGCCAGCAGCCTGTAATCTAGTGAACATCTTTACACTGGATGCAGTTAGGGGGAACTGTCAGGGATGCTGTGATGACATTTTTTTGGTTCCTGTACTGTCACCTTATTTCCCTTTTTCTTGGATCACTCCTGCATTATACAGTGCACAGATAGGAATGGAAGAGAAAGGCCTATGATCCAGGTGCTTCCAAAACAGGTTTCCCAGATAATAAGAACTGCCTGGGGTAGACAGTGGACCCAGATGAATGGGGGACTTCACAGGGAGAGCCTGGGAAACTTTGACTCAGGGTTTGACATGCACTTCTGTAAACAGCAATTCATTTCATCCGTATAACACCCCTGGAGGGCAGATGAGAGTTTCTCAGCAACCCATTCAAAGTTACATCAGTCAATCAGACAAGAACTTCTGCTCAGGGAGTTTTATCTAAAGGTATCTACCTTCTGCAATAGAGAATAGAGAAATAGAGAAAGGCATACGCATATGGGTAGCTTCAAGACAGGTTGGGTTTTTAAGGAAATTGGTGGCTTTGCATAACAGATCTAGCTATCCAATGCATTTACATACAACCATGAATATTCTCTTCTGCTCATTAAATCATTTCTGGATCACTTCTAATATCCATTACAATGTGTACAATAAACAATTGTGTATTATTGTTTGGAGAATGACGAGAAAAATGTGCCTAATTGATTAGTACATTTATATAAATTTTTAACCCAACCATTTTCAATCTCAGTCTATTTGATTCCACAGAATGCTGAATCCATGGGTAGGAACGTCTAAGTGTATTGATTTTCATGGTAGAATGTGGAGAGGGCTTGGAATTGGCTGTATTAAGATTTAGGCAAGAGCTATTACTGAGGTCATTTTTGTCTTTTGTGAATAATTATGAAAAGAGTCTACTCACCAAATAAATAATTTCAATGTGATTACAAAGAGACCAACATTTTAATGCACTTAGCAGAAGCAATTTACATGCATACAATTAATGTGCTAATTTCAGTGATCTTTAGCTATTCATTAAAATAGGCCTGGCAGGTCCTGTACTTGGCAACACTCCGCTAGTCATTTCCTGCCATTACTTTATGTACTCAAAAGTAATCAGCCATCTATAATTTAAGACTTTTCAGTAATTAAATGGCCCTTTCTCTAATTATGTCCAAATTAGAGAGGTTAGTGTGTGGATAAATATGTTTGTACTCAGTACATGTGCTCAAAGATGGTGGCTTCTCCGTATGTGACAAGGAAGACCACAGAGCCCTTAAGTCACAGTGGAGGAGGTGTTGTTAGAGGGAGCAGGAAAGGCCTTTCGACTTGAAGGCTGTAGCTGTAGGAGAATATTCTCATTGTGATATTTTATACCCAGTTTTGTAAATGTGCTAAAGTCTGGATCTGTTGCCTGCAAAGACCGTCTGTTTTTGGTTTGGGGTGTTTTGTTTTGTTTTGTTTTGTTTTGTTTTGTTTTGTTTTGTTTTGTTTTGTTTTGTTTTTCAGGCTTTTGCCTGAGAATGAAATGGGACAAAGGTTCTGGCAGAAAAGGAGTTAAAAGTTGCATTTGCAGGAATATGTTTGCTGACATTGATCAATGGGCAATTTTGTAATCATACGTTTATTCACACAGAGGGTCCAAAAAAAAAAATAGATCAATAATGAAGTGGTGGCGAAGATGCCAAAGAGAAGGTGATTAATGAAAAATATGGCAGAGGTGCAGTCTGCCATGTTGAATGAATGCTCCTTCATTCAGCGCCCTATAAATAAATATGCCTGAGATGCAGAAAGAACACTTCCTTGGAATTTGGTTGGAACCAGGCAAAATCTTATCAGACCCCATGCTTCAAAGATTAGCTCCTCATCCAAGAATCAAGTTTGAATTCTCTTGTGACGGTCTAAGCAAGCAGCTCCTCTCCTGCATTATGCATGATTCTGACATCTTGTAACAGGAGCAGCATTCTAAAACTGGTTTCCAATTTTTATTTTCTGTATTATGTTTTAATGATACCATTTAAGCTAGAATTTTATTTTGGCTACAGTATCTTGTTACCCTTCAGCTCATAATTATGACAGCAGTAGTGTAGTGTAATCTAGGATGGTATACATAAACAAGGGTTTCTCATAGCCTTGAGAGAATCTGCTGCTTTTAAAGGCTATGCCTTTGTGCATCATTCTCATTATGTGAATTTGATATGGAATGATGAGTGTTAGGCAGACCCCTAGCTCATTACATCCAGGAAGTGATAATAACTAATAATGAGCTGTACTGAAAATGAATAAAAAATCCAGAGCAACTTAACATTATAGTGTCGTGCTTGCCTTTTCTAGAATGAGAACACTCAACCTCTCAAAAACCAAACTCCAGGAAGAGTTAACTGGAGGTAATCTTGTGAGGACATGCAAGGCTTTATTCTTTCTTATCTTGGGTCACTTGGTTCCTCTTGCAGAAACACAGCCTTTTCTCCCCATTGACTCCTGTTCCTGAGAATGGATCTGCAATCATCCTTTTGTACCTAGAAAAACATCACGTGAAAAAACTCTCTTCCTTGAAGGTGTACCTAGTCCTCTTTCTTATCTTGGAATATTGGTCCTCTATTTAAATGATTTCAAATGTCAGTAAAGAGTCAGGGCCTATACTTGAACAAATGTGCAAATAATTTTATTCCCTTGACTCTTTGTTTTTAATGGTGCAGATAGAGACCTTATCTATGGTACATTAATGAGAAAATGTAATGCTTTCAATTAACCTTTTAATTTGATCCACAAAAGCATTGAAGAGTAAGATAGTTCTTTTTCATTTCTGCTAGGTAGTTTCAGCATCTACTGATAGCCAAATGATTACCATGGATGTTCCTCTCTGTGAACAGACATAAACACATCCCAGAAAAGCATGTTTGTATAAAAACACTTTACATGTACAATACCTTGTAAACATGCTATCCATTATTTGCTTGTACTTCTGCCTGAACAAAGATATCCAATTGAACAAGCAGAAGTCAAGACTTCAATTCAGCTCATATCCTCATGGCTATACCGAGAAGAGACAATTGCAACACCATGATTTTCCCTCGTTAGATACCCACTGGAGCATCTTCTTACTCACATAAAGTCACCATGTAACACAACACCTAAGATTCATGTAAACATTAAATTAGTCTTGTCTACCGTTATTTCATCAAAACAAAAAGGGAAACAGAACATTCCCAGATTTACATTATTGATATATTTCAAAAGCTTTGTTAATATTCAAAGTGCAAAACCAGCCAATTTAGTTAAATGCAGTGAGCTACGCTTCTGTTTAAAGTGATTTCTTCAGTCAATAGATAGTCAGAGGCAGTTTTGGTAGAAAAAGTTTGTGTTAAATATTTTATATTTAATAAAACCAGTCTGGAATATCAGGAAAGAGATCCATTCACAGTCAAGCCAAGGGTCAGAGAGTGGTAACCCATGCCTTTGTTCCCAGCACAGGAAAGAATGAGTGGTGACTTAACCCTTTAATCCCATAACTCCAGAGACAGAGATCTTTCTGTGTTTCTGTGAGTTCAAGTCCTAACTACCAAACAGTAGTAGCCCACACCTTTAATCTTAACTCTAGGATTATGATGCAGAGTTGAACCTGGAAGTGAAACAACTGGGCCAAGAAGATATTTAAGGCAGGTGTAGGCAGACAGGGTGGGATGCTGTAGAAGAGACTAGCCAGGCTGAGAACTCTGGAAGATAGCTTTTATCCTGAGAAGTTGGCTGAGTGAGAATTGACAGTGGTATGTTTCCTCACTCTGATATTCCAGCCTTTCCCCCCAATATCTAGCTTTGAATTTTCATTTCGCATTCAACGTGGGTCAATTATCCACTTAAAGCCTGAGAAAGATTAGAAAGAGTTCTAGATCACAGAAACTGAGCCAAGGCAGCTTCCAAATTGTGTATACAAAGCAGGTCATTATACAAAGAAAGCGTGGTGTCCGGGTCACATTCAAAATGGCTCTGGCGGACTGGTGGCAGGCAGTGTGGGTTCCTGAAATCTCACAGAAGACTCAGTAGCATGTAACTGATTTTAGATTTCTGCTTATTTTGAACAAAAAAGAAACAAAGACAGTTTATTAGTAGCAGCATTTTCTTGGGCATGCTCTGCTTGCTGGCCACAAACAGAGACGCGGGCCCTTTAAGAGAACTTACTGATTCAGCTTCCTTGGCAAAAACTATGCAGCTTTTTAAGAGAGTGTATTTTAAAAGCTCTTATGGTTATAAGATGATTAAGGATTCACAATAAAACAGATTCAGATGAAAAAAAAAAAACCCCTGTAAATGGGTTACAATGTATGTAAAAGGTACATAGGCTTCAGAGAAAATAGAAAGAGGATAAAGTCTTTAAAAAGAGAAATAGAGTAATAAAGATATAATAAGCCACGTAAAGATGGAAAATAGACACAAAATCTGGATTTTGGTTGTTATTGTGTTTTCTTTTAATTTTTAACTGTTAATGAGCTAACTACAGAAAGACAATAGATTGCAAATGCAAAGGCTACTAAGTTAAACAAGAATATATATTTTAAAGGTATTTTGATTTGGAAATTTGTGTCTAAGGATTTATTGCTTTGGAAGAGTTCTGCTTTTGTTTCCACAGAAGATGAGAACCTGTGGATTGCTTCCAGGCAAATATGGTTTCATCAACCAAGAACCCCTGAAAAAACCTGATGGGAAGAGATGGCCCTATCAGCTGCAGAGCTGCAGACTGATCCAGTCTCAACAACAGTGAGATTTTCAATGCCCCTTAATCAGCAGGAAGTAGTAATGGAAAACAACACCCAAGTTCCCCAAATATTGTTGTTAGATATTTGTTTTCATTATAAATGGTTAATGGTCATAGTTAATCTTTTTCTAAGAAGAAAAAGGGGATATAGTATATCAATGATTTTTTAAAAATTAGATTATTGAATTTACTTAGGTCAGGAAATCAGCTGTTAATCTCAAAATGTTTTACATTGGTATAGATTTTGGTTTATTGATATAAATTTAAGGTCAATTCTCTTATGCTGTATGTATTTTTCTACTCTTGTTTAAGATAGGATGTTTATGTAACTGATTTAGAATTGTAATGTATAATTAAAAATGCATGTTAGATTTTTAGATATACCAAGATATATTTCAATTAGGTAGGTAATCTTCAAATACTTCTAAGACCTACAGAATATGGCATTTAAAATATTTTAAAAACTTAGACTTTTCTGGACAGTGAGACAGATTTGTTCCTGGCAGCACCAATCTTCTTCAAGAGAAAAATGGGCATCAAAGAAACTCCATATAGAGTCTACTCTATTTGTGGTAATGGTTAGCCACTGGAGAAGAACCTGTTCTTATACTGACTGCTTGACAGTATGCTGTTTAAACTGGACATGCAGGTTCCATAGGAAGGTGACCTTTGAACTTTGGCAGAACAAGCCGAGATGGTCATTCAGGTTCCTGCTTTACAGAGAAAACTGTCAGACATTCTTCAGGACTCAAGGAGAAGCAACGGATGAACTGTGCCAGAATGGGCAGAGCAGATTTCCTGCTTCACTGAAATGATAAAAGACTCTGGGCCTGTAGGTTGAAGATGGATGCCCCAACTTTATAAAGGAACTTTCAGGGACTGTCCAGGCAGATAGGTGTCATCTCTGTCCTTTCTAGCTTTTAGAAGTCGCTTGCACTTCTGGTTTACTTGGATAAATATGTCCTTCTGTGGTCTTTGATGTAGTTGAAGATTAGATAGTTATAGGTACAGTTTTTCTTAGTCATTTGAAAGGTATATTAGATATAAAACTTTAGATTCATAAAGATAAAGTAAATGATAGAGTATTTTCTTTAATTTTGCTAACTACAAATAGACTAGATATTGTAACTGTAATTCTTGCTTGATAGCTATTTTGTTATATGTAATTTTGCTATGTTAAAATTGAAACCTTCCTTTTTGATTAGACAGAAAGGGGAAGTGATGTGGGAATGTGTTTATGTATGCTGTGAATCTCAATCTTTAAATAAAGGAGCTGTTTTGGGCCATGGCAGGCACCATAGAAGAAGTAGGAGGAGAAATCAGAGCATAGATAGGAGAAGCAGGGTGGAGTCAGGCAGATCAAGCTGAAGCCCAAAGGAGCAACATGTAAGGAACACAGGTGAGCCACGGGCCACGTGGCAGACAGATTAACAGAAATGGGTTGATTTAAGATATAAGAGCAAGTTAGCAATGTACCTGAGCCATAGGCCAAACAGCATGAAGTTAATATAAGCATCCGAGTCATTTCTTGGGGCCTGAGAGGTGGGTGGCTAAGGGGTCTCGGGCGGCAGGTCTGTGGATCTCGGACCTCTGGCCGCCCGGGACGGAGAACCCTCGTACTACAGATAACAACTAGAATTTGTGTATCAAGATTTTTTTCTCACATTTTATTTTTTAAATAGTATACACAGAGGTTTTGTCTATGGTACATACAGATCAAATTATGGAAATCATGGTACCACTCCAGAAAGTGGTGTTCTTTGGGGTACACACAGCAAAGGAGAGAACTGGACAGTGTAGCACAGTTGTCCTTGGACAGGAAAGAGCTTTAGAACCACCAGGAGACCTTTCTAAGCAGAGACCACAGGAGCTACACTGCAGTTTCTGATTCAACAAACAGGACACCCAAAAATTGGGGTATCTAAAAGGTTTTCAGGTAGTGCTTAAGATGTTCATCCAGGCACAAAAGTGGGAAGGTTTAAATCTCGTAGGATCTAACCTTTGAAAAAACTGAACTGAAGCATCACTGTTCTGTAAACATATCAAGAGTATTGTCTAAGAGTGTAACAAAAAAGAGAAACAGCTTACATTAAAGATTAAATAGCAGAAGCAGGGAGCAGTGTGAGACCATACTAGGTTTGGTGTGAGATTTTCTTAATATGATTGTCTTTGGAAGAGCTATTTATGGACCTGCCAGAACAGAGAATCAGGGTTTGGAGCCTGCCCCATTGAATGCATATTTATGTTTTCCCTATACTCATTTTTCATGTATGAATGATCACAGTAAAGCACTACACATGTCTTTTGGAATCCTGCCTAAGGTGTGAAATAAATATTCCAACAAAATGTTTTAATAGTGTCTATTCAGTTTCCGATTAGAGACGCATACTTAATTTGTGAGTTTTATCCATGAAAACTTCCTCTGTGCAGTAACACAATATAAAAAAATAATCTTAAAATAAGCCTCTGGTTTTCATAACTCAACGCATGAGACTCCCTTTGCCATACCTTCCCACTGCCCAAGGAATAGTCTGTATGAAATGATATGATCTTGTTGGTGATTGTAGAAGCCAGTAGAGTATGAAAGGCAGCCATCTTAACCTATGTGAATTACTTCATAACCAATATGGTCATCATACCACTAGGGTGATTAACATAAACCAGTTCATCTACATATACTGAATGACCACTGACCACTGGCCATTTGTCTATCGCACATGCAGAATAGCTTTGGCCTTACCTTTTTCTCCCTCCCCTTTCTCCCTGTTTCCATCCACTCTTCCCCTGCTTCTAATTTTTTTTTTTTTTAAGAATCTCAATTCTCCCACCTTCTCTGTCACATAAAAAAAAATAATTTAAATGAAGCGATCTGAGTGGTAGAAGAGGAGACACGTAATACTTAATTAGAGCTCACTTGAAAGAGTTATCTTAGTCTTCTGGACCAAAGACCCAAGGAAAATTATGACGCAATTGTTTGATGTCTTCACCCATGTGCTTGTCTCACCTTTGTAGATCAGTCGTGTCTGGGGGGGAAGGGGGGAGTTCAGAAAGGTGGGCTTGTCTTGATTCCCATGGAGGCAGCATCCTCTCTACAGTTTAATCCTAGTTTTGGAAATCAGGTTTTTCTGGCTCTGAGCTACTGACAAGTCTGTCTCTGCCTTTGAGGACAGTCTTGCTCCGAGAGGTGTTTCCTTTGATGTGGATGTCAGGCTAACACAGCCTTCACTGTATCTAGTATATTTTCCTCCCTTTATGAAGGGTAGCCATGGAAGAAAGATGACTGGTTTCATGTGATCATGAGAAAAGACAATTTCCAAATAATTTATGGAATAATCTACTAAAAGATTTTAATTGAAAAAGAGTAATTGTAGACCTAAAAGAGAAATGTGAAACAGATTTAAAATTCTATACATATATGCAAAAGACATACAAAAAAATGAGGGGAGGTAGCTTTTCTTTATATGACAAGTCAAAACCAGAGTAGTAATTGACATGATTGTAAAAGAATCCTGTCTGCCTCTTTATCTCAGATTTTCTTCTCAAGGGACATTTTTAGCTCCTCAATTCTGAAATGATGACAATAATAAGAATAAAAATAACAATGCACAGGGATGGCTGCTCAGGCAGAACCCAACATTTTCTAAAGAAAGACAATATATTGTTAAAACCTGTCCATCAACCTCTCCTCTTCTTCTGGCGGAAACATTAATTGGCTATGAGAAGAACATATTTTAATTAAATAAGTATGAAATAAACAGGCACCTGCTATTCTAGGGCAGAAGGAGAGTCAACTTCCTTTCTCACTCCCAAGCCTAGAGAAGAAGCTGATCCATGCTGTTTGTCCTGAGATACAGAGATCCAGGATGCAGTGATGGTTATGGGCAAGTTACTCAGTGATATCTAAGAAAACAAACAAACAAACAAACAAACAAAAAAAACCTTGCACTTTCAGGAAGCCTTTGTTCCCTCTGAAGTTGTAGGTTATTTGAACACATTCAGAGGACTGAAATTTATATGCTTGCAGTTAGCTAGAAGTTTAGGATCCCATAAATTACTCAGAAAGAAAAGTTACCACGCAGACCAAATTTTACAACAAAGATAGAGGCTTCAGGCTAGACATGGATTATCTTTCACGATAATTACTTATGAAGAAAACTTGCCTAAACCGGCCACACTGCCATTGTGGGTTTTTCACCCAGTCAAATAAGCTGTGTGTAAGTGTGTGAACTTAAGACTGGGTGAGATTAGTAATACTTCTGTCTGGGGCATTGGATAACCATGGACTTGAATAAGAAAGCTTCATTGTTCTGCATTTCATCAGGGCTGAGTAGGAAAACACCATCCCACCATCTCAACAGCCAAGATGATTTGGTGAAGTGAAAGGCTGTACCCACAAGCTCCAGTTGATTTCCTTTTGACAAAATTTGACTGTGATTCCTACTAAGCATGGGATCTACATAGCCTATGGGTTACTAAGTTGTGCCAGGATAGAGGAAATCTTGGAAGGCCAATGTGACTACACCAAAACATGCCAAAGTAGATACAGAGAACATATGGTCTTGTAATTTTTTCCTTGGGTTTATAAATGCTGGTAAATTTGTGTAAAAGTCATAGAACAGTTGAAATTTACTCAAACATACTTTATGTAAGACATTATGGCAAGTAATTTACATATTATCTCATCTTATCTTTACCTTAAATTATTGTAAAAAAAAAATTGGGGGGGGGGGAGCTTCAAGGAAAGACCACAAAGATGTTATTTAAAGAGCAATGGCTCAAATCCTGACCAATTTAACAGCATTTTTAAGAAAGTTAGTATCAACAATCTCAAATTTCAGATGATATAATGAAATCCCTTTAGAATAGGAAATAATAATTAGCTAAGCCCTGTTCGTTTAAGAGGTTAGATAAATAATATTTTAAAGCACTACCTGAGGGATAATATTGATTTGTTAGAGGTAGAAAATGAAGTTATATATAAAAATTACATTTTCGGAGGATTATTTCTAGCAAATTTGGAAGGTAATCAATGATGTGGTCAATACATTTAATATTTTACCTCTATACACATTGTATACTGTGTACCTTACCTTAATTGCTCTCAATAGCTGGACCTATAGGCCTTGAAATCTAATAAAATTAAGGTTTATCTTGCTGACTTAAAAAGATCTATTTCTAAAAAATAAAATTAATGTTTTTAAAATAAAACAAGTTTTAAAATGTGTTCCTCCTTATGTCTCACTTGCTTCCCTTCAACCACTTAAAACCCTGAGGCTATTTCTCTTTTTCCCTCTCTCATCTTTGCAGTCAGTGAGTCCCTTGGGCCTGTCACTCTTCACACTTATTTAATTATCCTGTGTCCAAAAGGATTTGCTATCTGGACTATCTACAAATACAAATTCTACCAATGGCCATCTCCACACAATATTCAAAACCTGTAACTCAGCCTTCCTATCCCCTGCCTTCTACCAGCCTTCCCACACTATCATAAAAAGATACACCCCCTGTATACGCCCATTTTAATGTTGTTCTTTGGTAATTCAAAAATCAAATGCTTAATTTGCTATATGGATGAGGCTGAAATAAGCCTACAGATATAAGGGAAAATATTGAAATAGTTAGCCTATGAAGCATAGCCGTTCAATCTAGCTTATTTTAAACATGTTCACGATACTTACAGTCACCTGAAATGCAACAAAATCATCCAATATAGTCTAATATGCAACCTACTTTATAATAAAACATTGCATACTTTATACATATATGTAAGTATATATACACACACACATACATATAGATGAAAAGTTTACTGCTGTGAAGAAATATAAATACTTCTGTGTGACAAAAGACATTTCAACCCAATACACTATAGAGCATAGACTGTTTACCCTTCAGGCTGTATGGATTATTGGGAGCTATCACTTAAGGCTCTTGTTCAGTCTCGCCAGATAACTAAACCAGATATAGGAACTTTGGGCTGGCCCCTGATAATGGTTCACTCCATTTTCCAACTTATGATAGTGTGGCAATATTCATACTCAGAAGAATTTTAGACTTGGATTTCATCTGCTCTTGACATAGCCATGTGCAGTAGACACTTCCATGAGGCTGGGCTGCAGCATTAAGCTCCCAGTTAATAACTGTGGCTCATCACCCTAACATGTCACCAGTGACTTTTTCAAATATAGGTATTCAATAAGTTACCTGAGACTTTAAACAATTTCTTATAAAATAGAGTGTGTGTTCCAGGATTTTGCCCGACATTCTAACGCATCCCATGCATGCCTAAGGCAGTCTAAGCTATGCTTTTTATTAAGTTCAATAAATATTTTCAATATGCAGACTGTTCAATCTATGATGTACCAATTGGGATGTGATTCACTGCTATTCAGGATTATCTTCTGTGTCCTAAAGGCTCAAAAAGTGGGGCCACTAAAATTGGTAAATACAACATAATGTTATTTAGGCCATAACTATATTTTAAGTGGAAGAATACATAGACCCTAAGTCTCTAGCATAGTGCTCAGAATTCACAAATGAGCCCTTCCGAATTCATCACCTTGCTCCACTCTGTGGTTTTCTCTCAGTCACCTTAAACGCATTCTTTTTCCTGATTCTAAACTTTCCCTTCATTTTTCTAACAAAAGTGTGCCTTCTCTCTTGCTGTCTATTTATATCAACCTTTCAAACATCTTCCCAAGTTCAGGTTAGATTTCATCTTCTATAGTGAACTATCAAGGTCATCTCAGATAAAAATGTAGGTCATCATAAATGCCCTATATTTAGTACAAAATTATCTAATGGAATTTGTGTAGGTACAAGTAAATATACACACACATATGTATATAGTGACAAAAAGATTGTAGCTACATCTTTGTAGAAACTATTTATGTTGTGAATCCCCTGTGATACCTGTTGTTAAATATATATTTATATTCACCACATTATGAGTATTTTATACTGTATTCAAATATAATGTATACATTTTTAACTATTGTTATTACTCATAATGTTATAATTACTCTATTTGGGGGAAATTTACCAAGTGTGGTAACATGGAGTGATGGCAGCTGATTGTTAGTAGTCAGGTTGAAATTTCTTTGTTTTGGTTGTTTACTTAACAGCAAAAACAAAAATGAAAATCAAACAACAACAACCTCCTTTCCATGAGAGTCCTCAGCTGAATTTCTAGTCCAGTGTCTAAATCATCTCTGTTCTTCCCATAGACAGTCTGTGATTAGCATAACCATTCAGTGTCTCTCATGACTTTGTGACACAGACTTTACAGCTTATACCAAAAGGCAAAAAGACTCTTTGATGACCAGTGACATCCCTTGAGATGACAAATCACTTCCTTGTTAGTGATGGTATCTCCTACACCTGTCCCATTAGCAAGTGGCAGTGCTGAGGGATGTTGAAGCCGAAAATGAGAACAGATTCCAGTCTTTTCGATACCAACAGGTCCAGCGTAGCCTGGACTCTTAAATTGGCTGTTCTCAGGCAGATATAAGATCTTGCTGGAAAAATCCAAACAATATGCTCCATAGCTTTCCTGGATGGCAGGTTCTGATGCTAGAGAAAAAAAAGGATGACTGTGGCTCATAGACGGGGGATACTTCCCTTCTCTGAAACAGTTAACGTTTTTAACTTCTCTCAAGTGAATATAATTGATAGGAATTTTTCCATGTCAGTGGAATGAGACATGAGAATATAGTAAGAGGTTTCTGTCCCAGACTTTTGGGCCTAGCCTCAAGGTTTAGACATGCAGACACACAGATCCACAGAGACACACAGATGCTTACATCAATTTTAGGCTGATCAAGCCCAGGCATATCACTTGCTAACTCTTTACCCTTAAACTAACCCAAGACTCTTATCCTGTTCAGCCATGTGGCTTCGTACCTTTTCTCAGAGCAGCATAGTTTTCCTCTGTTTCTTCCGGCTTCTCTCTGGCATTCTGTTCTGTTCTACCTGTTCCCAGAGTTTTCTTAGTCTGGTAGCCCCGCCCACACTTCCTGTCTGCCTTTGGCCAATCAGCGCTTTTTATTGAAGTCATAGGCAGGACAATTATTTACAATGTAACATCATAAATCCACTATAATCTGGGGTCCCTACCACTGGAATTCAAATTTGGGAAGGTGCTACGGATGCAAGGTCTGGCTGCTAGCCCATTTGCCCAGCCTTCTAGAGCTTCTGGAAAGATAATTTCTATAAAAAGAAAGCTTCAGGCTCAAAGCCTCACCTGACACCAGCTTGGTGTCAGCCATTTAGGCTCTCCAGAGACTCTTATCTGGACCACAAGGAGCTAGAAAGTTCTCAATAAAAAACAGAACGCATTGGAATAAAAGTTACTGTTCT
The DNA here is from genome assembly GCA_033318265.1 of Phyllotis vaccarum. Classification (NCBI taxonomy): domain Eukaryota; kingdom Metazoa; phylum Chordata; class Mammalia; order Rodentia; family Cricetidae; genus Phyllotis; species Phyllotis vaccarum. The sequence goes on along the minus strand of JARWLC010000019.1, from coordinate 51,655,090 downwards.
CTTGGAAGAATTTTCAATACAACTCCAAATGTGAAAGTAGAGAGTTCTCCTGCCCACCATTATTATAGAATAACCCCATTTCAGTGACAGTGTCAGTCCCCAGCAAAAGGGACACCAGGGCAGAGAAAACAGTAAGGCTGTGTGAACTATCTTCATGAATACATGCAGTCTTTCTTTTATATCTCAGCGAAAGCAAAGGTACTTCCAGGACTCCAATTCTTGAAATGACCTCATTTTCACTCAGGGTGGTTGGCATGGAGATAAGTAACATAATTAATGTCCATCAAACATTCCAGAATCTTTTACTTAGTAGTTAATTTTATAAGGCAAGTCGTAATATTTTCTTCATTTTCAGATAAGAAACCTCAGCTTTCATGAGACGAAGCAACTGGTCTAAGGCTAAGAGATGATCAGACGCACAGGAAACCAACCACGAATTCTGCAGACTGTTTCCACTGTGTGGCAGTTGAGGAGAGGGCATTATAAACAACAAATGGAGAATGGTGTGGCTTTTAAACATTAGCTGAGAAAGCACTCCTTACAGTTAGACAGGTTGGCACTTTACTCTGTAAGACTAGCCAGAGAGTCTACATAGCTCATCAGGAGACATTCTAGGGCAGACAGTCAGCCATCCAGACAAACAGGTTAAGGCAGCTGTGAATATATTATCTCTGAGACTTCATGGCAGGTGTTGTCAGAGGTTAGGTGGCACGTTTGGGGAGATCACATCTCTTTGATGTAGACAGAGGCAGAGTCCTCTCCGTATGTTGGAAATTGGGGAGACTCAATTTCTGATACTTCCTTGGGTTAGTGTTTGGGAGATGAGTTTTCCTGATGTTTTTCCTGGAAACTCTCTTCCTTGCTCTGAGCATCGGTTTCCCTTATAAAGTGAAGGAATTGGAGCAACTTACTGACAACTTCTCTCTTAAATTAGGAAAGACACCACGGAAATGGGAAACACAGCTTTTATGTTGTTATGTAGAGATGGAGAGAGTGTGTGTGATACCAGGATCAGAGAGTTAAAGGTGAATTGCCTTCTCCAAGTTTGCAAAGAAATAAATTAAGCCATTCCTCATGGTGTTAAAACACCCCTGGATATTTTATAGGCCAACATGAGAAACCGGCTCCTCCACTCAGGACTCTGTGTGAAAGGAAAGAAGAGACAAATCCCAGGAGGTCCTGGAAGCGATTGTCAGCTGACACTCTGGAGCTCACTTCCTGACCTTCTATACACTGAAATTTCACGATTTGTCTCCGTTAGAAGAAAGTGAAACTTTGTCACTTAGAAGGTTTGAAAAGAAGCGAGACAAAGAGAGCCTTGTTCTTCTAACGTCCTGCATTGTGAAGAAGAACATGCAGTCCAGAGGACCTGGTGGAAATCCCCAGGGGTGGGGGGAGGACAGGCTGACCTCTAACTTCTTTATTCTTGTGAATTCTTGTATCTCAAGCTCTTTGCTACAAGCAGAAGGTCCCTGAGGAATGGGGAATTGAAATACAACAGGTGGTTTGGCTGGCCCTGTCCAGCAGATGCAGAAGACAAGAGTTGTCGCCAAGATCACAAGATCATGCAGTCTGCCTACAAAAGTGCTCTCTCTCTCTCTCTCTCTCTCTCTCTCTCTCTCTCTCTCTCTCTCTCTCTCTCTCTCTCTCTCACACACACACACACACACACACACACACACACACACACACACACACACACACAAATTTCCTGTCTTGGACTTTTGGCACACATGATGAGTAAGGTGGCTTTCGGCCCTGTGCCTTGCACAAAGTTACTCATATAGTAAGGTACAGTGAAAGACCAGCTCTTCTTTTGTATCACTAGAGCTCTAACTTAATTTGGTACCCAATTAAACTCTACCTGTAGGTGGGCATGGCCGGATAGCTAAACAAGAAACCAAGACCTCCAGCAACGCAGTAATGGCACAGGAATAACTCAATTACCCAATCTTGACACAAACAAACCCAATACACCACCTGACAGAGAAAGTGCATATTATAACACCGTTACATGTTAAGCATCACATGGATTTTTATAGCATCAGTTCTTGTTAAATGTCTAAAGATGATTTTTAAGTGAAGAAAACTGAGAGGAAAAAATCATTTGATCCCCCACTTAATTAAATGTCATTGTATTTGTATTGAATTTTTTGAAAAAAAAAAAAAAGGCAAAATAACATTTTCTCCCTTAAAGTGCTTTCCGCTTACTAAATTAAATGAGCACATAAACAACCAAGGAAAGTAGAGTGGAGTGTTGTGAGGTAAACAAGAGAGTCATAGTGAGGAAAGGAGAACTGTGAAGTGATGACTTCCACTGTCAGAGGACGTTTCAAGTGGGCAGCAGAAAAGAATGAAGAATGCCGTTTTCTGACCTACCTGGCTCCAAAAAAAGAAAAAGGATAAAATCTTATTTTTGCATACGTGGAGGATGGGACGTTATGCACTTGAGCACAGGTAACAACATGCAACATGGACCAGAGGTATAAGTTACTGTCAGCTGTGTGCTGCCTGATATGACCAACCTCAGGTCCTCTGCAAAAGCAATATGAGTTCTTAACTGCTGAGCCAGCTCTCTGGCCACCTTTGATTATCCCAATTTGTAGACAAGGACATTAGAGCACAAACAAATTAAATCACTTGCCCAAAAATTCCAAATTGGAAGAGACAGAAATCCCCATCTGTCAGTGATTTATCTTTTTAAAAAAATCCTGCCATATTATATTAATGTATTCAAAACTTAGGAGAGAACTAAACTGTTATTGTTTCTTAGTATTCACCTTGGAAATGAATCACATGGTTTAAAGTATAACATATGACTTGAAAGAAATCAAGGGGAAAGATGAGAATGGGAAAATGGAGTTCACAGAAGCAGACCCACAGATTATTCTAAAGCCATTGTCTTACATAAGTCTTCAAGAACCTTAAAATTCTATCACTGGCCCATACTGAGCTATTCCCAAAACTTTAGAAATGTGGTTGACAGAATAAAGTCATATGACATACAAAATTTACATAAAATTTCATAAAAAAATATAGATTTCTTCGGTTTCTCGGCAATTTATCTTTCCCTTCTTCAGATCTGCCCTCATCCCTAGCTTTGCAAAATATTTTACTTTATGACTCAATTTATTCTCAGGCTAGGATGACAACAAATGTGATGGTATTCCTAACATATAGACTTAGCTAGAGCATGATGGTTGTTTCACAATACTTACACAGCATGACAAAACCTTCTTTTAAGTAATCAAATTATTTAAGAATTTTGTCCTTTCTCGATGTCATAATTTTTGTTCAGACTCAATATGATTATATTTTTCCTTAGGATTATGCCACTGCTTCCAAAATACAGATGTCCTTTTATCTTTATATAATGGATTATGCCACTGCTTCCAAAATACAGATATCCTTTATCTTTACATAATTAAGTGTTATCCATATTTCCCTCTCAAATTGAGACAAATTACAAATTTACCAGGTTGTAACTGACACACTAAAGAAAAGACAAAAATGCAAAGTCACTTAAGATTGTCTATATTGAAAATGCATCAACTACTGGAACTATACTGACCTGTGAAATTGGTGACTTCTATTAAATAGAAACCCCGTGTAAGGTGATATCTGGCTTAAACTGGTTTACTTTGTTTGTAGCAGACTGATGCATCAGGTCTCCTCAATAGTGTTCTTACTGCATAAGAGAGTCAGATGTTCCCCAGATTTGCACTGCAGCCTATGCAACCCCCACCAAACTTAAATAAAATGAAACGTTTTAACCCTATGAAATGATGTCTTGCTGAAGACAAACGTAACAAAAACATAATGTACTGAAGTTTTTATTCTCTAAACTACATTCCTCAGAAGTGAAAAATATCAAGTAACTTTGAAAATGATTTTAGATAGCCTTGGATCTCAAGAATCCAAGAATTCACCAATGCCAAGGGCACTTAAGAAGATAAGCAATACTGTTAAAAAAAAAACAAAAAAAAAAAAAACAAAAAAAAAAAAACTAGCTTTGGAAGAGACTCGGACCATTCTTCAAAAGTAACCCTTTTCCTGTCCCACACTGTTGCTACTCTATCTTAAAGTAAGGCAGAATACGGAGTAAGATATCCCTCTCAAATTTGGAGAATCTCCAGGCAGTGGTGACACATGCTTTTAATCCCCAAACTCCTCAGGAAGCAGAGACAGTTGGGTCTGTTAGTTCAAGGCCTGCCTGGTATACAAAGAGAACTCCATGACAATCATGGCTACAAAGAGAAACCCTCTCGTAAAAAACAAAGCAAAGGTCTGAGTATCATTTCTTTGATGTTGTTATATGTTACGTTACTTTTAATTAAATTTATTCAATGGCAGTTTCATACGTATATACATGTATACAATGCACGATCTCCCTCCCACCCGTCAATTCTCCCTCACCATGCTTTCAAAACCCTTTTCCACATTTATATTTTCTCTTTTTATTTTGTTAATCAATTGATTTCAACTAGAATTATCTGAGTAACCATGGGTTCAGACACGTCTACCAGAGCTTTATGGGGCCACCAGTAGGCACATAAATGAGGATACTGGCTCTCTCAATCCTAGAATCTAACAGCAGCTAGTAGTTCAGTGGGGGGGGGAAGGGTCTGTGACTGGTAGTCCATGACTAGTGGTCCTCAAGACCAGTCTCCTGTAGGTTCAAAGCAGACCATCATAGCTACTTTGGACTTTTGACTGCTTCATGCCCTGAAGATAACTTTTCAGCCCTCTTTTAGCCTGACTCTCATATTCTTTCTACAACTTTTCCTCATTGGACTCAGAGCCTTAGAGAGGGATGCGTAAATGTCTTACTTAAGTATGAGCAATCAACTGTCATTAATCTCAGCACCTTGAATAATCCAGAGTTTCTTCTCTCAACAACATTCACTGGAAAGAGAGGTGTCTCTGGTCAAAGCAGGAAGCATTTGTGGTCATGAGTCAGCTCCTGCCTCCAGGCTGCTTGTACAGCATCCACCTTATTTTGAGAGTCATTTCTAAAGCAAGTTCTTGGTGTTGTTAAGGTCCCCTCAAGTGTTTCACATGCATGCTCCTATAACTCCTGTGCACAGTTCAAAAGCTATATTTACTGACTCATTCCTACTGTCTCTGAGTTACTACTCACCCTTCAGAACATGGAGTATGGCTTATTCAACTTTGTATTCCTTACGTGGGTATTGGGGACAAAAGAAATGGCCCCAAAATACTTGTTTAAATGAATAAATAAGGAACAAACAATATCTATTCAGAAAATAAGAAATTCATTATGTTGTATACATTTGCACATTTATATTCTTGGACCTTTTTATTCACTCCTTGTCCTATATTTTTACATACAAAGATAGTCAATTTAATTTTGGCTTCTTTGCAAAATCTGGCAAATAGATTTGGTTTTTTAAAAACATTATAATTTCTACCTTGCAAAAATGTATTTTTAAAATTTTTATATAATTTTTACACTTGTATACCTATATGCCTTTATACCATATATACCTAAATGATACTCAAAGACAGTGGCAAGGGCTTATGAACACATGATGAATTTATGATCTGAAACTCAGTGATTGTGTCTACTGTGACCAGGGTATATATTTCTTTCTTCAGGCAAGGGGCTGTCAATAGGCAGCTTCCAGAAATAATGAATGTTTGCAGTCATAATTTCATGGGTTGACTGAAACTTAATAGCCTTTATTTCCAATTTAGTTTGTGATATGTTGTGGTAGAAGTAGTCTCAAATGAAATATAGTCTATCACAATACTATTTAACCCTCTATTATTTTGTTAATCAGTCGATGCTGTTTGTCTGAGTTCTGTGTCTAGCGGTGGCAAACTGTATGAGGCATTCTAATCCTCTGCTGCTTCTGGCTTTGGACTTCCTCTGACTGGTCACTGGTATACAGGAGAAGGTTGTCCAGAAACTGTCTTAGAGATGTTTGCCTCATCAGATACAGCCAACTTTTACTCCATTCATTATTGAAATATTACCAACAGCAAGGAGTTGAAAAGGAGAAAATAATATACACTGCAGTTATTCATATACAAAATAGGGGCAAATGTTAAGATTCATAAATTAAATTCCTGCTGTCTATAACTATGGAGAAGTCGGACTATTCAAAATAGAGGATTGATGGGCTAGTGTTTAGAGTCCCGCATGTACAAAAACAACAAAACAATTTAGTACCACACAGAGTACAACCAACCTTCTGGGAAAGGAAGAAAAAAAGGTAGACCGAGGTGCTGTGCTGCTGCTGTTTAATCCAGAGATCATCCATGCTCTCTTGATTCCCTGGTGCATCCTCCTGAATGCTGATATTGTACGCATGGATTCATAGCAAAGTCTCTTTCACCCGCTTCTTTTTTTTTTTTTTCTTTTGCTAAACTGCTTATAACTAGTGTTTGTCAAAAACCAAATTCAAAAATCTCCCAAAGCAACTCTAACAAAACTATCTGAAAAACAAGTAATTAACTTTCCAAGTAGGTCTGGTGCATGATAAACCGTCATTCAATTATCGTCTGGATTGTGGGAAAGCAAATTGAATCAATGAAAACAAAGTTTAGCATAGTTAAAGGATAATTCATTGTCAGGACATTGCCTTTTCTCATCTTTGCATCGGTCATAGTGGAAGCCCTGTGGAGTTTCCATGGCACTGGTGCAGACAACAGAAGGCCTTAACACTCATTCTGTAAGAGAAAAAGCATTTAATCTCCATAGTTCACTGTTCACCTAGGCTGAAATACAGCATAGCTATCATCCATAGCTGGTTAGGATGCTGATATCCAAAAGACAAATGATGGAGATGGAGAAGCAGAAGCCCACATCCACTATTAGTGGGAATGTAAATTGACCAAACATTACAGAAGTGACTCCAAATCACAAAAATAAAATGACCACACAATCCAACAACCCTGGATCTGAGTACAATTCTCAGGTAATGAAATCATCTCAGAGAGCTATATATCCTTAGCAGCATCATTCTAATATGAGAGATGTGCATGGATAAAGAAAATTCATTTTTACATACACACCTGAAGCAGAATCTTAGAAAATCCTGCTCCTGCTGTGTGAGACAACATGTATGAGTCTAAAGAGGATTTAGGATAAGTGAAATAATTCAGGCAGAAAGGTAAATACTGCATGCCTTTTGTGATAGAATCTAAAAAGTCAATTTCATAGAAGTATATAATAAACAGTGATCACCAAAAACAAGGGGATTATAAATACAGGGTACTGTGTTTTTCAAAGAAATAGTTCAAGGATTTTACATTTAGCATAGAGTCGACAATTGAGAATTTTGTTAATTAGACAGAACTGGCTAAGAATAAATATAACAAACATTCTCTCCCTGCACCATACTAACAAATGACTAAGTGCAGCAATGTGCATGTTAACTTATATGTGTCATTCCCTTCAATATGTAATACATGGAATCATTCACCATAAAGCTGGAGTATCCAGTATAATACCTGTGTGTTCCACATCTCTGAAGTCTACAGAGTAAAGATTCAAAATATTTAGAGGGAAAACTGAGCCCACATTGAATTTTTTTTGGTTAGAGTTCTCTAAACATTATGGTTTAGCAACAATTTCCCTGTCATTCACATTGCATTGGTTGTATTTTATAATACTTAAATAGGGAGGGGTATACATGTTACATGCAAATACTGCCACATTTTATATTAGGGTCTTGAGCATTCAAGGAGTTTCATATTCTCTGGGGACTCTAAAACTAACTCTTCATGGATACTAAGGAATAACTGTCATTTTTATGAATTATGCTTCAATGGAGATGAAAACATAAAAGTATGTCACAAAGAATCATATATTTTGCACAAAATTTCACCATGAACTAATTGGTATTTATATGTTAATTTATGTGAGTTAGTGTGTGTCTATGTCTGTGTGTGTGTTCGTGTATGTCTGTATGTGTGTGTATGTGTATATGTCTGTGGGTGTGTCTATGTGTGTGTGTGTGTGTGTGTGTGTGTGTGTGTGTGTGTGTGTGTGTGTGTGTGTGTGTATCTGTGTGGCCTTGCCTCATGTGTGGAGATTGCAGGACAGACTTAGGTGTTGGTCCTACTGCCTCTCTTGTTCAACATGGTGTTTCATGTATGCTGTCCTGTGTAGGTCAAGTTAGCCTATCCATGGGGCTCTGGATATCTTCCTATCTCAGATTCCTGTGTCATAATAGGAGCACTAGAGTGCTGACCCAGGCTATTGCATCTGGCTTTTCATACTCAAGCTTGCACAGGAACTCACATTTAAACCCACCAAATGAATGAGAATGAGTGTCCGTCCTGTTTGTTCAAGAACTGACAAGGTGCTTACTAAAGTTTGTATTTAGGTAATCTATGAAAGTAAAACTATCATTGTTCTAAGCCACAATGATTTGTAGCTACTAATAGGAGAAATGTGATAATCCACAATGTGTCATTTCTTCTAGAGTAAAGACACAGGGCTGAAGCACCAGAAGAAAGCCTTTAAATATTTAAATATAATGTTTGGGATAGGGCTCACAACAGCAAATGTTTGGTAGCTTTGAGTCAAGATAATTGCCATCTCTGTAGAAAAAAATATATATTAGGACAGAAACACCAAAAAGTTGACCTCTTTACCAGAACAAATGATTCCCTGGATAGAAATCAAGAATACTGCTGTGTTCACAATATTCATCATTTCCTGGCCTTCATTCAGTGGTAATAATTACAGCATGTCTGTCCCTACTGTGACCTCTGAAAGAACATGTCTTTTAAGCCCTTCCCATGCAAAGACCTTCCATCTTTTCTGTTCCAGGACCATCCCACTTCCTTAGGCAGGGATGGCTCTCATCCAGACCTAGGCTGTCCTGCTGGCTGCTCTTGTCTAGACCCAATAGGCCTCAGCTAGAGGTCCAGGTGGCTTATTCCTCCTTCCCCAGCAAGGCTTCTATGAAATCCACCCCTTCCTCATCCCTCTACCATTAGCATAATCAAGCCTGGAAGATGCTCCTTACATCCAAATGGCAATTCAACAATTCAGTAGTCCATACATATTTCAGTCCCATAGAATCAATTGAGCCAGAAAATGAAGACAGCTTTAGGAAAGGTGCACTACCTTAATACAATTCACAGAAATTCATAAAAGAACCAATTTTAGACTGCTTCCAAAATTGGTTTTAACCTATAATGTCACCTCACATATGCATCCACGTATGTGTTCCTCTATATAACTGTATCTTTTATAATCCATTAATCCACTATCAGATGATAAATAGATGGAAGATAGATAGATAGATAGATAGATAGATAGATAGATAGATAGATAGATAGATAGATAGATGGTAGATAATTTACAAATACTCAAGCTATGATTGAACAGAAATTTTGAAAAAATTATTTATACAAATATAAGAGACTTAAGTAGATAGGCATAACAGGTAGATATCTAATGCTACATCTAGAGGATAGAGACATGAAACTTCAAACTATATAGGCATCCTGCTTAAAGAATGGGACCATGCCCATCCATCTATAAAAGCATTTAAAGGATTTGTCAATTGACGTATACTGCCACACTGTACATGACAAGCCACAAAGATTGTCAGCAAATTTAAAAGGTATGTTCGAAACATTCTGATAAGATATAAAGAGGCTATTGTCAAATGTAAAATCCAATCTGTGAGCCTTTTCAGACAGTCAAAACTGAAAGGGGATTTTGGTATTCAGTAACATAAAATGTTGATTTTACGTACAAAATTTTACATACAAAATTTCAATTCACTTTGTGAGCCTAAAAGAACTCCTTAATTATTTATCCAAACAGGGTAAACTATTAAGAAACTCTTAGCTTTCTGGGGCTCCTGTCACAAGTGATCACAACCTGAGTGGCTTGAGACCAAAAAAGAAAAATCTGTTGTAAAGTGTTAGAAACTAAATATGAAGTCAGATGCAGACAGAACATGGATACATTGACACCTCTAAGAAAAGGTACCTATTGCCTCTTCTGGTGGTTTGGGTGATGCCAACAGTCCTCAGTAACTCTGATCTCTGGCTCAGTCTCCACATAGCCTCTGTGTGCCTCAAGGCTTTTTCTTTCCTTAAATGTCTCCAGTCACTGGACTTGGGGCCCAATTCAACCTAGTCAACCATGTCTTGGTTACATCTTCACAGACACAGTCTCCACATAAAATCACACTCACATGTTAGGACATCGTGGTAGCACCTTTTACTTTTGCTAAAAGCAAATGCCTGACAAAATGCCGCTTAAGGGGAGAGGGTTTATCTTGGTTTAGTCCTATGTAGTTGGAGGAAAGAGGGTGGTAGCAGATTGCATTCCTTTGACAGTCAGGAAGCAAAGGGAACACAGGAAATGGGGCCAGGCTATCAAACCTCAAAGAGTGTTTCACTTCCTTCCTTAAAGGTTCTACTTCCTTCCCTAGCAGCATAAGCACCTGAGGACAAACTGTTCAAACACATGGACCTACGGGGATAGTTCACATTGAAACCACAACGAACATTCCAGATATATTTGTGATGAACACAATTAAGCTGACAACAGGAAGCATTTAACTAACATAGTTTGAGAATTAACTATTTGCCAGACCCTAAATACCAACAAAAGATAGATTCTGGAGTGTAAGATACGATAAACATAGAAAATAAATGGAGCTGAGATTAGAACTCTAAAAAAGCTATTTTAAAATGTTTTCTAAACTGAGTTATTTTGAGAGTGTAAGTGGGTACAATTAATACCTAGATCAAGATGGTAGATATAAAATAACACTACTTTTAAATTACCTCGTAGCCTTAGGCTTTTTCTTTTGGGTCACCAACTAGATCCGAAGTCTAGCTTAAATGCTCGGACTACCTTAGGCTTGTTTCTGGCTGGCTCTTTTAAATTCACCTGTTTTTCTTTATCTACCTCTTGCCCTGCCACACCCCCTTTTACCTTTACTTTCTTTTTGTATCGTGTGTTCACTGCTATTCATGTTCTCTGTCCCGTGGCTGCCTGGCTAGCTGTGTTCTCTGTCCCGTGGCTGCCTGGCTAGCTGTGTTCTCTGTCCTGTGGCTGCCTGGCTAGCTGGCCCCAGGTGTCTTCCTCTCTGTCTCCATTGTTCTCTTCCCATGAGCCTAGATTTCTCTCCCTACTTACTCTCTCTGCCTGCCAGTCCCGCCTATCCCTCCCTCCCCTACCTAGCTATTGGCCATCCAGCTCTTCATTAGACCAATCAGAAGCCTTAGGCAGGCAAGGTGAGACAAATGCAACACATCTTTACATAATTAAACACACATCCTTACATCATTAAACAAACATAGCGTACACAAATGCGAAACAATCATTGCCCAATTGAAATAATATTTCACAGCATAGCTTTTAAGAATATAAAATAGAACCTTGAACTTGAAATATTCTTTTGCATTCTAGTTGTATTTTCAACACATGTTCCCATGCTCCGAGTTGGAGGCAGCAGGGATTAATGTATTTAATGATGGATAATGATTTCTTTAGAGAAATGTTGGGTAATTGAAAGAAATAAATTATTTATATGCACTGGAGTGTTCCAATTCACCTCAAACTGCAATTTGTCTCTGCTGTGAACTTTGTCACACATACATTTCAAGAAGACTTGGCCACTTTTAAGTGTGAAACTCTGTCCTTGGATATATACAGCTAGGAGCTCTCAGATGAACTGTCTCTACACTGCCTTTCCCTCTGGGTATTTCACTTGACAGATTTGGTTGCAATGATCCTTTATAACTTTTCTGATTCTGTTTTTAAGTTTCTGAAGTTAAACCAACCATTTGAATCCTTAAGGATTCAATCTGGCTGTACAGTAAGTATTTAGCTATCCAAACTCACTGAAATTCAAACACATTAATAGGATGAGAAGTTTGGAATTTGCTTTGATTTTTACAGGAAAAAAAAATGTGGGAAAAAAAAACCTCAGCCAGCTGATAGTTTATTTTAAAAAGTAGGTCAGCTCACAGAATGAAAGGCTGTTTAATTAACTAGAAGCATAAAAGCCAATGTGGCTAAGCCACTGTTTGCCTTATTAGAGATTGGCCTTTTAGACATAGATCCAGAAGGATTCTAGACAACAATAATCAATCGTATGGTTACTAGAGCCCATGGTTCTAACAATAATATATAGTATTATAACTGCATAAAAATAAACCACTACAAGTCCACAGACATTTATTCCAAGTATTTGGGATAGGCTTACATATATAACTGGAAACATGTAATAATAAAGTAATGATTGCCAATTTAAAATAAGAACATTAAATGTGGGCAGCCAATCAGTGTGGGCTGAAGCTATCGGGAAAGTCTCAGGGTAAGCACTGGAAGTGCAGCTCCTTGAAGTAAAAAATAGAAGAGAAGACAGAAAGGTGAAAAGGGGGATACGTAACGAACAGAGGGAGGGACTAGCATCATTGAACAACTACCAAGTAACAGGCAGAGCACAGGTCACTTCCCATTCACTGTTTAAAGTCTGGGAGGTGAATATGCACCTTTCATCTTTCAAGTAATATAGATAAAAGGAAAGAGGTATCAAACCTGCGCGAGCATTACCTGAAGCCAGGACCTGCTTCATTGCCAGGATAAAGCATGGCACCAATTCCATGTTGTGGGAAGACCACCCTAACACCAGTGGGGGACCTGAGGACTTAGGTGTGGCACATCACACAGCAAGCAGAGCCAACCAGCTCCTGGGAATGCTCTTCACCAAATACACACCCACAGAGGTGATGCTTCCTAAATTAGAAATTGGCACCTCTCTTTCAGTTTTCTCTTCTACAACTATTTAAAGGCATTACTCTAAAACTTCACATATTATAAGAAAATGTGTGAGAAAACTGACTTTACACAGCTGTCTGTGGGAGTAATTTTTAGCAGTTTTGAATTTATACTAATATCAGCTATAGTCTAAGCATAAATGTAGTGAGTCAGTGCCCTGCGTTTGGCATATTTGAGGGCCATTATTCCTTACTTCTTTATTGCCAGCCACAAGAATTATTTTTCTCTCTAATGTAAAAGAACAACATAGGAAAGAATAGAAAAAATAGCAACTCAGCTTTTCCTAGAAGTCGCTTTGCCTGTCTGTCCACTCAGGGTCAAAGTTTCAAACGTTATGAAATAAATTATGCCCTAGACAGTCTACATACAAGTGACTGGCAAAGGACACCAGAGTCTCCAGGTGAAGAAATTCCTTGAACTAACCTAGTTTTCAGTGTTCAGCTTCTCACTGTTGGAAAGAAACCTATTATTAGTTTCCTAGTTCAGAATCTAATAGGGGCTATTGATACTTTCTTCATTTCTGCAAATTCCATGGAATCTTTCTTCTATGGCTTCATTAGGTTTGATAAACCCATGTAAATTCTTAGAAGAAAAAAATGCTATTATATTTTATAAGAGATATGTCAGTGATTGTGTTATCAGCATTATTTCAGTTCTCTTAAACTGAAATATAAATGCTGCTCTATATTTTTTTATTCCTTAATATGAAGATTGTAGCAAGGTAAGTATCATGCTCATTACCTTGGGGTTTTACAAGGAAATAAAAGCAGCTAACAATGGGTGAAAAGGGTTTCTTTCCCTGGTTAAAGTGGGCAGGTGTGCAACACATTAACTCATAAACAGGTTAAGTGCAAAACAGCTTTCCTTTCTGTGGATTTTGCTGGGGAAAACTGCCTAGGTAAGGAAAAGGGGAGGCTGAAAAAAGAGAAATATTTTACAAGGTTGCTGGCAGAGTGAACTAACAGCTTCTTCAATCAGAGTACTCATTTGAAGATTTTATTTAAACTATGAACAGATTTTATAGCAGGCATTTTGCAGAGTAACCTGAAAATGGCCAATTCAGAATTTGTAATCTCACTGGGGAGGCAATTAAGTAGGTCAGCAATGAAGGCAATATGTAAGCGGTAAGGGCAGTGCTGTCTGACTTGGAATGTCAAAGAAAACTCTTCACTATGAGCAACTTTAAAGTTGAGGTGTTGGGTATGAGAATGAGCTGTCTAGTTGAGCATTGATGTTGAAACAAAAGGAGGCAAAGTTGGAATGGGGTCTATTTGGGATGCCCCAGGCAATGGTAATCATCTTGTCAAGGAACTATGGTATATCTTAATATTTTTGAAACAACAAAAAGCAATGGACACAGAGAATTTCACAATAAGGATTCCCTAATCCAGGTTTTAAATGTACAAAACCACGTATATTCCCTTTAAACAAGTTAGATTGGCTTAAGCAGATAATACTGAATTGTAAAGGTATCAAAAACTACCCGCACAGGCATGGTCAACGAGGATCCAATAAGTTGGGAGGAAAAGAACCTTCTGTCCTTGCCTCTTCCCTTCAGTGCCCCTCTGTGTTATAAAAGTTATATGACAATGCAGAGCAGCGGGATGCCAAGTGACTCAGGCTCTTCAGAGGTTTAAAATTTGTGTTCCATGAATATGTTCTTTGACTGGTGTGAAGAAGCAAACCATGTGCATGTAATGAAGCACAAGAAAGTGTCCGTGTTTGACTGGGGTTAGGCAGGTTTAACAAAGAAGCTACATGACAAAGCGTCAGATAACCTGGGCGCAGATAGAATTCCATAAAGAATTGGCAAGCTTTTTGTTCTAAATGGGATTATAGTACGTGAACTGGAAAGTTATAACAGGAGACGTCTGAAGAAATGTGTGTCCTGAGATTTTTTTTAAAGTTTTATTATTTAATGATAAAAAAAATCACCTTCATTTTCCCCTTTCCTCCCTTTAACCCCTATCATGTACTGATTCTGTCTCTCTCCGATATATCATTTTTAATGGATTCATTTTATTCCTTGACAATTTCATGCATGCATGCATGCATCTGATTACTCCCTTCCTTACTCTCTGTTGACTCCCTCTCCTCCTCATCACACATAAAGATCCCACAAAGCCATCGATCTCTACCAATCCTTTACCAGATTCGTGATACGTAGTCAACCAGCTTCATCCCACATCTATAGGCCTCCTTGGAAGGAATCTCATCTCCAATAGTCTAGAGTCTCCAATATATCGTAGGTTTCATCTTCAAAGCTTCACACAAATGTCTCTCAAAACCAACTGGCAGGGACTCTCAGTCTGTCACATATTTTCTGCTCTTACCTGCTCTCCACTACACTTCTAATTTGACATCTTTCAGGCTTTAAAACTAGTAGCATGTGGATGCTATGCCCAAGTTCTGCCATTGGCCAGAGATGTAACCTTGTCTCTTGGAGCACAGCTATCTCAGTTTCTCTTTGCTGACCCAGTGGAAACCCTTTGTGTTGTCTTAGTTAAGAACTCTAGGTTTTGTTGTAATGGCACTCACCCTTCAGCTGTCATAGCTGCTTTTTGCCTGCATAGCCATTTGAAACTTTAAACTTCCCAACAAACTTTTTCTTAATCAGATTAGTCTATTATCATTTTAATTTGCTTCTTTATTCCAGATATGGCAGTAAATATTATTTAAAATATATTCATATAACATAAATATTTGTTGGAAAACCAATTAACACTCACGATAACAGGCTATAGCTTAGGAATATACTTGAGCGATTGGATGGTCTAAGCAATAGATGTTGATCTAGTTTTTCAAAAAGACAAAAACAAATAAAAAGCTCAAGATCCCAACAGCCCCTCTTGAATGGGCTGGCCACACTCCCTTCAAGAGCCTGAAACCTTAGATAAGTGTCTTCCTGCTTTGTCAGCTGAATCCCACCACATTTTTCCTTCCAATTTTACTCACTTACATGGAACAGAAGCAGAAAAAAGTCAAATTCTTGGGTGCAATATCACATACATGGTCTTAGACAAATGCATGGTAACGGTTCTTGTTCCCCTTGGAAACCTCACAAGCTGGACCTCAACTATCCACATTTTACTAAGCATTACTGTCTTTCAAGTTTCCACTAGAATGGCTGATTCATCTCTGCTTCCAGCACTCAATTGCTCTTCTAGTTTAGACTCAAAACTCTTCCACATTCTTTCCACAAAACAGCTCCAAGCACCTAAAAGCCATGTGGCTAAGTTTATCAGTGCCCCTCCCCCCACATACAACCTTGGCATCTTAGTTTCATTTCCAATTATTAAATATCCTGACAAAACTAACTTAATTGAAGAAGGTTTTGTTTGGCTCACAATTAAAGTTAAAGTCAATCAAAACAGGCATGTCAAAGCAACAAGAACTTGAAAGATCTGGTCACAGTACATTATTCAAAATCAGAGAGCAATGGCTTAATAGTTTCTAATACTTAGCTCAGTCTCCCCATTTTGTATAATCTTTGGTTTTCTACTCAGAGAATCATCACATCTACAATTAAAATGGGTTTCTCTTATTTATTGTCTTAATCAAGACAACCCTTCACCAATATTCTCAATAGCTAAACTTAATCTAGACAATCCTTCACAAATATGTTCAGAGGCCTGCCTTTTGCATACCAAATTGCCAATTAATATGAGCCATGACAGGTAAAAACTATCATTGTTTCTATTATCAGAGGGGAAAAAAAAGGCCATCTGGAAGAGCCACAAAATTATTTAGCAGTTAAGGTTTGACTATAACCCACAAAGAGCAGTTTTCTCCAAGAGAATTATTAAACTCTTGAGTTAGCCAAGAGTTTGGATACTTCATACCAATGAACTTATAATCCTTTTCTGAGTGGACTTACTATTATCTATTAATGATATTAAAAGCCACAGAACTCAAGTATGGCTAGGAAGGTTTTGTCAGAGAGGAAGTAGCTAAAGTTCCATCTGGTGTTCTTTCCGGTAGTTCGCTTAAATAACTATGCTCATGGGTTTAAAGTGAGAAAATAGCAAATATGAAGACAGAAATGGTCAAAGGCTAAATATATGTGTGAGAAGAAAGAACATATGAAAGAGAGAGGACACCCAAAGCATGAAAAGTGAAAAAAATAATTGGCTAAGTATCAGGACTGTCATTTATATAATTTCTATATGTGTGGACAAAAGTATGTGTTGTTTTAGGGACGTGTTTATAAGTAGCTCTTTAAAACTCACAGTAGGTCACATGAAAATCACTACAAGATGTCTGTGAGAGGGGAAAAAAAAAAGAAAGGACCTTGTCCAATGAGGACTACCAGTTTTATCTGTTCTATGAGTTCAAAACATAATGTGACCGTGGCCACATTTTAAACTTTTCTTTGCTATTCTCTGTAGCTTTATCTGTGTTGTTTATGTTTTATTTCCACTTTTGCAACTTCTCAAAATAAAGAGAGAGAGATTTAGAAATGATTTTAAGAGCAAAGTGAGAAATCAAGGCTTGGTACTCCCCAGCCAATAGTCAAATCAAGGGTATCAGCCCGTACTTAAAGCTGTAGAATGGCAGTAGGGACTGAAAGGCAGCTTCTAATCTAGGGCAGAGAGAAGAATCTTCAGGTTCCTTAGTAGTGCTGTGCTTTCCCCAAAACACTCCCAAGAGCTACTCCATGTGGCCCCAGGATTTTTCTCTGTGGCTCAGCTTTGTTTATTCACTGAGGGTGCTGATTAACTGATGTGTTTTCTGTCAACCCATGTTTACATACATGTGATGTGGGAGATTGTATTGTTTCATTGTAAATAATTGTCCCACCCACTGGTTTAATAAAAAGAGCTGATTGGCAAAAGGCAGTCAGGAAGTGTGGGCGGGGCTACCAGACTAAGAAAAACTCTGAGAACAGGAAGCACAGGGCAGAATGCTAGAGAGAAGCAGGAAGAAGCAGAGGACAACTATGCTACTCTGAGAAAAGGTACAAAGCCGCATGGCTGAATAGGATAAGAGACATGGGTTAGTTTAAGGGTAGAGAGTTAGCAAGTTATATGCCTGGGCCTGAGGCTGATCAGCCTAAAACTATTGTAAGCATCTGTGTGTCTCTGTGGGTCTGTGGGTCTGTGGACCTAAACCTTGAAGCTAGGCCTGAAAGTCCTGGCCAGAAACCTCATACTACAATGTGATCCTGTTTGAGATGCACTATGAGCCTACACAGATACATGTGGGGATTTAATAAAGTTTCAGAAATTTTGGAGATATCAGAGGGAATCTACCCACAGTCTATGTGGGGGGTTAGTGAAAGCTCCAGAAGTCCCAGAGCTCTAACCACAGTCAGTCTAGGAAAATCAGAGTGGTGATTCAAACCTTTAATCCCAGCACAGGGAGTATCCTGGGAGTGGTGACCTACACCCTTAATCTCAACTGAGTCAAGGTCACTTCAGATTATAGAAGGAATTCCAGGCTCCCAAGCAGGTGTGGTGGGTCCACGCCTTAGTTACTGAAAGAGTACTTAAGACAGGATTGAAACCCAGAAAGAAGCATTATTCCAAGGGAATCAAGGCTGAGGAAGCTAGAAGACATCTGGGTAAGATTTGACTGTGGTGTTTATTCCCTCTAGTATCTCCAACTTCTTCAGAGATCTATCCCTGAGTCTCATTCTTTCTGCGACAGGTACAAGCTGAGGAACCTTGTATGTAGGATCAGAGGGCTTTGCATGCCTTTGAAATGGTGGTCCCAAGCTCTTCTTTGACCACTGTAGTGAAATATTCACAAATTCTCTCACTAAAGTTCTTTTCTATCATATGCCTGTTTTCCCAAAAGGTAGCTTTATACTAAACCAGTGTCAATATATGACTGATACTTTTTGCACAAAACATCATAATATTCTAAATATTACTAAGAGATTACATTAGCAAGCAAGAGACTTCCATAAAGGAGAACAGGATGTGGGGGAGGGGTTAAAGTTTACAGGCAATAGCCTGGGGTTCTAAGTACTTGCAGATCTAGGTAAAAAAAAGTCTGGGAAATTTTGAAAGACAAATAAACAGACCCCAGACACATAAAGAAATAAATCAATATGCATGTTTTATTGTTCAGAGGTAAAAATTAGAAGTTCAGAGTATTGCGCAACTTAATGAATTTTATAAGATATATAAATGAGTTTAAGAATAGTATCAATAGAAAATGGGTAAGGATAGAAGATGTCTGTGATTCCAACACTTAGGACCTTGGAGAAGGAGGATCTGGGGTTCAAGGCTAGCCTTCTCTACAAGGTAAGACATGGTCTCAAAATAAATAAATAAAACCTGAAGTGATGGCTCAGTGGGAAACAGTGCTTGCAACACATGCGAAAGGAATGAAGTTCACATCATCTGCACCTACACAGAAGCCAAGTTCATATGATCAGCAAACCAAGTGGAGAATATCATAGGAAAGTACCCACTGTCAACCTTCAGATTCAGTAGCCATGCAATGCCCTCATACAGACACATGCTACACAAATACACAGACAACAAAAGACAGTACAACAAAATCATTAATAATCCTGCAGATGAAATAAAGATCCAACCCAGTGTGACTTTTAGATCTTCATGCACAAGGAGACCTTGAGTATAAATGTCAAAGTACCTCAGAAAGTTTCTCTGAAGCTCAAAAGGTGAGATTCTGTGATTAAAGAAATACATAAAATTTTCAATTTTCTTTATGTATTATGAGTCATGTCAATACTCAGCATACTAGTCCCATCTTACCATAAGAGAAGCAAAAAAGTGTCTGAGGGTCACAAAGCAATGCAGATTATAAATTATCACTTCTAGGCCTGTTGCTTAGCGACCAAAAGAGACTGTCTTCTTGCTGGCAGCATCATCTGCATACACTTACATATACTTGAGTGAATTCTAAGGCTGAAAAAGAAACCAAAAAATTAGTACCTGGACACATTAAATGAAAGAGACACTATTGCATGAGCAAGATAAAAATCTACAGCCTGGGTTAGAGCCCAGAGACCTTGAAAAGTTAAGTGGTGACTTTGGAGTATACCTGGACCAATGTAGAAATTTTGCTAATGGAACTGGACACCAGAAAACAATTGGCCACTCACCTGAAAGCAACTCCCAGACATAACTGACTCTTCAGTGATTTGTGCTAAAAAGAAATGGTTTTTTCTTCCTGGCTGAAAAGAGCTGACAGTTTAGCTGCTGGACTTCAAACCCTGTTAAACATTATATATGTGACCATGTGTTTCCATGTATGTGACATGCACACAGTTAGAAATACCACTTCTCAGTATATTTGTGGAGATACAACATTATTTTTGCAGTAGTAAGAGCGAAGTATTGCAATAAGTGAACAGGAAAAGGAAAAAAATAAACACAAGGGAACAAAAACAGCTTTAGCAGAGGCCCTCCTCTCTTTTATGGGATGTTGTTTCTAACCAGGGGAGAAATGCAGAGGAAAATGAAAAATGAAAGTTTAA
This sequence comes from Phyllotis vaccarum, assembly GCA_033318265.1. Lineage (NCBI taxonomy): Eukaryota > Metazoa > Chordata > Mammalia > Rodentia > Cricetidae > Phyllotis > Phyllotis vaccarum. The sequence continues at coordinate 51,634,847 of JARWLC010000019.1, read as the reverse complement.
ATATGCGTTACATAAAGCGAGGAGTCAACATGTTGAGCGCTGCATGAGTAGTTTCTGTGTTGAGAGAAGAATGATACCATTTGAAAAGCTGGTATGGAGGTGAGCAACGACAGACTTAGAAACATACTGTTGGGGTGATAAGTTTCAATATAGGAGATGAGAAACAGCAAGGAAGCCAGAGAGAGGCTAGGATAAACAGTGTGAGCAAATTATCTTTCGTTGGGATTTGAGAAAAGTTTAGAGAGAGGAATGTGGGCTAAGTTTATGATTAAGAAAGGGTAGGGACATAAGCCCACCTCACATATTTTCATAAGAAATCAAATAAATATAACTTTAATTCTGCATGAAGATACGAATGCATTCTTCAAAGCATTTGTGTAAACTGCAGAAGGTATGAGGAGGAAGCATGGTACTTGGCAAATAAGAGGACTAAGATTTTAGAGCATGACATCTTACTTTCGAAGGTGCTATGCCAGGAATCTGATGGGCTTTTCTTGTAAGTAATATTTAAAATCTAAACCAATGAAAGTATATTGTTTAAACTCCTGATATAAAATACTATAACTGTTCTGGTTCAAATCTCAGATGTGTGTGATGCTTTTTGTTGCTGGTATTAATGCCCAGAAGAGTACTGAGCTTTTTCTTGAAAGCAGAATCCCTTTCCTGAATGTCATGTGAATGTCTGGATGTCTTAAGGCTATTGAGAACTGAGGCCTCAGACTGCCCACCAGTCTATTCTACATATCAGCTTTTGACATCTCTTTCTGGTACTGTGATTTCACCAGTTTTGAGGGTGCTTCTGGAATAAATGACTTTAGATTTTCATCGACTTCACGTGTTACTCCTGTGTCTGTCTTTGTCCCCATGCTGGCTTCCCTGAAACTCCCTTGCTTACATTTTGTTTACAACCTAACATGAAGGGAAGGCTGACAGGAAAAACTGTTCTTGATATTTAGTTTTCTTCATATTATATGGTTTTGATGCACACACAGGAAAACAGAGAAATTTATTTCTGCAAGCAAATGTTATTATGCTAAGTAACAAAATGTGTAAAGATTATATGCAGGCGCAAATCTTATTTTGACTTGTGTTTATTCTCTCTCCCTCCTTAACTTCCCAGCTCTCTCTCTCTCTCTCTCTCTCTCTCTCTCTCTCTCTCTCTCTCTCTGTGCGTGTGCATGTGTGCATGTGTGTGTGTGTGTGTGTGTGTGTGTGTGTGTGTGTGTGTGTGTGTGTAAGTGTACATTTGCACCCTTGAGGAGGCCAGAAGGTGGCACCGAATGTCCTCTTTTATCATTCTTTGCTTATTTATACCTTCTGAATGGGGGCCGGGGTGGGGGGCTCTCCCAGGCACTCCCTAAACCTGTTTTTGTTTCCTCAAGCTAATGCAGCAAGTTCCCAGAATCCTCGTTGTCCCCACCACCCTCTGAGATGGAGTCAACAGCAAGCACAAGATACCTGGCTTCATATACCAGTGCAGGGATCTGAGCTCCAGTCCTCGGGATTGTACATTGAGCTCTCTGACCTGCTAAGCTACTCTTCAGTTCATGACAGTTCATTCTTTGGTTCCTGTTCTGCATCTGTGTTTATTTTATACTTCGAGATTATGATGGGACACTGTAAATGCCTGACATTTTGCAGGTCCCATTGGACCATTTGCCAATAATAAATTATAATACTTAATCCCACTACTCTTATTATTACTAATTATGGGGCAAGAATGTTCAGATTTTATTTGATAAAGTGTTCAGCTTGCTTGCTCTCCTGAGTAGCCTCTTTGGCATTCTGTCTTAGTTTTTTGTTTTTGTTTTTGTGGTTTTTTTTTTGTTTGTTTGTTTGTTTGTTTTTTTAAATCTCCATGATTGGAGTGTAAAAAGATCTGATCTCATCTTGAGTCAGCTTCAGTGCACAAGAGATAAGTTGTCTCTGCTGCATGAAGCTTAAATTGTCATGTGGTTTCTACCATTGTCCTGGGATAAAAAGTAAGGCTTCAAAAATAGTGGGCTTACATTTAATTTGAGTAAATCTTTGGGAGATCTCTGTTGTAATTGGTGTATGAATGAAAAATATCATAAAAGTGTTATCCCAGTGCTGATGTATCCTTCCATGATCTCAGAGTGCACTGCAAACCAATGGAAATATTTTTATATGAAACATTATGTATTAGTCTATGCTTATGATAATTGGCTTGATGGTAACTGAAAATTGGTGTCAATGGTCCCATTGAAAATTGATTGATATGCATATGATGATCACCTGAACTTCAAAAAAGAGACAAATACTCTTGGCCCACTCTGAATAACTGGAGCATGTTAACAGATGTGTCAGGAGGGTATGATAGAGTGATGTATAGAACTCTCTAGGCAATCAGTTAAGAGCATTCTGGATGAGAAGAACACCAACAGTGTATCTTCAAGGCATGGGATGGGGGTGATTCACATCGTACCTTGAACTATCCCACATTCCTCAGTGTTTCAACTTCCAGAGATGCAGAAGAGTGGAAATTAGGCTATAGCTAAGATTCTGGTAAGGAGTCCCTGAAACTAAAGCCTACATTTTGTCATCAAGGCCAACCAGTACCCACTGATAGTTAAGCTTCTAAATGTTAATTTTAGAAAATAAGCTTGATATGGTTTTACAAAAGAAATGACAGAATAATTCACCTCAAAGATTTAAAAAGGCATTGTAGTACTTGGTGATAATCCAAGCACTTGGGAGGTAGAAGCAAAGAAATTCAAGATCATTCTTCTATAGAAAGTCCAAGAAATCCAGGATGGCCTGTGCTATGTGAGATCTAGTCTCAAGAACAAAGAAGATAATCCTTACTTGTTTTAATTACAGTTTAGATTCAACTATGTATTCTATAAACAAAGATCTGTCAAATCTTTACTGCTAAATCTAAATTGTGAGACTTGCATGCTCTTAGCCTCTGAAAGCTTATTGAAACAGCATATTTAAGTCTATTAAATATACCTCATAAAACGTTATGATGGTTTCAATATTGCACTAAGGCATATGACTACCTAAAGCAGATATTGGGAGATTATAGTAAGTGTCTGAAATACTGTATTAAAAATATAGTTTTTAGGCAAAAAACATTAAATGAGTTATAAAATATTTGTTATGTTAAAGAATTTTGTATTGTCTGTACAGCTTGAATGAAGAATTTTTTCTGAAACATACTCTAGGAAGAAATTAAATTTTGTTGATTTTTCATATATGTTTACTTTTTAGTGAATATTCAATGCTCACTTCTATAAATGGCATTTATGAGTTGTCTGGATAACAGGTATAAATTTATATACAACTTCTAAAAACTTGTAAGAAAATATATGTACTTAGGTGACTGTGATTAAGAGTATTTGGACTTTTTAAAATAATGATATACTTCAAAATTTTAAAAAGGCTAACTCTAAAAGATAAAAATGTAACATTTCATTTTTCCTGTTGCTATTTTTTTTCATACTGTTAACAAAATTTCTAATTAGATTGAAATCATATACTGAGCATATTATAGCACTGGTTAAACTGGCCAATTTTATGTGAAATACACTTATTTTCATTGATGATATCTTCAAAAACTTTTTAAAAAATGTTTTAAAATGTGAATTTTCTAAACGATTTGATTTTTTAAAGGTCAGCATTTAATACGCAGATTAAAGTAGAACTTAATTCTCAGTGTCTCAATGAACAAGGCAACCATAATAAAATTATTACCCTGCTCTTAGTATCATTTACAGATAGAATTGGCATAAAGGGGGCTGAGGAGATGGATCAGAAATTAACAGGCTTGAGAAACAAGTGGATGGCAGGGCTTAGCCCTGGAAACTTTCAGGTAGACAAGGCCAGGAGCTACTTCCTGTAGATCTCTATTGGCACTAATTCCTAACATCTGCCTCTTATTCTGCCACCCTCCCCACAAAACATTCTTGGTATAAGATTAGGAAACTGGGATAGATGGCCCCCCTTCAGGGAACAGTTGGAGTCAAAGCAGACAGTTAATCAGTTGCGGCTCCAGAGAGTTGTTACAAGACAAGAAAAGATGTGGTCAGAATAAAATGGACACACAGTGAACAGCTAGCACTGTGAAGGCTGAACAGGAAGATTCTGAGTTCAGATCCAGAATGAACTGAACGGAGTCAATTGGGACAGTCCTTCCAAAAGTAATCAAGGTGAAGAATTAGTTTATCAGATGCTTCTTGTGTGTCAGCTAATACTGACCATCTTTTAGTGTTGGTTCCTGATTGTATTTTGTTCATGACATTAGTTTCAGGCACAGATGTATTTCAGGAAATTTCATACCAACTCTACCATCTCGAACTCCCCAAGACTGTAAATAGAGGGGCATTGTAACTGTCTGGTGTGTGTGTGTGTGTGTGTGTGTGTGTGTGTGTGTGTGTGTGTGTGTGTGTGTGTGTGTGTTTCTCAGCTTTTACTTTAATCATTATTTTTTCTTATATAAAAGCATAAGGCTACTACAGAGAAGGAAGAAAAATGGGGAAACTAGGTCTCCTTATGTTTGTCATACTATAAGTAAATGAAATTTTCTTTATAATTTTTTTCTAATATTCTTGTGAATAAGCATGTTTATGAATCTAAGTGCCTATCCCATCCATAATAATATGTTTGTTTTCCAATGAACAAACAATGACAAGATATTTTGAGTCTTTCTCTTATTATACAGAAATAGATTGTGCTTTCATCTTTATAACCTTGAGAGAAATTGTACTCTTTACAGAAACATCTTAGAATCCCTAGAGTCAATGATCTTGTGATCATTTCTTTCTTTTTTTTTTTTTTTTCTTGTCAGCACTAAAGACCCTCAAACCAGCAATTCTACATCTGTGTTTCCAAGCTTCCTTGATATGTCTTGATCCGTGACTTACTATGGTATGTTGGTGTCCTTGGAAGTTTCTTGCTAGAAAAACATTTTCTCACAAAGCTCAGCTCCCCAACATATTAATTTATTATCCACCATCAGCATCTTTCAACTTTGTTTTATAATATCTGCTATTTCCCAGGCAGATTCCTTTTATGATAAATTATTCACCACTCAGCTTTGCCCTCCATTTCGTGATCATGGATGCTCTTCAGAATCATAGGAAGCATTAATAGTGTAGCAAAGCCTAGATTCTATCTAACCCTGAAAAAAATCATAATAAGGCCACAATAGCAATATGTTTTAAATGCTCTCCAGGTGATTTGGTAGTGTTTAATTTCTTGAACATTAATGTGTGTAGGAGCCACCTGAGGATCTTGCTAAAATATACTTTCCGATAGAGCACTAAAGTGGATCCTAAGTCTATAATATTTCTAAAAGCACACTGGAACACACTGGCTCTGAGCCAGTAGTTTTAAGCTGGGTCTAAAATGAATCACCCAAGGAAATTTACAAATCCCTGCATTATGATCCTGGTACCAGACACTAGTTTGTTGTTTTACATCTCTTAGTTGCTTCCAAATCTCTAATTTTGACTATGAGTTCTATTTACAGACCTAAAGCCATCTCCAAATTATATTTTTTATGTAAAAGCTTCTGTAATTGGCTCTTACTTTAAATGGCATGACATGTCTAAAACAATTGCTTAGGGAATAAATGTTAGTTGTTATTCATGACTGTAGTAGGAGGTTTCTGGCCCGGACTTTCAGGCCTAACCTCAAGGTTTAGACCCGCAGACCCGCAGACCCACAGACCTGCAGAGACACACAGAGGCTTACCATAGTTTTAGGCTATTTGGCCTAAGGACTAGGCATATAATTTGCTAGCTCTCTACCCTTCATCTAACCCATGATTCTTCCTGTTCAGCCATGTGGTTTGGTACCTTTCTTTAGAGCAGCATAGTTGTCCTCTGCTTCTTCTGGCTTCTCTCTGGCATTCTCTCTGGTATTCTGCTCAGTGCTTCCTGTTCTCAGATTTTTTCTTATTCTGGTAGCCCCGCCCACACTTCCTGCCTGCCTTTGGCCAATCAGTGCTTTTTATTAAATCAGTGGGTGGGATAATTATTTACAATGAAACAACACAATCTCCCACACATGACTACTTCTGTTTCCAAACACTAAGATCATCTTTAAGTATCATCTCTAGTAGATAGTCTAAATCCAGGTGAGCTTTTCAACTATTATATCTTAATAAATATATCAAGAGATTGTTTCATAATTTGTACCATGACATGGACTCCTTAAAAAATGAATATATAAACATGGATTCCAAGATCTTACCTTGGAGGGATGCTTAATAATAATAATAATAATAATAATAATAATAATAATAATAACAGAGATGCCTCATGTATGTATCAAGTTAGTCACTGAATATTAGGATGTTTTAAAAAGCCCTAAGGAATTGTATTAGTTATATTTATCAAAAATCACACACACACACACACACACACACACACACACACACACACACTTAAACTTAAATGAGTATTATGCCATGTGAGCTACAATGTTCCCCTCAACCTCAGTGCCAGGGATAAAAAAACATTCTTTCAAGTTGCTAGTGTAACAAGAAACCTCTTTCCAAGAGTCTTTAAAAAATTGGCTTTGTAATTGTCCTTGATAATACAGTTAAAAAGGAAGTCAAAGACACTACATTCTTAGGACAAAAGACTCAGAATATTTTAGCTGGATTTGACATGAAAGACTCCTTCTTGAAGACTAACTTCCATAGTACCAGTAAGTTCAAACTACCAATGGAGGGGGGGGGGAATCAATCATACCAACATGTGTGGGAGATTGTGTTGTTTCATTGTAAATAATTATCCCACCCACTGGTTTAATAAAAAGCACTGATTGGCCAAAGGCAGGCAGGAAATGTGGGCGGGGCTACCAGACTAAGAAAACTCTGAGGACAGAAAGCACAGGGCAGAATGACAGATAGAAGCAGGAAGAAACAGAGGACAAACATGCTGCTGTGAGAAAAGGCACCGAGCCACATGGCTGAACAGGATGAGTCCTGGGTTAGATGAAGGGTAGAGAGCTAGCAAGCTATATGCCTGTGCCTGAGGCCGATCAGCCTAAAACAAATTGTAAGTATCTGTGTGTCTCTGCGAGTCTGTGGGGCTGTGAGTCTAAACATTGAGGTAAGGCCCGAAAGTCCAGGCCAGAAACCTCCTACTACAAACATGTAATACTTTTGAATCAAATAAAATGACCATTGTGGCAAGATATCCCTAAAGGTTCAATAGTGGTATCCATACTTAGCAGTAACAAACACTTCTTTAATTGAACTTAAGGCTTATTCTGTTTGAAGGAAATCATGTATGGTAATAGAAAACAGATAACTACTCAGAACTAGTTTTGAAGGAGAACCTACAATCACCACTTTATTAAACATGGATAATTTCTAACTATATTTTAAACATTGTTTTTTATACCCACTCTCAGCCCTTCTCAAAGAAGTTTCTCTTTTCAGGTTACAGAAAAACCACAAATGGTCAAAATGCAGAGTTCAAAAGACTGCAGAATGCCCACTCCCCAAAGACACATCTATAATACAATTTCTCCATTGTAGCTCAAGGAATATCTCAGAAAAAGAAGGAAAGATCCCAAGAGCTTTTAAACCAGAAAAACTTCTGTGAAAGCATGATTTCTAGAAAATTCATCTTTCCCATAGATAAGCCCCCAATTAGTTATCTAATACCAAGTATTCCACACTGAAATCATATGTTTACAACGAATACTAAATGGACTCAGTAGGGTGCAGCTTTATATTTATGTACACATAAACACATGCATGTATATATAAAACAATAATAATCAAATACAAAGAAGCCATGAATTTGAAAGAGAGAGTAAAGGAGCACACAGGAGGGTTCAAAGTAGAAAATATTTTATTAAAGATAGTCATTGATAAATTCATTAGGACAGACAGGCTTTACAGTATTATCTATTTAGGAAAAATCTATCTTTTAAGTCACTTTTCACAAAGATAACCAATGTGAGCTGTGAAGCTAAATTTTCAGTTTTATTTTTCCTCTGTATAAAAAATGTAACATAATTAAGCCTACTTCTCTCTCTCTCTCTCTCTCTCTCTCTCTCTCTCTCTCTCTCTCTCTCTCTCTCTCTCTCTCTCACACACACACACACACACACACCTCTACACTTATTCAGAAAAGTTAAAGAAAATAAATATTAAATGATTATTACTACCCAGTACTTAGTAAAATTAGCATTCTACCTTTGAATATTCTATCCCAGCTAGTAAGGTTTTGCAAAATGTCAATACCTTGAAGTTTGATTTTCTTTCCGTTTACAATTAAGAAAGGCAGCATGCTAGCCAAGCAGTGTACTACATGTTGTAGAGAGCTATAAGTAGACATGTTTTCTGAATTTAATATGTCTATCTCCTACAAACATGTAACTATACAAAAACATATGATGAAATTATACAGATAGTTTCAACACTAAAAAGGATTAAACATGAACACTGCTCTGCTTCCAAGAGACCTTGTCCAGGGACCATCTATCTGTAAAAACGCCATAAAAATGCTGAGTTTGTACAGCACTTTTAAGCCACAGAGGACAAGCTTTGGTGTAACTGGACAGGAATCAGCGATCAGGGAACAGTAAAACAATGACGACTGTTTCAGCAACATCGTGGTAGTAGTCAAAAGAAACAGAATTCTGTTGGTAAGCGCTGTCGGACAAGACATAGGACTACAACATTATTAAATAGTAAAATATACAATGAATTCGAGCCTTAAAACAAGTTAAGTCCAAAGGCAGCACTGGATCCTCCTCTCCAGCAACAGTCCTCCAGTGTCATATCCAAATGACACAGCTGAAGGGCCTTAAAGAGTGTCCTGTTACCTTGAAGATTGGTTTGATCTGCTAGTGCCTTGCTATTGTGTGTGCTGAAACCAGAGACCTCTGAATAGTTTCACTTCGGGGTCCTTTAAAGTCTGTTCCCAAAGTGCATTGTGGGTTTTTAGTATGTATTCAGCAGGAAGGACAGGCAAGTAGATAACAGTCCTATTGTACTGGATACTCTAACAATTTGAGTTTCGTTCGCTTAAAATGAGATGGATAAATTTCACAATGAATAATAGCTACACCATCCTCTGATAATCAGGTGTCCATTCTTGTGTAACAAGATGACAAAGATCTGTAGACCATAAAGGCATGAATGTCACTACATGTGAACAATCTTGAATTAATCAAGGGCCCTTTAAGATCACAGGAAAATAAGCACTCTGACATGAGAGGCTGGAACTCTCCAGGACAGTGTAGCTCTGGTCATGGATATGTTATTCTTCCTTTTTATAAAATAAAATCAACGCTCAAAAGCAATTGAAAGTAAAAGTTGCAAGATACACACTATGTTGCTATATTTTTGAAATCATGAAAATATGCAGTATTTTCGGTTTAAAAGAGATAAAGATTGTTCTTTCTACAGAACCTCTTAAGTGTAAAGTCTCTACAACTTAGAGCTTCTCTAGTAGAAGGGACACACAATTTTAGCTTCAAAGACTCCCCTGATTAAAAGTGATATGAATAGAAAAGTGGCCAATCTGGCCATCGTGCTTGAGTTCTTAGAAATAAGCACTTGATTCAAGCCTATATTCAAAGTGTGGCAGATCAGTAATAGGTTCCATGCAGCCTCACACTGAATGATAGCAGTAAGGATTGCAAGAAAATCTTTGAGCCCACCATTAAGTTGTGATTATAGAACAACAGGCCTGAAGTCTAGGAAAGAACAGGTACATCTAAGGATAACGTAAATGCTGTTGACCTGGAAGTGATGCTGCTGAACACATGTCAAAAGAATTCAGCTAAGAAAATGTAAAGAACTGGCTAGTCCAAGAATCCAGAGCTCTATGGACTGCAGACAGGACACTTGCTCTTCTAATAGGCTTTTCTCTACAGCCCCAGCCAATGTTGATGAACATAGTAAACGGTGATACTAAGCCAATTTGCCCTGATTCTCCTCTTGGAAGAGGATTGCCTCTGCTGAAAAGCTGCAGAATTTCACCTGGTTCCTTCCTCTCCAAGATCAAAGACCTTACACTGTTCAGGGAAAGAAACAAATCCCATGTGCCATGGGGCACCGCTGGATATTAATTTTACCGAAGCAGTAGAAATGTAAAAATGCCTTTTCTACCAGCAATAAAAAAAGAGTAAGGAACACTGGATTGGCACAAGTCTTCTCCAGCTGAGTAAGAGACTAGTAACACCGTGAAAACTCTCACTCGGATGATGCAGCAAACAGTGCCTACCTGTGTCTGAAGCATTGTCAGTTAGAAAAAAAAAAAAATACCCAAACAACAATGCACACACACACACACACACACACACACACACACACACACACACACACACACACACAAATCATCAAGAACAACAACAACACGCAACAAAAGCTGAATAAGCAGCAAGGAACGTTTGCAAGGAACTTTGGGAAAGGAACAGACCATGATGAGAGAAGTGTTCTTTGAGACATTTCGAAAAGTCGGGCTGATGGTGAAGCCAGCACTCACGAAATTCTGTCCCCAGCCATGTCCATGAGGTAATGTTAAAGCATGAAAGCAATGTCACGTGGAAAGCTATGTGTCACATGGCAGAACGAACTGCAAGGAGACCCCAACATTTAATTGCCGCAACTTCCCACTTGAAAGGTGCAGCAGAAGTACTCAGTCCCATTGAGCACAGAATTTACTCACCTCATACTTTACAGTCTACACTAGATACACAACTGCCAACAAAAAAAAAAAAAAAAAAAATTAAAAATGACTCAGAAAAGCCAAGTAAGAACAGTATATTGCTCAGGAAACAAGTGGTGAATATTCTGAGTCTCAGAACTGAAATGGGTATTAAAAATATTAAACTAGAAACTAACAATAACCAGGATTAATATATTAGGCTCCAGGGAGGAAGGCAGACACATGCAAACTATCACAGAACTAGATATTAATATATGCTAGAGATAAGAATGACTTTAATAGGCTAAACGACAGACCTGGTTCAGAAAAAAAGAGAGAATATATGTTATTTATAATAAACTAATAGAATTTTTAAAAGGTGCATAAAATAATAAATGACTGAAAAAAATGAACTTGACATCCATGGAACAAAACCGAGCTAACGATTGTAATGTCAGAGGAGACGAGAAAGAAATCAGAGCCCAGGAAAAGGTTTTCAAATAAAGCATAGCTGAGAACTTTCCAAAATTATTGACAAGTAGAAAACAATAGAAAAAGAAAACTCAGAGAATACTTATCAGGATAAACCTAAAAAGAAGAAAAAAGCGAATGTGTCATTTTTAGCTAGCAAAAGCCAGAGGTAACGAGAAAACTTCGGCTAGACCTCAGAGGAGAGAGCCAGGAGAACGAGACAGGAGTTACAGTAGATTTCTCACTAGAAACAATGGACAAAGAAGAGGAGAGGTAAGAACAGGGCGGGGAAGCAGGAGGAAGAGGACAGAAGGAGGGGGAAACCTTACACATGCCCCAATAAACTTAATACCTAATTCTATACACCATTAAATATATACATTACAGTATGTGCATCATTAACTATCAATGGAACAAAAGATGTTCTTAGACAAGTAAGCTCGGAGAGAGAGACGGTGGCCAACAGAGAGAGACCATTCCAAATAAAGTGTCATACCAAATTGTCTATTAAAAGTATTTCGGGAGGAGACATTTTGCCAGCCAGAAGGAAATGAAAAGAACTAGAAACAGAGTAAGAATGTAAACATAAAGTTTCAGTTGGTTTTAAATATTTCAAATTTAATGGACTGTATACACTAAAACAGATAACAAAGTCTCCTCTGATGACTGTACGACTAACAGCAAAAATATGAAGCATAAACATGGCTCAGGAAATAAGGACTCCACTGCTTTAGGTATATAGAGCATAAAGTGCAACATTATGAGCTGTCAGTGAAGATGGACCATGTAAATATTATGGCAACTATTCAAAATTATGAGGAAGAATAAATAGTAAGTGAATTAAGATTAAAACAATAACAAGGAAGTCTACGGTAAAGTGAGAAAAAATGAATAGCCAACATATGGCAAGTAGACATCCAAATAAACCAATCTTAAAGGCAATTTTATTGTATTAAAATGCATATAAACTAATGCTGTTGTAAGCTAATTATTGTAAATATAAAGCCTGATGTATGTATGTGTAAAAATTAGAGAATAAAAGTCTAAGATTAATTATGCCAACAGCAATAAATAAAGTCTAGATTCCTATAATACTAACTAAAGCAGATTTGAGAAGAAATATTGCCACATATAAAAAGGTAAAACTGAAGAAGTCAATTACCTGAGAGAATATAATAATTCAAATTTTGTGAGTTAAATATTAGACCACCAAAAAATGGAAGACAGAAACTACATGGAATGGAAGAGGAATGGGTGAAGCCACACCGGCTGTTGGAGATTTTAACTTGCTCTCTATCCTGAAAGAAAAAGCAGAACAAATAAGGATTCAGGGGACCAAATCCACCCCAGCCCCACTCTTTATGCAGCGCTTTGCCCAACTAGAGCACGTGATTTTTGAAAACTACATGGAATATTCAGCAAGATAAGACATATTCTCATTTATAAGACAAAAGTTAAATAGAAAAAGAAATAGGGATAGAAGAGAGCTTAAATTATACATATACAAAACTCCACATAATCAGAGGATTACACACTAAAAACTAAAATTATATTTTCCAACCACTAAATTTAAATGGATATTCTAAATGATGAAATATAATTTTGATTCAGATTTCCAAAGTAGACACACTAATTCACAGTGAGAATAAATATTGGTACAATTCCTCAAAAGAACATCAGGCAATGTATTCAAAGTCTCAAAACCTACATAATTTGATTTCTTTGACACTTTCCAAAAGGGTGACTTTTTAGATACTGTTCTATTTCATAATGAAAGCCAAAACAAAAAGCAACTTGGGGAGAAAGTTTATTTCAGATTACAATTCTCAGGTCACACTCCATCACTGAATGAACGCGGGGCAGGAACTCAAGGCAGCAACCTGGCATCAGAAACTGAAGCATGGAGGAATGTTGCTTAATGACTTGCTCTCCATGGCTTGCTCACTTTCCTTTGCTCTACAACTCAATTCAAGCTGCCCCAACAGTGGCGGTGCCCACATCAATCATAAGTCAAGAAAACACACACAGACTTGCCTGTAGATCCATCTTACAGTAGCTTTTCTCAGTCAAGGTTCCCTTCTCCCCAATGACTCTAGCCGTGTTGACAAAATTAACAAGGGCAGAATGTATACCAGAAAAATCATGATAAGTATGTCAAATGAAAAATCTAATCAAGTATTATTATAAAACCATGTAATAATAATACATTTATACAGTAGTCACTGAATGGATATTGTGTACCAAGAATCATTCTATGCACTAGACTGGAGGGAATATGACATAAAGAAATCAGTTTTTCTATTTCCACAGATTTTCTACTTTGGTAGACTTCTTTTAAAGAGACAAACTACAAATAAAAGTAAACAATAAAAGCTGTAGAGACAGCGCAGTAAATAAAGCATTTGCTGTACAAGAGTGGGGATCTAGCTTCAGATCCCCAACACTCACAAAACGTTGTCCTAGTGCTGGCTACCTGTCGTCTTAACATTTGGAAGGCAAAGACAGAGATCGCCAGCAAGGAGGTTTTAACTTCCTGTTGTCACTTTTCTCATTACACAGTTTATTTATTATAATAACAACATGCAAAGAAAACCTATGAAACTCTGAACTTACAGTGCAGCGTGTATAATGACACCAAGTTGACTAAAAAAAAAAAAAATCCCACAGAGAACTGAGCAAACTGAAGTCACAATACTGAGATGTTTGCTACAGTTAAGGTTAAATTAAATTTGACACTGTTAATAATAAATAACAAATAATAAATACGAAGGAGTATCTGACTAATAAATAGTATATATTGTATATATTGTATATAAAATATATTATATGTGTTTATTTATATGTGTGTCTTATATTCCAGTAATATATAATTATTTCAATTGTGTGTGTGTGTGTATGTGTGTGTGTGTGTGTGTGTAGATATATGTTTATTACTACTGAGAGTTTCAAAAGAGGTATGGGACAACAGTGGGCTCCCTGACTGTGAACTGGAAGCACTGGATTAATTAGGTAAAAGAGTCCCCACAGAATGGCACAGAACGGAAGCGAGGGCCAACCTCAGGTTACACATCCTTAGGGCTCCAACTTTCAAGATGAGCAGAGTAATGCATGTCCAGTTCCTCTCTCTTCCAAGCCTGTCACTAACGAGACTGTGATTTCTCCTTGAGAAGCCCGTTAGAGGAAAGCTGTGTTTACAGTATCTTCCCACTTAAACTAGAAAAGGAGGAGATAACTCTTCCTCACAACAGATATGCTAAGCTTTACCTCTGAGAATGTTATTGCTGCCTGTGAAGAAATATGTGGAAGTAGAAGGTCTTTTTGTAGGGGTGCACTTTGAGATAATACTAAGCATGAAGAAAAGTCCCAGTTTCTACATATAAAATAGCCCAGGTTCAAGGAGAAAGAATGCTTTCTTTATCTTTCAACTCCTTTGGGATACCAAAGACTATCAGACACGAAGAAATAGACGGAACTCTCTTAGCAGCAAAGAAAGATAGCTGATAATTACATTTGTTTTTCATACTCACCAAAGTGATGCATGTAAAGAGTTTAGGAAAGCCACAGTCCGCTATCTGCAACTGATCTTGTTACCAGAAATAGTCATCATCAGTAATGCAGTTTCTTTTTCTAACAGCTTCAGTGTTGAAAAATAAAATGCCTGCTCTGTTTATCTGAATTTATCAGTCTAATCATTCAACTTCCTTATATGGGAAGACTATAAGATTCTTCCCCATCTCATGAAATTAAGAGTTTTATGATCATTTTGTAGCCAGTATCTAATTTTCTGCTGGACCACATGTTATTATGTTTTTATAGTCAACTTTCATTTTCCTTTGTATTTAAAAATTCCAGAGACTTTTTTTTAAAACATTTTAAACTTTATCATTTTAATTTGTAATTTTTCTTCTTGTAGGTTCCAGAAGGGTATTGTTTTACTCTTTCACACAATGTGAGGTATATTTTTAATATCTGTCAGTTGTGTTGACCCTGAAGTCAACTGCCTTTTTCCCCCATTGCTTCTGAGACTTTCTGCATACCTCTATGCTGGCACTTGTCTGTGTGGCACCTTGGGGACTTTTTTCACTTCTCTGGTATTGAATCTCCTATTGCCAGCTTCCTGTCTTCCTGTTTCTTGGTTTACCTATCATTTTAGAATTTCAACCAATATATCCGTTCACCGGGGAAGGAGTACAGTTTGTCAGCTCTCACACGCTTGAAGGTGATAGTATTCTAGCCTCACAACTTTGTGCATAATTCATTTGCAAAAATTCTAAAAGAGGAAAATCATTTTCATTGGAATTTTAAAGCTAGCTCTGCAAGCTACTGAAAAATCTGACCTCACTATTACTTTGTTATTCTACATGCAATCATACTTGCTCTGTGGAGAATTTGAAATTCCCCTATTGTTTTGGTGCCTCTAAATGTCATCAAGGCACTTCTGAGTTTTAATTTATCTTCTTTCCTTTTTCAAAATTAATTTTCACACTTTCTGTGTGAAAGGCTTTTGTGCCGGTTAGTTATAGTCCAGTTGACACAATGCACACACACCTGGGAAGAAGGAATTTTAACTGAGAAATTCCTTGCACAAGATTGGCTTATGTTCATGACTGGAGCAATTTTTATTTCTAGTTGATGGAGGAGTGTGGAAGCCCACACAGACTCCAGCTTGTGGTTTGGCTCCATTTACTAAGTGTCAGAAAGTCCAAGCTTGTTTTGCCTTGCAAGGCTGCATAATAGGATGTTTGACCAAAGGCATGATTACCAGGTGTCCTATTTTTTAAACCTAAACGCAGGATGTTTGGCCAAAAGTTGGTCACCAGGTACTATGCTTCCCAAGTTTGTATAATGAGATACTTTTCTGTAAGGCATGGTTACTATATGTTTTGTGAATTAAGGATTGTCTGTTCTTTGAACCATGGTGTCCAAGAGAGGAGGAAGTCTTTCCCTCACCTGCTTTGTGTGTAAAAATATCTAGTGGAATAAACTTAAGGCTTCCAGATTGATCTACAGCCCTACTGACACTAAGTTTTCTGTCTCTATCTAATTCTTTCTCTCTCTGATATTTCTCAATCCACACTCTCCTCATACCAAGGACCATTTGAAATGTTGAGCAGGACCCCAACAAATTACAACAGAAGAAGGCCTAGCTCACTATGGAAGTGCTGTGGACACTGTGCCCCTGGGCAAGTAGTCCTGGCTTATATAAGAACTAGCTGAGGATATACCTCAGTGCAAGCCAGTAAGCCATGTTCTTCCATGGAAACTGCTTCAGTACCTGCCTGAAGCTCTTACCACAACTTTTCTCTGTGATGAATGATGACCTGGGAGCTGAAAATGAAATACACCCTGTCCTCTCCTAATTTGGTTTTTATTAGTGTTTTGTCCTAGCAACAAAGGTTCAAGCAAGGATAGCTCCTTCAATCTAGAATTCATAGCCTTCATGAATTAAACACTTCCTGTATTGTTGTCTGAAGAATGTTTTCATCCATCTGCTTTATGGTATACCTGTAAATCATCTATCACTTGTTTATAATAGGGGAGGGATGTGTTCATACCTATCATAGAACCACTGTATTTATTGTTCATGCTTTTACTCCTTTTTATCATTTTATTTTATTTTTTGAAAGCAATTTTTTTCACTTAATATTCTGACCAGTGTACTAAGTCTTTAACTTCAGGCACAAAATTCTTATTTTCTAAAGCTTTGTTCTTAAGTTTTTATTGAATTTTTTAGCATCGAATTTTAGTATGCAATAATGGTTGTAGAATAATCTTTTGTACATAGTGAAAATGTGTCTTTGCTAGGACAGCTTCTGGTGGGTTTAATAGAGAGCTGCGTGGCCAATAGCTATACAGGAAGAGGTTAGGCAGGACTTCCTGGCAGAGAGAAAGAGGGAGAGAAGATGAAGAGGTGCAGGAGAGATGTCAGAAGACATGAGGAGGAAACAGGAGGTGCAAGACGGAAGAGAGGTAAAAAGCCATGAGGCAAAATGTAGATTAATACAAATGGATTAATTTAAATTATAAAAGCTAGTGGGACATGCCAAAGTTATAAGCTGGGATCCCATAGTTAATAAGTCTCAGTGTCATTTTTTTGAGCTGACAGCCCAAAGGGGGGGGGGAAATCTGTCAATGAATAATAGCATCATTATGTATCTCTTGAGAGTATGTAAATAAAATTTTGTTAAAATTGTCTTCTGATTACAGAATTCCTTGTAATTTTTGTAAAATTACTTTTATTAATTTTATTCTCTTTCCTGATAGGTAAATTCCCCTGATAATATGCTGTTATATTTGATTACAGCATACCATAGGCTTTTTTACAATGTACATCAGATGGTGAGTTTTCCAGATTATACACTCTGCTATGCAGACTGAGTGACCAAGCCTTTGGGGGGGGGTATACAAAATACAATATCTATAATTATTTTCTCTTTGACCCTTCCATTTTTTCAAAGAAGGGTCTTTTGGGTATGCTTTACTATTACTTTTCATGGAATAAAAGAAGGTTATGTTCTCACCATTATACACACTTACTTTCAATATATTTCATTTTAATTGAGCCAATTTAACCCTACCTATCTCTATGTTCACCAGTTGCAAGCCTCAACTGACTGATTTTTCCCAATCATTACCTTACATTGCTTGCATTTTAAGGTGGTTTGTTTTGTTTCAATTAAAGTCCCCTTAATTTGTGGTCCCTCGGCCTATCCATGATTTGACAAATGAATAGATTTGACCTTAATATCTTTTTCCTGGCTTTTGAGAATCTCCTCCTGCTGTGTTGGTTCTCATTGTACTGGCCATATATGCTGAATATTATTTAATCATTCTTGCTTGTTGTCAGCTATTCTCCCACGTGGGTAGCATTCCTTCTCATCATAACAGAGCACTGACAAGGCTACTTTATAAAGAGAAGGTGCAGTTACATGTTTATCCCACAGTTTTGGAGGCTGGAGCTCCAAGTGGCATAGCACATATTCTGTGACTAGCATCATTCTCCTGCATCACCTTCTGACAGAGACAGCAACTGTGAGAACAAGCATGTGGACCCAGAACAGAGTATTATGGAGTCAGCTTACTCTCTTTATAGTACCCCTCTCTTGAGAACTGAGGGGGTCTTCTTTAAGCATTCCTTCAAATACCGAAGGACTTCCTGTTGTGTCCCACTTCTTAAAGCATTTAATTACCTCCCAATAGTGCTCCCCTGGGGACTCAGCCTCCAATCAAATAGACACTTGGAAGACACCTTAATTTTTTTTCTTGTTGCCATTTCTTGTTAAAAAAAAAAAAAAAACAAGCCAGTACATCTTTCCTATTCCTTTCTCTAACTCTGTTTGGAATCGGAGAGTAGTAAACATTAGCTCTTAGTCCTGTTCACAAATTTTAGTGAGGTTCTAAAAGTAACTAGTCCATGCTATACATGTGAAGGCAGACTAAGTGGTAAAGGACTGAGGTTTCACCCTGAAAATATTAAGAACTGATTTACTCTTTAGGAGATAATAATGTAGGAATAGTTATAAGGTGTCATTAATAAATAATGTAGACAACAGTGAGCATGCCACCAGATGAAAGACTGGATGGTATGTGATCTTGGTAGTGAAGAACTCAGGATACGTAGTAGGAAGATAAGCTACCACCTGGGTATAAGAAACTAAATTACCGTCTCTAAAAGACTGAACTAAGATGGGACAGAATAAGACAGAATTTTAACCTCTTTTATGTTGGTGACTTAAGTAAATCTGTGATGCGCTTCTAAAGTCTCCTGTTCTTCCTTCCATACTCATAACTTAAAATGATTTCAGTCTAATTTTTTTCTCAAGAGAGGTTTGGGATAAAGTTCAGCAACAGAGTTCTTGCCTAGCATAAACCTCAGCATTTAAAAATCAAATATCATGCAGTCAGTGCCTGATATTCTAGTAATTTTTCGGTTTTTAAAACTATTCCTTACCTAGTATTCTCTCCACACTCTTCTATTAACATCTGCTCTCCCAAAATTTCGGTTTTTTCTTTCTTTATTGCTCTAAGTAAAGCATAACAATGTAATGGCTGAATTATCTAGTAATACCTGGGCTACCAAAACCCAATAAAGTCACCTCTAGATACTGAATTCTTACTATTTACATGTGAATGGATAAAATTTTCTTTGGAAAAAAAAATAAACAAAAATAAAGATACTCTGTTTAAAGAGGTAAAAACCAAGAAGTTTCTATTATTTGATTTTATAAATTGAAGTCTCTCTCTCTCTCTCCTCTCTCTCTCTCTCTCTCTCTCTCTCTCTCTCTCTCTCTCTCTCTCTCTCTCTCTCACACACACACACACACACACACACACACACACACAAATCCTGTCATAAGGATCATAAGGATAAATTTTGAAGTTTTAGTTTAGGGCTTTATAGAAATTCTAAGAGTTTCAAGCCAAGCATTCTAACATTTTATAGGACTGCCAAGCTAAACAGCAACAGTTGGGAAATTTAGCTCCAGACTACGTGGCTAATGACCTTTAAGGCAACTGTCCCCATATATCAACCAAGAAAAAAAAAAATATGTGCTATAACTGTTTAACTGTTGAGGTTAGATGATTTTCCTATTTTTTTCTCATTTATGCAACTCAAGATCTGGTATAATAGCTGTACCATAAGGACAGAGGTGTTTTCAATAACAGTTTTTCTCTTAAAAGATGTCATTTTTAAAACTAATTATTAAAAAATAGATTTCTTGGCATTTCAATTGAAAATATGTCCTTGTTTCTTGAAGTGGTTGGGTTGCATTCTTCTACAAATGTGTATATTGGCTTGTGATATTCTTGGCTGAACAAACTGTTACCATGAGATTGTATCTAAAACAACTGGTGGGGCTTGTGGAAAAACACATTTGAAATACTAGTAACTTCCCCTTATATTACACATTTCACAAGCAACTCAAAGGAATATATAAGATGCTTGTTTTTATTATTCATGTCTGAGAAGAACTTATAAATAGGAGGCATTGCTTTTAAAATAAATTTTTATTCTTTCCCTTAAGAAATGATGATCAATAAAATTATACAAACAAGAAAACCAGAATATTGATTTGGATTATCTACCAGCAAATAAACCTTGTTCTAAAACAGGTAGCAACATTATATTAGATTTTACATGTATGATTCATGATTATCAGCAAAAAATATAGTAGTTAATATCTAGTTAAACAACAATTTATTTCAAGAAAAATGTTCTGGTCTATTTTAGTGTATTGTGTATAGTATTTACAGAGTTTGTGATCAAATAGTCTTGAGGTTAAATAGTGCCTACCACTTCTGCATGTGTGTGTGTGTGTGTGTGTGTGTGTGTGTGTGTGTCTGTGTGTGTCTGTGTCTGTGTCTGTGTGTGCGTGCGCGCGTTTGTGCAGGTGCATGTGGGAATGAGTGGGTGCACACACCAAAGGATAACTTCCAGTGTCATTCCTTGGGTGCCACCATCCATTTTCTTTTAAAACACTTCTTTAACTTCTCCCTGGGCTGAAACTGGCCAAATATGGTAGCCTGACTGGTGGTGAGTCTGAGGCAATGCCTTTTCCTCACTTCCATACTGTAAAGTGTTCACTTTACCAAGCATTTCTTACATGCTTCTAACAGTACAGCTCCTATATTTGTTCAAGCACTTTGCATACTGAGCTATCTCCCTAAATCCCAACATCGAACATGTCTGTATGACCTGTGTTTGTTCATATATTCAACGCACCACTTCATTTAAAAAACAAAAAAAACAAACAAAAAAAAAAGCTGAGGGTCTATTGTTCACTTATACAAGAGAAGGAAAAGTTAAAAATGGGTCAAGATTTGGCCTACAGTCAAATAGACAGGGATTTGTCTGTTTTGAAGGAAATACATTTAAAGTGAAGAGAGATTTTGGTCTTCCTTCCTTGGGAAAAATAATGTCTGTTCTCTTCTGTTCTATAGCCTGGAGAGCATTTTGTACTTTTACTTGATAGGTAGTGTTTTCTCATTTTCTTTTATCCAATGTAGGAAGACAGTTGCCTTCAGTACTGGTAAAATAACAAATGCATAAATAATTAAGATAAAATTATAGCTGTAAATTCCAGGAATGTAGAATTCTAATTGGTATTATAATGGAGTACAAGTCACAGGATTATAAGAATAATGGAGAGTTAGCTATAAATTTGATACTGAAGAATTCTGAAAGTTAAGACTGATTTTGTCATTTATGGAGAAGGCAGTTAAAAGCCACCAGAAATTTTATGGAGAAACTTATACTATCAGGTACACATTCTGAAAAGGATGGCTCTGGTAGAAGTGTGAAAAATTGATATCACAAAAATGAGACAAGCTATAAAAGGCATTTGGAGACTGCAGAACATCTGGCCATACAGATGCTGATAACTCTCAGAGAGCAGGGCACGATCCTTGACATTAAAAAGAGGACATTGCCACATGGAAAGGAGAACATTTTTCGGATGTGTGTGTGTATGTGTGTGTGTGTGTGTGTGTGTGTGTGTGTGTGTGTGTGTGAGAGAGAGAGAGAGAGAGAGAGAGAGAGAGAGAGAGAGAGAGAGAGAGAGCTTTAAGTTATTATGTTCTTGGTATGTGTATTTTTATTTGAGAATTGTATAAATGCATACAAGACATTTGGATCATTTCCACCTTGTACTCCCGGAAAATCTTAATGATTATATATAAACAGGAAATTTAGTTTAAAACTTCCTACACATCAAATGTCAATCCCAGGTAGCTCAGTTAATGAATTTTATTAAACACTGAATAATCCATACCAGTTCTGCTCAGACTCTTTCATATCACAGTTATAGAAAATTTCCCAGCTCATCTATAAGACCATTATTATTTCAAATAACTGAAAAGATGTGTACATTCTAAAAAAGAAAATTACATGTCTATCATAAATGTAGTCTCCAAAGTCTTTAACTTTGTAGAAAATAAATATGGAAATAAAACACAAAACACTACCAGTGAAGGAAGAACGATACGCATTGAATGCTCAGTGTCAGGCATTGAGGAGGAAGACGATGTGAGAACCAGCTCCAATGGTTCCTATAATTTTGGATTAATTGGAGACTTATAAGTGGTAGTGGCCAAAGACAGTAGGTTCTGTCTGGACATGTATTATATACTAGTCTGGCCTAGACATTGCCACATTTGACTTTCACATCCCCTCTATGATAGTATGGCCTCACCTTTTTAAATTTCACAGAATAAGCAGAAGTTTCTAGATGTTAACTAACTTGCCCTGGTGAGAAAGTTTGTGAAGGGCTTAAGTAGGTTAAAACCTTTGTCTGTGTGGACGAAAGGTTTATGTCATTTCTAATCTACCACACACTGGCCTGAGATTGTGGGTCTAAGTGAGAAGGATTGTGAAGAATGAAAGTTGGGGGAAAAGCTCAAAGTTCAGGCAGGATGAAGAACCCACTTCCAACTGAGACTACAGAGAAACCATAAACATCTGCAATTTGAAAAGAATAAGAAAGCTTTGAAGAGACTTGTTTTATTCAATGAATTTAATTAGACAAAAGACTCATCCATAAAGCCCACATGTGTAACAGGTTTCTGTAAGTTACTCTGGGTTCTACAGTGGACCAGTCAACGACCTCCTCTAAACCTGAGGTGAAAACTCATAAACAGTCATGTCTCTAAGCCTATAGATGTTGCTAACTCATTTCCCTTTGTTATGTGTACTTGTATTTCTCACAGTTCCTAAGGTCTTTGATTGCAGATGCACCTCTCCCCTTTTCTAAATGTAAGAGTACTTACACAGCATATAAGTGTGTTTATGTTGCATATATATTCAAATTTAGATTGCTTTTCTTTATAGACATTCACACACAACACAGGTAATGTCTGTATACATATATTATTTAAAAATACCACCATATGGAGGCCATAAGAGGTAAAGTGTGTGGATTCCCCCAATTACTACCTGAAGAAAACCCATTCTTGTGGAAAGTCAGGCTAGGGGGATCAATGCTGTGGGCTTTCTTCTTGCAATGCACCAAATCTCTGGAAAATCAACAGATTCTTGCATCAAAGCTCTAATCTAGGTTGCAATTGAGTTTATTTTTATGGTAACCACTATCTACAAAAATATTAGTTTGCTTATGCTCTTTGCCAGCTTATATATAATATGACAGAAATTTAGAGATAGTTTCATAGAATATGTTATAATTTGCAAAGAAATCATACTATAAATTGTTTTCAAGTCAGTGTTTCTTCAGCAAATTGTTGTCTGAAGGGGTTGCTGCTTTTTACATAAAAGAAAAACTACACCTGTGTGACTGCAGAGTAATCTTGAGTTCCATGTTGAATTCTGTAAGCAGCATCCTTCTAGCTGAACTTCATAAGAACAGTCTGAGTAAATGTTTACTGTCTCTTTCGCTTAAGAATATGTGCTGCATTTATATTTAGAGCTGAAATCTTGGGTAAATCCTATATTAAGTAATGGAAACTATATTGTAATCAACATTCTTGAGTTTGTGTTTCATAACTGGGCTCTTATGTTTGCATGCAAATATAAAGTAGTTAGCCTTGTAAGACGAAAGCAGTATAAATGAATTTCACCTTGAAAAATGAACCATCAGTCCAACTACTTCATAGCCTCTTGTGAATGTTTACAGAATTTATAGAGAATGCAGTGGAGAATCTAGGGAAGTGTTGGTTTAAAAAAACCTAACATTTAACATCATCTGTGTCATATTGATTTCTTAGGAGACGTTTCATAAAGCCAAATTGCCTGTGCATGTTTTCCAGTGCGTAACATTTAAAAAATAAAAAAAAAAGATCCCACTGCAAAGAACGATAAATGAATTTTCTTATACTTTGCTCCTTCTGTAGCCTCTAGTCTGCTGCAATAACATGAACACTGGTTCACAAACTAGGAGGTAGATCCAAAATCAAACCACAACACAGCCATTGGACCCCCAAATTAGATTCCTCCCTCATATAGGCATTGTAGACAGGAAACAAAATCAAATTCATGGTTTGTCTTAAAAATTTACCTTTTCACAGTTGGGTCTCCCAAAACTCAAACACTGAAACACTCATTTCATAAAGAATTGATCACGTTATAAGACAGGGAGCCTGAAATAGTTCTCCATCAGGTGTGCATCGTCAGCTCTGCAATCAATCCATAAAGCCCCTCCTGAGTTTTAGTGTTGCAATTATTGTCTCAAGCACAAATCTTCATCTTCCTCTGGTGATGATTCTGTTCTGTGTCCTTGCTGTACCCTTAGGAGTCATCAGTTGCTACAAGCAGATGCCTCAGAAGGTACATCTCTTAAGCTCTGCCTTCTCCCTCAGCCAATAGACCTTTATTATTCTTTGGTGACAGGCTTATGCTAAGAATTGGTCTCTTTGTTCTCCCAATCTAACCTAATAGTTAGCTGAATCTTCATACCTGGACCTTGGAGACAGAGCCTTCTTGGCATTCCTGACTCTATTCCCATAGCAACCAGATCTTCCTTTGTTTCTGTGGCTCATTTAGTCTCTTTCCCTCAATCTTTCTTTCTGATCATCCAACATAAGCCATGAAGAAAACTTTATAAAGGACACTGAACTTCTGGTGATGGGGGTTCAGTTATTGTAAATCGGCATGGCGACCTACACTTAGTCTTTAAGTGTTGCTTAAAATTTCAGCTGTTTTCCTTTTTCTTCCCTCATACTCTGCCTAAGAAAAAGTTCATCTGCCTCATTCCTTGTTCACAAGGGCCTGTCAGTTTCCTTAGGAATTCAGTGGGGGCAATTCATTTTTTGACTGGCTGTCTTCTTCTTGTTACGGTTATAGAGACAAAAGTTATAAGCGAAAGGGGAGCCTGAAATTCTTAGCATTTTCTGAAATAAAGCATCTTTAAACCTTTCTCAAAATGTTTAAATTTTTATTTATTGGTTTTTATCATTTATGCATACATGCTTGAGTGAGAGAGAGACAGAACAATAGGAGACAGAGAGAAACAAGGCGGACGAACCACACACCATGCATGTAAAAGTCAAAGGACATCTTTGAGGGGAGACTCTTCACACTTTGCACCACAGTTTTGAGGTAGAGTTGATTGTGATTTGTGCCACTATGCTGCAGATCTGACCATCTAGATGATTCCTATGTCTCCATCCTCTATCCTGCTGTGGGAATACTGGGGATGGGTTTATAGACGGAGCCACTGAATCTAGCCATAGTCTTTTATGTGAGTTCAAGAGATTAAAATCTGGAGGTTATGGTTGTACACAGAGGTTTTAGCCTCTGAGCCATCTTTCCAGACAAAAATGTTTTCAATAAAACTCTAATAGTCTCTGGGAATTGAAAAAAATGATGGACAACACACTGCACACAGTAGCTTCTTTCACCATCTCAAAGTGCTTCAAAGGTCAAATATCAGGTTAATAGGCTCTGAAGAAGGGCATGGGAAGTAATCCATAAAGATGAATATCCCCAGGACTGAAGCATTTAGGGTCTCGATAACCAGGAATTGAACAGTCAAGTTAATCTTAGAAATTTCTTGTGGAACTAAAACTTACACTCAGCTATATATAATGGAAATCTCTAATCCATGAAATACTAGTTATGAACAACCATAGATGTTTAGATGAATAAAGCAGGCCACTTAAAGAGATCTTCAAGGTGGATTTGTGTGATCAGATGATCCAAAGTCACTTCTGCATAGTGTGAAATCAAGGATGATTCTAACACTTCCACTGTCTCAGAGAGACTCTCTGGTAGTGGGTTCCCTTCTCATCTATCATCAGCATGTCTATAGATCTTTTTAAATTGATCTGCTCTTTTTAGCAACTATCCTGGAATGTTGACTGCCTCACAACACAACAGATAAAGACCTTATTTACAGGGTGGAGTTCCTTTTCTTGTAATAGGAGGCAAGATTAAACAGTATTTGTGATAAGATAGCCAGTGTCCATTTTAACTGGATAGTCTGGGTGAGCAAAGACTTAGAGAAGCATAACAGAGCTAGCCACACAGATACCTGAGGGAAGAAGTTCTCTACAAAGGGAAGAGTCGGTTCAAGGCCACATTCTTCTGCATTGCAGAAACAGTAAAAAAGCCAACAAAGGGGGAAACAGTGGATACAGAAAAAACAGACAAGGTGACAAGAGTCAAATGAGGACCGAATAGTGTAGCTTGTTTGTACAAGTCGCCCCCATTCCCAGGCTGCTATCTGCTTATCAATGGATCCTTTATTTCTGTATCTGCCTTTTCAAGTAAAAAAATAACTTGAAATGTTCATGTTATGAGTCACACATAGGGATTCATTCAAAGAGACAAATTCAGCCCCAGATTTTCAATAGAGCTGTTAATATAACAATTATTTCCAGATATTACAAAGTAAGTCAAAGTATAGAAACTTTCAAATAATGGCAGGGCAGGGAATTTTGTTACTAAGTGTTGAAAATGCATTAAGATCATTAAAAAAGAGAGAAATACAAAATGTTAAAGACAGCAGCAAGAACATTCAGTTTTGCTTGTCATCCTGCTATAATTTTCTCTTCTCTATATAGACTACTTCTATATGGTATTGTCAGAACGCAAATTTAACAACCAAAGTGATAATGCTATGGCAATGGAAATTGTGCACCACATCACTGGAAATGAACGTAGTAATTCCACTAGAAAACCGTGGGGCAGCATCAGCAGTTGTCCTGACTGGCTACCCTAGATGAAGCAGAACTCATATTTCTCTGCAAAGACAGACTAGGCCCCACTGTATGTACAATGAATACCTGAAGCTATGAGACCTGTGTCAGACTCTGCTAAGCAGCTCAACGGTTAATAACAAAAAGCTGGATCTGCCAAGTCAAGTTTTCCTAGACTTAGTCACTCTAGTTGTAAGCACTGTTGAAATGGTTCTTTGTTTATTGTTATGAATGAGATTTAAAAGTGATTGTTTTTCTCGATGGAAACAAAATGCTTTGAAAAGGAGAGGGGGGGGGGTAAAAGAAATACGCTAACAAATCAGATTTAGGTAAGTCTAATTCAAAAAAAAAAAGTCTTGATTTTGAAAAGTTGTTTTTCACGTGCTTTAAGAACTGTCTCCGTTTTAAATAAATTGAAGCAAGATTCATAAAGAATTGATTCACTATAGCATTCATTATGAAAGAACCGTTATCTGGAGAATTCTCTAATAGCAAAATATTAAAAAGAATGAAATCTTGAACAACATTAAAATATTGGTGAGCAAAGACCTATAAAGCAAATAAAATACGAACACTGTATTATTTAAAAGTGTTATCATTTTTAAAGGTATTCTGTTTGGAGGCTGGACAGATGGCTCAGCTGTTAAATGCACTTAATTCTCTTACCAAAGACCTATAAGTTCCCAGTACCCACATTGCATAGTTCACAACTGTCTTTCATTCCAGCTTTAGGAGATCCAGCACTTTCTTCTGGTCTCCATAGACACCAGAACACATGTTGACATGCATTGATGTAGATATACATACACAAACATACTTAAAAATAAATATAAAACCTTCAAAAAAATATTCTGTTTTAATTTCCTTTTAAGTAATTTGTAACTAATATTGGGCATGAGGACTTTCAGTATACATACCAACAGTTTTAGATACATAATCACCTTTTGAAGTTTTATCAAGAACATTGTTTAGCGAGATCCTAATTGTGGAGCATGTAACTAACTGGTGCTGTTCAAAAGTGTCAAAATCACTAACAGAATTTGGAAAAGCTTAAGGAGATATGAGAATTAAATGCAACATATTTTATGAGCTAGATATGGAACACAGAAAGAGCATTAGTACTGTAACTCAATTAACAATTTTAACATTTTTTAATAACAGTAAATATGGTAAGATTATGATAAGATGCTAACCTCAGGGAAAATTAGATGAAGATAAATCAGTGAAAAATTAGAGAACCAGAGTTGGAAAAATTGTATTACCTTTGCAATTCTTCTGTAAATCTAAAAACATTTCACAAAATTATACATATATGTATATGTATAACATGATATCATTTATTGAGATTCCATAAATTCTATCACTGATCATTTAAGGGAAAAAAAGGCATGGGCAAAAATTAACTGAAACACGAATCCTAGTTTGTATTTAATGAAAACTCAGAGCCAGATATTGGGGTAAAGGCTAGAATATCAGAGAGAGAAAACAGACCACAGGCAAATTTCACCCAGCCAACTTCTCAGGGTAAATGCTATCTTCCAGGTTCCTCTGCCAGGCTCCTTGTCTTTTCTACGGAATAATTCTCTGTCTTCCTATGCATGCCTTGAATACCCTCTTCACCCACTCATTTCACTCTGGGTTCAGCTCTGCATCATATTCTAGAGCTAAGATTAAAGGTGCGAGCTACTCCTGTTTGGTAGTTAGCCTTGAACTAGATAGACATTTTATTGATCAATAGGGGTTATCACTGGGTTTGGAGCTCAGTGTTGATAATTTTCCATTGAAGTAGGACTTAAAATTTCTTTTTCTTTTCTCTTTCTTTAATCTTGTTAGCAAAACTCTCTCTCGTCCTCTCCCTCCTCTTCCTCCCTTCTCCTTATTCCCTCTTTCAGTTTTCCACAGAAAGTTTACTGCCCATGTCTGTGAGAGCACTTCAGTGAACCAAAGGTACATAACATTAATGACTTTATGACTTCTTGGTAACAGTAAAAGATCTTTAACTACTTTTCCCAAGACTCAATATTACTGAAACTTTTCAGGGAAGATTAGGGTAGCTCCAAAGGAAGCCCAGGGACAAAGAAATGGAAAAAAACAAAAGCCAAAATCCTACAGAAATAAAGCTGAGGTAAGGCCGGCAAGGGCTAGAAGCAAGAAGCATGGCTGTGAAACAGAAAGTGGTCCTGTGTGGAGAAGGCCAGCCGGGTCTAATCGATCTTGCCAGGGGCAGTCTTACATCTTCCTGAAGGATGGTGCATAAAATTACAGAGCTAGGACAGCCAGTCTTAAAACAATTTTACCATGGAATATTGTCTAATGGACTACTAAAGAGGGTGCTCTGAAGAAGGGCAATTCTTTGAAATCTCCGAAGAACCAATGGACAAGTGTTCTACACAAAGTCTACTGAGACAGAACTATTTAAAATCCATTATCAAGCTTTTCTTACCAAAAAAAACAAATATTAAGAACTTCCCCAGGGGTAAAATGTGGAAAAGAAGATTTCATTCAAAAATATCATGTAGCTGCCATGACCACTGCCTGATAGTCCTTGCAATGAGGAAAAAACTTGAGCTTCATTCTTTTTTTCAAGCAAAAAGAAAATTTACAGACAAAGAACAGGGTAGTTTCCTGGTATAAAAATGACAAGGAAGCATCATGGATAAAGCAGGGTTTTAACCAAATAGACCTAAAGAATTCTGGCTGAAGATAGGCCTAGAAGATAGATCAACATTCAAGGGATAGGAAGGCCGAGGATGAAGAAGCCAGGCAAGTCAAGGATGATCTGGTACTGAATCCTAAACTAACTTACCCTGTACTTTAGCTAGAACCAAATTTCACCAAAGTACACAAATGGGCCTAAAGAATCTTTGTCAGACACCAGCTACCATTAATGATTATCATAATCCACTTTAATTAGGGTTTCAATATAGCAATATAAAAATCACATTGTATTGGAGGAAGTAACCAATTTCTATAGGCAATTGGAAGTCCTCTGTCTCAAGGACAAAGACAGTCAGATTTAGCAATCTATTTTATAAGATGCCAGTTAAATGTGAATGTTTAGAAGATGTCAGATAAATAGTGAATAATTGTTTAATGTAAGTACAACCTAAATATCAGATGACAGACTTGCATAAACAACCATTACTATACATCTGAAATCAACATTTAACTGAATAACTTGTATTTGGTTTGGTGTGGCTATTGGAAGTGAGTCCAAATCCTCAGCATTCACAAATCATTCTCATAAGCATCTCCTTTTTGTACCTTAAAATGTTACTGCATTTTACTTTCAAATCCAGGGCTCTGTCAAGTACTCTAACACTGAGCTACTTTCTCAGCCATAAATGCTAGTGAGAAAAATATTAGAAAGAAAACATTTTTTGTTAGATAATATGGTGCTTCCAATGCTTTATCTGGTACATATTTAAAAAGGAAAAATATGGGAGAAAACAGCTCACTCAGACTCTCATCTAGCTATAAAAGTGCTGCTATGCTTATACTAACAGTCACAGTGTGTTTGCTTTAATGAACTTTTAAACAGGAACATTGCTTTAACATTTTTAAGTGCAAGAAATATAAAAAAGATAGAACAAGTAACAAGGTAGAACCAAAACAGCTACCTTGTCTGAGCATCAGTGAGTTTGATTTCTTGCTAACCCCTTAATGAAGATGAGTGGTGTCCAATGTAATATTTAGAAGTATGGTTTACTGCTGGGGGTAGCTTTCACACTCAACACATAAATCAGGATACACATACTACAGATGTATTCAATGTGTTGTGCTCCAAGAATATGAATATTCATAAATTAAATAATTCTTCAGAGAAGTGATAGGTTACTGGGCTCAAGAAACCCATCAACATGTACAGTAATGGATGAGAATACAGAAAAGCTTAATCACAAGTTAGGAAACTCTGACTTCTTAACATTTTTTTGCCAGAGAAAAATCTGTGAACAAACTCTGCTTCCTTGTAACTGCAAATACCTGTAGGGATATTACTATAGTTAATCATGTGCTCCTATCATGTAGGCTTTTGCATGCTATATAAATCAAGATATCCATCAACAATACAAGATATGGGTTTAAAGTGCCTTCTTCAGCAATGAAGGATACCAATTCACTTTGCAGCCTTGATTCTATTTGCAATACAGTGAATAGGCATGTGACAGATGTTCTGGAATCAGAATGCCATAGATAATAACAGAGGGGCCAAAAAGACATTTGAAGGTAAATTGACTGCCACCCATATAGAGGGAGACAACTCTGACAGGAAAAGTCAGCTGAACAAATATTTGACTTACTGTACTTGTCTTTATCCGTCATTGCCCCAGAAGGTTTGTTAAGGGCTTAGCTGGGTAAATGTGCTTTTTCTTGGTGGTCTCGCAAGGACACACATAATGACAGTGAGCAATCTCTTTCCGGCTGTGTCATGTTTTCTTCAAAAAAGAATTGTTTCATTTAAGAATGGGTAAATCAAATTAAACAATCATTAAATCTTTATTTTGCATTGCGTCCACAAATGTATCCTTCAGATGTGATGTTCAATACATACTTTTTTAAATATCCAAGTAGATTTTAAAGGTCTTATCAAACTTTTGAAATTAATTCATTCATGCATTTGTCAGGGCCTGCTATGTGCAGGTTTCATTTGGATTAAACATTAAACATCCATGGATGGACAAAACAATTCCTGTGGTAACGAAATATCTAAGGATTTCCTGAGTACTGTCAATAATGGCAAAACTGGAGGGAACCCAAAAGTTC
Organism: Phyllotis vaccarum; assembly: GCA_033318265.1. Classification (NCBI taxonomy): domain Eukaryota; kingdom Metazoa; phylum Chordata; class Mammalia; order Rodentia; family Cricetidae; genus Phyllotis; species Phyllotis vaccarum. The sequence continues at coordinate 51,603,321 of JARWLC010000019.1, read as the reverse complement.
ATTGACAGTACAATGAATAATTAGACTTCATGATATTTGTGGAATGAAATTTTCTTTATCAATGAAAGAAACTAATTCCCTAAACTAATCAACGTGAATGAACTGTAAAACTCATGTTGTTGAAGTCATAGCCAAATTCAAACAGCATCATTTAATTTATATAAAGTTAAAAACTGAACAATATTATAATATCCAAGGACAGTCTTATCTTGACAAAGCTATGAGAGAAAAGAAACAACTTAGGAAGAGAATAAATAGATATATTTGGCTAGATGCCTCTTAAGTGCTGATTATGTCCTGTGTTATTTTTTTCTTTAACTGTATCAAATATTAATCACTATTGTATCCCTACAGGGCTGTTTCTTGGCTCCTAGCATATACCAAAATCTGCAGATGTTCAAGTCCCATCATGTATTGTTTCTTGGCTCCAAATGACAGGTAAAGAACTATCTATTGTTTAGAATTTATAAATAAAATTTTATATTTCTTACATATGTGTTTCATTTTATTAAAAATAAATTTAAAAATAACTGAAGAGGCTGTGAGGTGTTTTAAAAGAAAATGACTCCTGTAGGTAGTGGCACTAATAGGAGGTGCAGTTTTGTTGGAGTAGGTGTGACCTTGTTGGAGGAAGTGTGTCACTGTGTGGGTGGGCTTTGAAGTCTCCTATGTTCAGGCTATGTCTGGGGTCACAGTTCGTTTCCTGTTGCCTGAGGATCAAGATGTGGAACCCTCAGTTCCTTCTCCAGCATCATGTCAGCCTGCATGCAACTATGTCCCACCATGATGATAATGGACTAAACATCTGAACTGTAAACAATTTCAATTAGATATTATCCTTTATAAGAATTGCCATGGTCTTGGTGTCTCTTCCCAGCAGTAGAAATCCTAAGACAGGCTGGGCCAATGATTCCTTGAGTAAAATTCTTATCATACAAGTATGAGCCCAATTTCAAATTATTAGCACCTATGTAAAACATCAGGTATGGCCATGAGCATGTCACACCATTACAGGGAGACAGAAACAAGAGGACCCTAAAGCTTGCTGGCCAGCAAGCCTAGATGAAGCATAAGATCCCAGGTTCAGAAAAACAAAACTAACTTTCTGTCTCAAAAAATAAAGTGCAAAGTAATTAAAGAAGATATTCTGGTATCACAACCTATGTCACAAACACATACATATATACACACATAAACACACATATATACCTCACACACTAATGAATAGAGAATCCATTAAGAGATGGCTTCTCTATTTGAATATTTCAGAAATCACAAGCCTTTAAAATGACTTGTAAATTATTCTACTAAGAGAGATTTTCTTAGGTATCTTACTATTCTGAGGTTGGCATTCAATGAAAAATTGAAGTGTCCACCATTGTTGGGATAATATGGAGAGTTGTGGATCATTTCCAGAAAAAAAAAAAATTATCCTCTATTCAAATTTGGCTTTGAGTAACCACATCTCCTTGGTAAGAAGCCTGTGTTTCTAGGTACCTAAATTTAAAATAAAGACAATGGGTCAATTGAAATGGCATCTCACTTCACATTACTACTGTATCTGTTATCTGAGAATAATCAACTGATTAACAAACAAAATTAGGTATAAGATTGCCTGAGTGAGTCAGTGACCCATTATACAGATGTTGGAACTTTGATGCAGACCTGATCCATATTCAATTATAATATCGAGGTGTCTTGTATTTTGATTAGAGCACTTCATTCATATACTCTATTTGTATGTGTTGTGAAAGAGGGAAAACATTATTTTTAAATATTTAATTGGATTTACCAACAATAAACTAGTATAACTAAGAAAAAAACTAAAAATTAATTGGTGTCAGTGCTCAGACTTTGAAATATTTATTTGGGAAAGTCTGGAACAGATGTTTCCCATGCCTGGAAAGGGATAAACAAGATGTATGAACAGGTATATATGCTTATTAATAGGATTATTTGATAAATACATTTGCAAAATATTCATGATACGTTAACAACAGTTAACATAAATTTAGCTCTGAGAATGACGTCAGAGAAGAGTGAGCCTTGACATACACATCTTTCATTTTCTACACAGTGTTTTTTTTCACACTGAGAATACATTCCTTCTTAAAATTTAAATTATAGAAAAAGTTTTAATGGGAAACAGTTTATCAACATAACAACACGGATCTTCTGTCAAATCTCTAACACTGAAATTATGTTTAATGCTGTTGTAACACTAAATATGCTTTTGTAATTTCATATTTCTTTATAAGGTTAAAACACAACTTTTATAGCTAAAATTTTGAGTGGTTTTCTTAGAACATGCTTGTGTTCTAATTTACCAAATAGAAATATGTCAGTAACCTTAAAATTCCCAGCCAGAGTGGGAGGCTTGTTCTGTGTTCTCTCTGTAGTCATCTTAGAGAAGGCCTGGTATAGGCCTGCATTTTCCAAACCTACTAAACAAATTTGTGAATTGTTAACTAATGACAACACCCCTGTAATTAATGATTCTGCTGATACAGGTTCCACCAGGTTTATATTGTAGACATCTTTGTATGATGCTAACAAGTGGCTAGGGCCTTCCTCTTATCTCAAATTATGCTTGATTCCTTTCCATGAATCTACATCTGTGCAATCTTTCTTCAGATTTGACTGCTCCAAAATGATTCTCCTTCTGATTGAAACACTATTTCCCTTCATCAGACCCTGAGCTAAGTGCATGTCATTCACACTGAACTGAATCTAGTAGAATGCACAAGGATGAAGCCTGGATAGCACAGTCCTTCTTTAACTTTCTCATTTGATTGAAATCTGTAAGGCTCTGTTGGGGAAATACTCAAGTTTCTTCTCATGTTGTGTGACTGTGTCCGTGGTTACAGTGTGATTTATGTCTAGTTCATTACTATCTTCGGGTATGAGATTTTAATTTGGTTTTATGCTGATTTGCTATTTGGTCCTGGACCTCAAATCTTCAAAGTTCTTTAAAATCCTTCATTGATACAAGAATCAATTTTTTCCGAATCAGGATTCACCTTGGGTTGTTCCTAAAAGGCAAGATCACTGTGGAGGGAAGATTCTGTACAGTGGTTTGCTGTATGCAGGAGACACCTCTGTTCTAGTCATAGACAGGTTTGCACTAAGCAGCTACATTTGAGCTATCAGATTGGCTTGTTTGAAATTAGTACACTGCACTGTAGCTGACATGCTTCTTGAGGTGCCATATGAAGAATTCTCAGCAACATAAATGACAGCTTTGCCTGATCATCTGCCAATATCTTAATACCCTGCACATTTACAGTATGACTATGAAATGTGATTTTATCCTATGATTCTCCCAACTGCTGTTATTGACTTCTTAAATTTCTTTCTTGTGGAAAACTAAAATCACTAGCTATTGCCTCCATTTTAACTGGGCGTAAATCTATAACCTATTGATGATTCATTGCTATTGTATACTGAAATCTTCAAATACCAGTCTAGCTCCAAAGCCAGTACTTAAAACAATATTGGTTCCCATTGCTTCCTTGAAACAGTTCCAATGCCAAAACCTTTATTCTAGACTCCATGTAGAAGTCTGGCAGAGGTAGTGTTTGCTGGAACAGGAAATTCAAAACACAGAATTCACAGTAGAAAATGTTTCTCAATATCTTCAGATACACCATTAAGGTAGGGTCTGACATTGTGTCTAAAGTAACAGAGAAAGCCTCAAGAATTAACAGTCATGTTGAGACTGCAAATATTTGGTTGACCTGGACTTCTGTTATGCAATTCTTGGTGCACTCATGTGCTGAAAGAACCCTCCAGTCATACCACAGGGTTCTCCCTCCTCTGGCTTAGCATCATGGTCCTGATACTGAGTCTGTTATCCCTATTAATCTGGCAGCTCAGAATTTGCAAATGAATTTTTATCCGTAAGTTTTATCACAGGAAAACATTGTTAAAGAAAGTGAGGCTTGAGCTAGCTTAGATATACCTCCATCATAAATCAGGAAGTTCAGAAGAGGCAGGAACTAGAAGTCTACCAACAGAAACCCACTAACCCAAATGCTATCTTCTCCCAATTCCTCTGTGCTTTATTTCCACTTCATTTTCTTCACAAATAATTTTCTTATTTTTCTATATCCAAAAGATGTTGTCTATAGCTGATCATTTTGTGTTGCTATAACAAAATCCTGGATATTTCATTAAACAAATAAACCATTTGCAGGCTCACAATTCTAGTGGCTATAAATTCAATATGACACCAGTATCTTGGTAAACATCTCTGGCTATTACACAATATGGCAAAGCAGGTAATGAAAATATCCAGTGCAGAGGTAATCAAACTAAAATGTGAATATTGTTGCCTAAGAACCCACTCTCCCTAGAAATAACTTCCTTACAGCACAGCTTTAGTCTCTCTGGACAATGGTATCCTCATGACCTAATTCCCTGATTCTATCCCCTGCCTTCAAAAAACTTCCATCCACAGTGGGGAGCATGTTTCCAGCACAGGAGTGCTTCGAGAATACCTTCCAATGGTGTCCAAACAATATCATTGCCTTCTGTTTCAGAATATATATTGTTTTCTAAAACTAGCTCCTATGGTAAGCTACCTAATATTTTCAATCACATATGACATCCCAGATTAAAATCTTTGAATTTCAATTTTAGCAGAGCACAGGAGTATTTTCATTTTTCCAGTTCATTACCATTGAGAAAATAAGATTTCCGAGAATGAGAAATAGAGATGTTACCTATTTTTGTCCCCACTTAAAAGAATGAATAACATCTTTGTTAAATGGTCCTAATTTACTGGAACATCCTACTTTGGTGTGAGTTTTTGAAATATTCTGTCTACTCCTTATTTTCCAAAGCTTAATAAAATATGCTGATAGTATTTGTATATGATTCTCACATAAATTGTACTTCAATTTTTAATCTAGGAATATTATCCATTGACATTTTTGTCAACTCCCTTATTACTCATCAGTAATACATTTTGTGTTAAAAATAAATAAATACATACAAATATATAAAATATGTAATATTTTAAATATATTTTTACTTTTCTTTTTGTGCTATATGTATGTTTTTTAACTCTTAAGTGTGAATTAGAGGTCAGAGGACAGCACTGGATGCCCCAAAACTAAAGTGACAGAATGTGAGCTACCCAACTTGTCATAGGAATAAACTCTTATCTGCTAAGCTATAGCTCCAATTCTGTGAACCATAGAAAAATTTCTAACCACTACAACAAAAACCCCTGAATGCTGCAATATATGTACAGGGAAATAATTGACAATAAGCAAAGCCTGATAAGAGTGTGGTTCCCCTTTTATTCCAATGACCTTAAGTTTTTCTATGTTTGGTTTTTATTTTTACTTCAGCAATATCTATCTGCTTTGGTTTTCAAACTGGGTATTTAACTAGACAAAAGATAATTGGGGTGTTTATAGTATTTATTTACAATGTAAAAATTTGTTGTGAATAGTATCTTAACAGGTTGGCATGGTACATCTGGTCACAGAAGCTTTTTTTTTTTTTTTTTTTTTTTTCTAGGCAAGAAAGATGTGAGACAGTATACCCCCCAAAAAAGACTTTGGTCCTGGAACCCTGACTACAGAAAAGAAAGGAAAAGCACTGGGATTTGGTGGGCTACCCTCACTCGAGGTGGGGGCACCTACCACCACCAACAACCTGGAGCCTCAATAAAATATAGCATGGGGTAGGAGTGTCAGCTGATCTCTTTAGCGGTCTCTATGGCAACCAGTCTTAGGGGAAAACATCCAGGATAAGAAGGAAGCTGAAGTTTCTAGTCCTTGCACACACCGGTCATTTACTCATACTCAGACTCCCTAGGAAAGATTTTCCAACCCTCCAAGCATGTCCCAGAAAAGGTGTGCCACTCAGGTGGGGCATGAGACACTGCAATCCTCAACATGGCCGTGCCCAAGTCAGCAGCAATGCATATCCAATCAGGACTTCACTCACTTGAGTTTTCTTCCACTTTCTACAGGAAAGCTTAGGCTAGATCATCATCTCTCTCAAATAGTCTAATTGTAAAGCACTTTGATAAAGAGTCCCAGAAACAGGTATAACATAAGTCCTGTAGAAGGTCCTGGGTCATTGTAATGCTCTGCTGAAGTGTGACCTCTAGGAACTTATTAGCCTCTTGCTATGTCCCAAGAGTCAAGGTCAAATATATTGAAGATATTTCATTATAATCCCAAATATAAGATTTATTTTTGTTATATTTCCCTATTACCCATACTTCTCTTGAGCTAATTTCATTGGTATTGGAAGATAGAAGTCATTGGCTACAACCTTTATAAATTCTTAACTATCCTTGTCTAGCTAGGACTTCAAGCTTTCAACCTTGAGAACCTGTACTATAGTTTGTTCAGGAATAACACTTGCTAAGACCCAGTAGAAAGATCTGTGCATTTTACTAGGCATATCTTGAATGATTATTTTTAAAGTTTATCCTTGAATAATCAACAGTATCTTTCCAATAAAATAAGCTATGCCATAAATTCAAACAAGATGATTTAATGAGACATCTACTTATTCTCATTTGAATTAGTGAATTTCTCCTTTTGAAGGACAGATGCCCAGATAAACTTATCGGGTACCACTCCGGAACATGTTGGTAATACACAATTTTAGGCGTACCTCAGATCTGCTGAACTAAAACCTCTAGGAGTTGGAACCCTACAATGTTAACAAGCCTTCTAGGTGATTGCGGTGATATATTTTATATTTAATAAAATCAGCCTGGAATATCAGAGAACAGAATCACCCACAGTCAAGCCATGAGGGGCAGAGAGTGATAGCTCATGCCTTTAATCTCAGCACAGGAATGACCAAGTGGTGACCCACACTTTTAGTCCCATTACTCAGGAAACAGAGATCTTTCTGTATTTCTGTGAGTTCAAGGCCTAACAACCAAGCAATAGTAGCTCACACCTTTAATCCTAACTCTAGGATTGTGATGTAGAGTTGAACCCAGAAGTGGAACAACTGGGCAGATATTTAAAGCAAGAGGAACAGAGATTCAGGCATCTGTAGGAGCGATCAGCCAGGGGGAGGACTCTTGAGGACAGCATTTACCCTGTTCAGTCTGAGAAGTTGCCTGGGGAGAATTGACTGTGGTCTGTTTCCTCTCTCTGATATTCCAGCTTTTCTCCAATATGTGGTTCTGGGTTTTCATTAAGTACCAACTAGAATTCATGCAATAGGTGACTCATTCATACTAAGCATCGTAACAACCCTTAAGCCTCTCTCTCTTTGATGACCTATATGAAAGGAGAAAAGAGGAATCTAGGCCATTGATAAAACCGAATTCCTCATCAAAATACCTGCAAATGTGTTTTATTTAAGTTTTGATGGATTAATCATTCTGTCTCAGATGTAAAAATCAACCAAAATACTTGCAATTCAGCCACCCTTAAGCATTATATTATTTTTGATAAAGGAAGGCAAGTTTCCATTTGCAGATGAAAAGTATTACAATACTATTAGAATAATTTTTTCTGCCATTGAATATTCTAATTATGACAGTCTCTCTGTAATCACAGCACTGAGAAATCATACTCTGGTAATGACTAAGAATGTATTTAATGAGGTCATCTAACTCAAGAACTTAAAATGAAATTTTTGAGCATGATTTCCCCTCATGTAAAAACTAGTACATACTAATCCTTGATCTTTGACCTTTTCTCCTCCCATACTTCAGTTACTTGTGACCAATCAAGGTCTGAAATATTAAACAGAAAATTACAGAATGAAGCAAGTCCTAAGACTTGATTTTTACATTTTTCTAGTGATTATAGTAAAACTCTCTTCACATCTATTGTTCAGCATACTCATGCTATACTTACCAGTTGCCTGTGGGTCACTTGGTATCTCTCTCCATTACTGGATCAACTCAGGCAATAGCATAACTCTTATGGCCCAGTAACCCTAATCAACTGCCTTCAAGACACTATGCACGTGCCCCTGTAATTCACCTCAATTCATCTCACCATGTAGGCACTCTATCATTTCCTGCCATCACAAAAAGAGTGATGCTATTACAAAATACTTTGAAAGCAAAACAAATAGATGACACTCATAATTTAATTGGAGTATATTGGCTTAGTTGTTCTACATTGTTATTAAATATTGTTAGCTGTTATTGGTAATATCTTACCACGACTATTAACAAATTAAATTTTACTATAGGTATAGAAGTATAGGAAAACACAGCATGTGCTGAGTTCATTACCACATGAAGCATCAGCATCTACTAATGTCCCCACAGATAGAGGGAATGGCTGGACTAACTGGTGTACTGTAGAATAATTCAGAAATTTATCTTTTGTGTTTATATTTCCCACCTTGCTATTTTTTCTGGGACTGGAACTCCTGAGGACTTCAAGCACATGAAAAATGCTAGTTAACATGAATAAAATCAATTACTATCTGTTTGATGGCCTATTTCCTCCATTTCCTTTACCTATATGTCTTCTCATGCTTCACAGGCCCCCTTGTTGATATCTAAGAGTCCTCACAGGCTAATATTGTCCAGGAATTAATGAAGCCAATTATGGAAGAAGAAACCAATTTGAGTTACTGAGGACATTAACCAAACTTCTACAAGACTTTCAAAATATGTGTTTAGATAGTTGTAGGCCTAATCAAGCTTCCTGCAGACAAATGACCCATTTTTTAAAATAGGCTCATTTAAATTACGTTATTATGAAGGAGGATTTTAAGTGTGCTGTCATTTAGAAAGAAAACAAATTACTTCTTTGATTAGAGAGGAGAAAGATATTGTAGATCATGGGAGGGGAGACATGGTCCCTTGAACATAAGTCTGTCTGTATAACCAATATAAAAAGAAAAAAAAAATAGTCCCGTTTGTGAGATTGCAATGTGCTAGCAAATATTATTGTGATATACTTATAGACTATATAAGTACATAGAGACTCTGCTAAATTTTCTGGCACAAAGTTTCTAAAACCCTTAGAATCATTGAAGTGTTGTGTCTTTGTGAATACTAATGAGATGGCTGATGGCTGTGGTCTCTGGGTTAGCCTCGGGATGCAGGCTGGTTGCCAAGGCAACCAATCATGTGAGTTGTGAGTTGGGACTTGCAGCTTACCCCTCCCTCCCTCCGCCTCTGCAGAGAGAAGTGAAGGTTGAGCTGCTTAGAATTAGTTAACGATTTAACCGTGCCTCTATATGAAGCCATTACACCCCAATGGATAGGTTTAGAGAATTTTCTTTTTAGAGATGCGGTTTGGGGAAGGTAGTGTGTACAAAGGGCATAGCAACTTCACACTCCTTTCACCATACCTAACCCTATGCAACTCTTCCATCTGTTACTGGATTGTTTCCTTTCATAATAAAAGTAGGAAAAGTAAGAGAATCATTTCTCTATGCAGTAGGTAATACCAAACCAAAGCAGGGGTGATGGGAACCTCTTCTTTATGGTCAAGTCAGATCAAGAATCCTGAACCTCCTGAAAAGAAATTGTGTGCAACCTGGAGACCTACTATTTGTATCTGATTCATAATGTGGAGCAATCTTATCATATGAGCACCAACATAGGTTACTGACAACATTGACTTGAATTGTAAGATATCTAGGGTTGGAGAATTTGTGGGCACAGGAGGAATTTCCATGTATATGGTGTAGCAATGTTATGAGTGCTGTGGGTGAGACTTCTAAGAGAAGAGACACTATTTAGTTTTTCCCTACATCATTCATTAATAAAGATTACCTTTTAAACATTACAAGTAGAAAATAAAATAAGACATTTTCTTTGACAAGACCTATTTTCCTTCTCTCTCTCTCTCTATATATATATATACTTAATTTTGTAAGAATAGCATATGAATTAAGAATTTTGAGAAAAATCTTAGGTGTTATTAAATTAAACCTAATAGGCAAAACTTTCCACTATATGAATTATATTATTAATGCAAATTGAATCTTTCCTTTTTTAAGATATAGAGATGGCTGAGGATCATTTTTGACTCAAATGCAGATGTTTCTATTTGGGGGCATTGTTATTGGACATCAGCCTTCAGAAATTGTAAAACACGAGGCTGTCATTTCAGTGTTTTTGTAAAGGATCCAGAATAGACATTTTTTATCCTAATATCCTATCTGTAATTTTTTCAGAAATGGCTAAGTCCTTTTGTTTAGACTACACTTATATTGATCATTTACTGTTGGCCATATTCTAGGGGTATAAAATATGAAGAAATCACATTGTTACTTTCATGGCATTGACATTCTATTTGGTGTTACAAACCATACAGAAATGTATCAAATATGTATTTAAAACAACAGAGAAAAAAGGTGTGCTGAAGTGAGACATAATGATAATTGAGGGGTTAGGAAGGACTGACAGAGTGGGGAGGTAAAGGACTGTTTCTACATAAGGGTGGTAGGTTAGGAGGGTGCAAAATAAAACTATAGGAACAACTATATGCACATGAGGTTGACTATAGAGGTGTCAGAGTGAGGAGAAATTAAAGAAGACAGAGTCATAGACAGTCAGGATCTGATGAGTAGCTCCAAGTCATACAGGTGTATCTTTTGACTTAACTCTGGGTAACACAGAAAATATAAAGTGCTCAGGACATACATGTTCTGTGGGCTGATTCTTCTGTATGCTGTGAACGTGCGTTGCTCTCATTGGTTGATTAAAAAAAAAAAAACAAGTTGTTTTGGCTTATGGCATGGAAGGCAAAGGATAAGTGAGACAATCCAACTAAGGACGAAGAGGAAAAGGGGAGGAGCTCAGGCAGATCTCGGCCAGTTACCTAAGAAGTAAGATGTAGAAGAACTGGAAAGCCATGGACCATGTGGCAAAAATAGATGAATAGAAATGAGTTAATTTAAATGTATAAGCTAGTTAATAATAAGCCTGAGCCATCAGTCAAGCACGTATAACTAATATAAGCCTCTGAGTGATTATTTGGAAGCAGCTATAGGACAGGGCAAGAAAGAAAAATCTGCTTACACCGTGAAACAATGGTTTCTAATCAACCATTCTGGATGCTGGATTAGCACCAAGGACATCAACTAGGAAATTGGGATAGTAGCTGAGTAAGAGGTAAATGAGTTCACAGGGTTAAATGAGTTGAGAATTAGTCATATTTGGGATCTATTTAATGGCTAACCTAAGTGGGCTTATGAATTATGAATTAGATGACAGGTGTGAAGAAAAGCAGAGGGAGTCACAGATGTTTTGGTGTTTAAGAGATGAACACTGGAAGGCTGAAACTGAGCAAAGACCATACCATACTTCCTAAGGCAGACACAAGAGAATTCAATTGATTATTAGGAAACATTTTAGCTAGAGGACTCGTCACATCAGCTTTCTGAGTTATTAATAGAGGAAAATAGTTGACAAAAGAGTAGTAAAGCAGTGAATATCATTGTTTTTTATAGCAGCTTGTTGTAGCAAAATGCCAACAGACCATCCGTGGGAGAGAGACAGCTGTTGGAGGTACCTGCTCATATCCTAGCGAACAAGAGGCCTTACTATTATACAACTGCAGATGCAAGTCAGACTTGAGTTTACAAAAGTGGAGACAAAGACAGCACCATATGACAACATTTGAAAGAGGAGAAGAAGACAGGGAAATGTGGACAAGGCAAAATATTGCATGTTTTCTCTCATAATTCACATGTATATGTATGCCAGGTGAAAGCATAAAGCAGAGGAATAAAGGTGTAGAGGAGGGATAAAGTTGAGGGCAGAATATATGTGTGGGGGGGGATATGCACATGAGCTTTCACATGGGAAATGCCATAACAAAACCAATTATTTGGTACACTAACTTAAAAATTAATTTAAAAGAAGATGGGGCATGACTCCATGGTTAAAATCATTTTATCTGCAAGCATGAAAACCTAAGTTTGAATTGGCAGCGCCTCCATAAAATGTTGTTCATAGTGTGCCTGCAGACCCCAGTAGTGTGACAGACAGCAAGCAAAGAAAGATAGACCCTCTGAGCTTGCTATCTAGCACCCCAGCCAAAACAGGAAGCATCTGGTTCATGAGAGATCTTGTCATATGGGGAAAATAAGGCAGAAAATAGAGGAAGACACTCAAAATCCTTTTCTGGTCTATGCGTGCACTTGCATGGATACAACACACCCTCTCATCCGTGTGCATAACACACACACACACACACACACACACACACACACCATCCCTATAGAAATTCATTAGAAATAACTGTGGGAAAATTTGCAGGAGGGCAGGGATTTCTGTGGGAAAGAACCATTTAGAAAAGCTTAATATTAACTTAATATTTATTTCATTTAAATAGGGTATCGCTCACAGAGGATTGATCATGTCTCATGGGGTTTCAAGATTTTATTGTAAATGTGGAGAATTGCTTCTGATAGTGTCTTTTTCATTGGTGCAATATTTTGTTCTAAGGTGGCATAAAATGTCTAAAACTTTTCCTCATATGATTCTATCAATAAATTATACAGACAGAATATATATTGCAGTAGTACTAGGAAACATTGATCTCTGTTTGACTTTAATGTTTTAACTATTTCTTATGCAAGTCTTTTGTTATCTTCTAGCATGGGACTATGACCTCATTTGATGTAGGTATGGCCCAAGATATGTTCCATCTATGTGCAGGAAGTACATATATTGCCTTCTGCAGATGGTGTTTTAAGTCACTGAAAATAAGATAAAGGGTGATAAGAGATTTTTCATGGCATATCTCAGAATATTAAGAACTCTTCTCTGAATATGTAGCCTCAATTGATAGTAAGAACTGATCTTTATTTACATAATAGAAAAGATACATTTCAGTTTCTGTGATGCAAACAGCTATCTTTCTCAATTACTCATGCCTTTTCAGCCACTCCAACAAGAGCCACCTCAGAGATGAGAAATAAAGATCATTTCCTTCCAGGAACAAAGTGAGACTTATTTTGCTTCAGGATGTGATTTTTTTTTCCTTTCAAAATTCTGAAAGCTTTGTTGGTGTGAAACAGTTATTTCCTAAACTCTGTGCACTAAAAGCACACCTACCTGTAGGCGAAGTTTACTTAGAAGGCACCAGTGCAGAATAGATATTTATTAAAATATAAACCAACACTCACGGTACAGGTAACAGTTTATAGTAGCACCAGAACAGGAACTGGAGTCTGGAACGGTGGACGAGCGATGGACGGACGATGGATTCCGATCCTGTCTCTCCAGCAGCCAGGAACCAGGAAGTGGGCCCTCGTGTCCCAGAAGCCCCTTCTCAATGGGGTTGGCCACACCCCCTCCAGGAGCTCGGGACCCTGAATAAGTGTCTTAGGAACTTATCAGCTGACACCTGAATCCCACTACACCTACCTATACATGCCCCCACACACACACACACACATACAGAGACAGACAGACAGACAGACAGACAGACAGACAGACAGACAGAGACAGAGAGACTGCGGCCAAGACAAGGAATAACACTGTGCTTTCAATACAGTGAACAGCATTAAAGATAATTGTAACTGAATGTTAGGGGGAGCAGTTACAAGATTGTAACTGGGAGAGTCACAGAAGGAAGACGGAGCCTCCATGTCAATTCCCTATGTTAAGAAAATGTGGACTCTGTGTGTTACAGGGGAGAGTGTGGATGACTTACAATGTCTTCTCCTCTAGAAGAATCACAGGACAACTAACTAGGCATCAGTGCATTGTAAACAACTGCTTATGTGTTCATTCTGGATATGCTGGTGAGTTTGGCCTGATGAGAAGGAATAGAAAAAACTGTTTTCCCAAAATCTATAATTAACCCAAGAGACTTTCCACTGAATTTATAGCTTAGCAAGGATTTGAGATGGATTTTAAAAGGAGATGAAAGTAGCTATTGCATTTTCATGAAGAATCTCAAGGGCTGCAACTGACATGCAATAAGGATCTCACTTTTCTCCTTTCCAAGCACCAGTACTACTTCCAAGATACGCGAGAATGTCAGTGCTGTCGAAGTAGCAAATTCCTGGAGTGAAACTTGGAATATAATCTTCATTAGAGTAGATCACTTTTGAGGCTCATGTGCTGGTATATCCCTGTACCCACAGTCCATAAGAAAAGCTTAATGAATGCACCCCGATATAAGATTAAGTCTATCTGGGGCATCATATATGTGGTCCCAGCTAGTAAGATATATGGTCATCTGCGTCCTTATCCATGGGAGTGAGCAAAAATGAAAAAGTCTTTGGAAGTGTTGCAGGAACTCTGCCAAGGTAAGTAAACAACTATGTTTCTGTAGGGAATGTAAAATTACTACTAGGAATGAGTTTGAAGAACTTTTATCTCCAAACCTGTTACAGGTGCCACCCATATTCCCTGGATTTTTATCATTGTACACTCCAGTCACTAGCTTCCAGCATCTTCTCCTTTGCTAAAGGGCTTATTTTGTTGGTAAAACCAGAGCTTGTTTCAGTGAAAGACACTGTTACTAGAATGGGATATCATCTTCTGCTTGTGTTTGTCTGCAGTTGCTGTGTTAAAATCTTTTGTCTTTGAATTTGCATTCTGTGATTTCTAATGGAGCGAAAGAATTTGCCAGAGACATGGGGCTCCCAGTTATTAACATCATGCCTTCAGGATGCTTGTATGCCTCTCCTGGACTCTGGATTCAGTGACTTCCACTGTGTTCTGTCACTAGAGGAGAGTTCCGCACAAGTTAGGGAAAGATTCAGAATCAGGTATGTATGTCTAGCAATCACATGTGACCAGCTGTGAGACAGGATGGGGCAGGAATTAACCGACCACAAACTGTATGGAGGACCAATTGTACATGCCTATGAGTTAACGCTGTGCCACAGGGGGATGACGGTAGGTGACAAATAACACAAGCCATAACCTGGAGGGAGGAAAAGGGAAATGTGTAAATTGTTTTCCACGGAGTTCTTTAGTCTCACTTTGACTTAGGTCTGGACCTCATAAAGTTGATGTGGAGAGCACCCTGTCTGTCCATAGACATAACAGAACAGCAAGACCAAAGAAATGATCCGGTCCCCATTGCTGAACAGTGAATTAATGGCTTGTTGTTGGAAACAGTGAGAATTTTGAGTTCTCCAGAATTCTGTGGCAGAATTAAGTGTCATTCATTGGTTTTATCCTTGGCAGTAGGCTTTTTGGTGATAGTTCTCAATCAATCATCCTTCTTTGACCATTGCTTTCTGACTGATATTCTCTGAGACAACCAACAAGTACATCCCCTGGGTTTGAGCTCTTACTGTCTGCCTCTGAAGAAATAGATTCATAAACCAACTTTCAAATGCATCTTCAATATCTTTGGCTGAATATAAAATGACCACCTTCAGGAGAGTCAAGTCCCTCTATAGATTCTTCTGTAACTGAAGGGCTTTGAGTTTGTATTTCTATTTATGCTCCAATGGCTAATGTGTTTAACTACCCTACTTTTCCCTGAAGTTTATTTTCTCCTAAATGAAGAAAATTTGAATGTCCTGCAGATTCTTTTCCTATGCCATAGTTCTATGACTTTTATGTCCAATTTCTGAAAGCATGGAAACAGCTGAACTATGACCTATTACCACAAAATAATGCTGTGAAGACTATGACAATACACAACCTCCTATGTATTAATGAATTCTGGCATGGAGGTGATTTTTAAATGTGACCCTCGAGTTACAAAAATAATATGCATTACATATTTTTATCCTTTGTTCAAATGTATTCAAATGAATGCAAAGATGTGACATGTTTTTAGATTTAAGCAATAAATAGGAAATTCTAGAAAGGTAATGGAAATTATAGGTGGGTGGGAGAATTTAAGTCCAAAATGTTTTATAGGTAAAATTTTCTGTTTAAAATCTTTATTTTAAATTTCTGTTACTGCTAACGTGGTTGAAAGAAAGAACTAAGAGGGTCCCATCCCCACTGGGACTTGGCTCTGTCCTTTTACTTTGAGAATTGCTTCAGACCAAAAAAACCATTAAGCTCAAAATAAATTAATTTCTACCTGCTGTTCCCTCTTTCTGTTAGTAATTTATAGCAGTTGGATACTATTATTCTCAATCTTGATATTAAAGGCTCTTTTCTTGAAATGTTTGATACCTTGTCAATACAGGATAAATAAAGCCAAGCTAGGGCTGCTACGTAGAATTGTAGAATCTAGATGATGCTCTAATGCATCATGTAACACCAACCCTTTAGTGATAGTATTGACTACAGGAGCCCACGCCCATCTATTTGCCCCAACGCTCATCCTTAGCCCACTGACTCTTTATCAACCTCTCTATTTATCCAGCTGCCCTACCTCAGTCACTTGTCTGCATGAGACATTCATTCATTCATCCATTTGCTTACTCTTTGAACAAAAAAGAACTAATAACCTATTTGATCTACAAAATTCAAAGTCAAGCATGGTTTTTGGTTCAGTAGCTGACTCAGAGGCCACAAGGGAAGCCACAGTTGTCCTGTGCTAGCCTGCTGTGAGAGTGGTTTCAGCTAGAGCTTGGGGAATGTGTGTCTGTATCTAGATCTCAGATGAAGCCCAGGAATTTGTTTATCGACTTTCCAGGGCATGTTGCCTTAACCAGTTCAGAAAACATGGAGAACTGCCCATTCCGGCATTGAAGCTATTGTTGCTCTCACTCAACAGAATCCCGAGTACAGCTCTACCCAGTTGCTTTTCAGCTTCAACTTCTGCTTGTCCATTTTCATTATGCGTGTGTCCTTAACTCGAGTTTATTAGCCCTTTGGAAGAGCCGCAACTGTACTGTCAATGTTAGCCTTCATCATTTTCATCTTTGCTTGGTGTGCTCTTTCTGAAAATCACATAGCTTGTTGAACGAAGAACAGACTTAAATGAGATTTGATGAAATTAACAAATTACCAATGTAAACTTGAACAAGGTACTTGTTTTTAATGAAAAATAAGATGATTTTGAAAGATGTTGACATATAGTAGATGCTCACATATAAATAACTCCATTTTCAGGTGACAGTATTCTCTTTCTTCAATGCCATCTAATATGAGGAAATGACATGGAACATGATCAAATCATTTAAATTTTTTATCATATATATGTCTCTTCTGAGCACATTTTTGTTACATTTAAAACTTGACTTAATTTTATTATCTATATTTTTCCTCACTCTTCATTCTGATGACCTCTAGAAAGTGAAAAATATTAATTTTCCTTTGACATTAAAAGTCAAGTTTTAAAAAGCAAAGCAGAAAACACAAAATCTCAGTGGCAGTTCAAAAGTGGGTTTCTTGCTGTTTGATAACAAACAGATGTCATAATGAAACGTACCGTAAATTTTTGTATTATGAAAAGAAACAGATTCAACACAGGCAATTTTTTTTAACAAGTATCTGGAATGCCTTTACAGACATCGCCTAATAACATTTAAAATGTGTCCATCAGAATGGTAAAGGTCAAAGTACGTGAACTAAAATTGCATAGGCTAGTTTAAGAAGTAAGGGCTCATGCTATGTGCAAGTAAGCCAAACAGATTACAGTAGAGCCTGCCTTCTTGTTTACACCAACCTGTGATGTGCAACTCCAACTTTAAAAAGATTTAAAAAAAAAAATGGTGATCTTTATGTAAAAGGCATGCATTTATATTCTTATTTAAGCCAAGTTGCACTAAAGCATATATGAATATTAACTGTTTTTGCTCCATACTCTTCAACCTTAAATTTGGTCCTCTAGAAACGACTTCCTTTTAATTACAAGACATTTTTGAGGTGTAGTATCTTAGTTAGGGTTTCTGTTGCTGCAACAAAAAGCCAAAAGGCAAGCTGTGAAGGAAAGGGGTATTGAGCTTACAGTTCTGCACTGCTGTTCATCACTGAAGGAAGTCAGGACAGGAACTTAAACAGAAGGATCCTGGAGGCAGGAACTGATGTAGAGACCACGGAAGGGAGGTGCTCACTGGCTTGCATCCCATGGCATGGTCAGCCTACCTTCTTATAGGCTCCTAGACCAGTAGCCCAGGGATAGCACCACCCATAATGAGATGGGCCTGCCCCTTGATCACTACATGAGAAAATGCCTTTCAGCTGGATCTCATAGAGACATTTCCTCAGCTGAGGCTCCTTCCTCTCTGGTGATTCTAACTTGTGTCAAGATGACACCCCAAACCAGTGAGTACACTTATTTTGCTGAAGTCATTCATCAGACATTTATGAAGTGCGCATCTCATCTCTCTCCTCCACACAGTCCCAGGAACTTCGTGTTTCCTTTGCAGATGGCATTCTGCACAGCTGTCCTGGGCTGCTCCTGACTATAGTCAGTGTCTCTCTCTTTTTCTCTCTGTTCACCGACTTTACCCCCCAAGGTTTTCTGGCTGACTCTTTGATGATGACAAAAAATAGTTTTTATTTATTTTTTTATATTCACATCGGATTCTTTGTACAAGTTTAGATTTCAACATTAAGAAGTCATTTTCCACCAGAAGTTTGAAGGATTTTTTTTTCCCCCAAAGGCAATCAATGACTCTGAGTAAACGTGAAATCATGCATGAGATGTGCCATGGCTCTGCTAGCATTCCTATATAAAACACAAATAACTTAACAATTAGAAAATCACCTGGAAACAAAGATAGTTTTCGATTACATTAGCTCTGTAATGGGCGGAGTCTCCTAAAGCAGAAATGTGGAGTTCTGGGTCAATAAGGTACAAAGAATTTCAGCATGCTGACTGTGGAGTACTAAGCTAAGCTAGAGAGCCTCCCAGGGTAAGGCCACTTACACCAGCCATGTTATCACCAACCCAGATTCTCCACCCTTGTGGGAAATTAATCCTGATCTCTAATGCTATACTGATTACATGGTGGTCACTTGGGTTGTTAGAGCCAGAGTAATTCAATCTACACGGGCAGTATGACCTTCCCATTTAATGTAATCACATTTTCACAGGCTAAACAAGAGGAGTTGCTTGTCTCTGGCCTTTTAAAGACTTAGTCTTCTCACTTGCTCTCATTTATTCCTATGCCTTTATTTGAAACAAAGTTGCTTCATGACAAGGACGTGGCTGAGAACCATTCAGACACAGCCTTCTTACTCTCTGTGTTTAGGATGTTGCAGAGTTAGAACTTCAAGAAGCCGACTCAGGAGCTTTTCTAAAGGTCTCAACATGGAGGCTTGTGCCTACTCAACCCATCTGGGAGAGTCACTGCTACAATTCAAACACTTCATTTTAAGATGAAGAAAGTAAAACCCAGATAGAGTAGTTGATTTCCTTAGTCTTTGATGGTAAGTTCTAGACTTAAACCCACTTCTGCCCTTCTACATAACATCCCTGCCACATCTTGCTTTCTTAAGTAATCTGTTTTAGTTCTATATACCTTCGGCCTCTGTTTAAAACACACACTCATACATACATACATATATATATATATATATATATATATATATATATATATATATATATATATGCTTACAGAGACATGGTTGGACATGGCTCTCTACTGATACTCCCTCACTGCACTGTAGCTCTTTGGCAGTCTGGGTAATTTTCTTTGTACAATTGAACTCACTTCTTTATAGTTGTCTTATCTTGTTCAGTTGGAATAATAGAACCTCGTGTTCCTTTGGCCTTGGTATGTCTGAAAGAAGTTTTTAGAAGCCTGGCAAACTACTTCTTTTGTACCTGCCTCAACTTCTGTGACTTATATATTTCTTATCATCTAAGAGAAACTCCTTTTCAATATGTTTCCAATCTGGACAAAAACAAACTGCCAGTAGCCAAACTGCTGCCCTGTGGCCCACAGATAATTTCTGGAATCTGGTTCAAACTTCTCTGTATACCTCTAAATCAGGGAAAGAGTGGTATAGTAAGCCACTGTGGGTTATCTAGACCTGTGAAAATGTCTCTGCAAGCATGTATTTCCTAGTTATTCCTTGAGGGAAAGAATGTAGAAGGGATTCTTATTAACAAGGTACTCCTCAAATACCAAAGTAATACTTGCACTTTATAGTAAAGTAAGAAATCCAGTGAGTATGGGTGAAAAAAAAAATTAGAGGCATAATTTTTGACTATTTAGAAACCATTTTTAAAAAATAGTGATCTACCAATTACCAGCAGGTCTGAATTGTTTTTTTCACAAACATACAAGAGTGATTTCAAGTTAGGGTTCATATCAGCAAATATTCAAATTTCGAGAAATAGGAATTCTTTTTTAATTCCCTATGCTCAACAAACAAGCAATAGTACAGGAGAGACAGACAGAAAGAGAGGGAGAGAAAGACAGAGAGAGAGAGAGAGAGAGAGAAGAAATGCTTCAGATACACATAGATTTCAAGATAATAGCCCTGGCTACAGAGCTAGGCAGTAGAAAGCTACAAAATCATCCATCATTTTCCCATTTGCATTTGCGTTCTTTGGGGAGCACTTGTGTGAGGTAAAGTGTGCCCTTGTCCTCACCAGGGCAGACAGGGAAGCTGAGCTGGAAGACTGCCTGGCCTGATCTGAAGGGGGGAGGGA
This sequence comes from Phyllotis vaccarum, assembly GCA_033318265.1. Classification (NCBI taxonomy): domain Eukaryota; kingdom Metazoa; phylum Chordata; class Mammalia; order Rodentia; family Cricetidae; genus Phyllotis; species Phyllotis vaccarum. The sequence continues at coordinate 51,582,868 of JARWLC010000019.1, read as the reverse complement.
GGGCAGACTCGGCCGGGCTGGCTTTCCGTCTTCTCTTGGTTCGCCTTCCTTGCCTTTTTCCGATCGAACTTTTGCACAGATCATCTTAACGTTCCCTCCAATCTTCCCACAATCTCTGAACAGTTAAGCTGGATTTTCGTTACCAGCACGGCATCACTTCTTCTAGACTGGATTTTTTAAGTTTGGGATTAGAAACTTGAAAGACAGAAGGAAACCTCAGGGCAGTAATCCTTCAAAATTAGTCTTTATCTCTTTTCCTTCCTTGTGCTTACGAAAAAGGAAAATATCTGAATAAATATAGAATATGTTCACTGATAAAAATATCTGTGCTTTGTTTCTGTTTGTTCATGTAAGAAACATTCACTGTATGCAATTGTGTATTAGCTAAGAACTATATATATATATGTATGGTGAACATACTGTACGCATTAGAATAAATTGGGTTTCTTAGTGAAACCTATACTGACTTCTGAGTTAGTCACTAAGACTAACAAACTTTGCTATAGTAAGAAATAATCGGAACTCCATAATTTAGAAATGAGGGTCGGGGGACTTCTCTGAGGGAATAACACATATAAATAGCTGGAAAATAATTGAATATTAGTCAAGATATTCTGGGTAAACTATTATACCATTTTTTAAATTTAAAAATAGCTTTGCACATATCTACATAGATGAAAAACAGATATAGTAGCTAAGTGTGAATATTTGCCAAAAGAAATTTTAATTCTTCTAGGGTTAAAGCCAATGTCACCGAGCAAACTTGTGTCCTCTAACTTTATGAGAGAGGTCTCCAAGTAAATGCTTTACTATTTGATGTCAACGGGGTTTACCAGAGAGACATCGTAAGGAGGGCATCGTGGGAAGACACACCTTCTCCAAGGTGTGAAAAAGACATTGAAAATTGCAATATGAGTGAGAAAGGTAGCTGGCTCTTATGACAAGCATGCTCAAATCCTTTTCTGATACAAAACACAGTATATGCTTCATAGACAATTGTCTTGCTTAGATTTTAGAACTCAGTTGGAAATCCACGAAACAGACTCTCACCTGCAGAGTCAAAAGGAAGGCAAAACTTAATGTTTAACTAGGTTTCCTTGCACTTCCTAACTAGCTCCTGTTGCAGCAAACTTGCTTGAGGTGAGCCCACAGTCTTGGAGACTTAGTACTCTCACAGTGAGTATCCTTCCTGCAGAAAAATGGGAAGGAAAACGGGAAGCCTGTGAAGGTAAGGAAGTGGTTCAGTTCCCCAAAATATAACAGCGTGACACGGGGGGTGGGGGGGGCGGTCTACGAAGATCTTTCTCTTGCCCCTTTTCCTAAAGCTCCCCATAAAAGATGGTCTGGTCTTCCTCTAGAGTAGGTCATGAGATTTATGATGGGGGAGGGGTGAAGGGCTGGGGCTTCCTGTACCTGAGCAACTGAAAACTTCTTAGCTAGGAACTCTCAGGAACAGAGAAGAATGTGATTTGGACAATTTCGGCAAATTTCTCTTTTAGGGACTATTTCATCACATTCTCTCTGTCCAATCAATCTTCACACGACTCTCCACATTCCATCACGTTTAGCATCAAACCACATACAAGCCCGTTTATTTCTCTGGGTCTTCAGTTCCCACGAAGGCTCCCGTGTGTCATAAAATTCATATTAAATAAGTTTATGTGATTTTTCTCTTAATCTGGCTTTTGTTGTAGGGACCTCAACTATGAACTTAGCAACAAGAGAAAAAAAGAAAAGAAAAGAAACAGACAAAATCTCCTGAATTTCTGAGTATCCAGTAGGAAAACACTAAATCCTTTAAGATGTAAAAATCCTCTGATTCTTTTGTATTTGGAAACAAAGAAAGCTACTTTCATGTTTTGAGTTTGTATTTTAAGTGGTATAAGTAACATTAGTTGTGCAGTGTCTGTGGGACATAATGCAGCATACATTTTAAACATATTCTATTTATATACTATATAAATTATAATATTATATATAATATAATATTCTATTTATTTATTGCTTAAATGGTTATATAATTTTAATACAGAATACTTCAGTTTCAAAACTCTTTGTTGTAGACTCTCATCAATGCAATGGGGACTTTTCCATTGCTACCTCTGTAGAAAGTCAAATAGTGTTTCATGCTATAAGAACGTACAACTTAAATTTCCCCATACAAATGCATATAAAACTATTGCTCCATCGGTGCACAATATCTATTTGAAGAGAACTAAAACTTAGTTACAAAAGGCCTGTCAATCAAATCTTTACTTTTAGCCCAGCACAAGGAAAATACCTTTCCAGTGACAACTCTTAAGACAAAGCTCTTCAATGTTACTATTTAAGGATCTCTATGGGGAGCAATTCTTGGGCCCTGACAATGAGCTACTTCCAAAGTCATCCTCATGAACCAGGGTCTTTGAAAGTACTTCTTAAATAGATCTGCATGAACCAGGGTCTTTGAAAGTACTTCCTAAATAGATCTGCATTAGACTTTCATTTCAATAGTGGTCTATGCTGTCATAATAAAAATAAACTGCTGTCTCCTCAGATACAATGTTTGAGTTCTAAATACTAGAAAGCCCACAGCTGTATTTGAATATTAACTGACATAGAAATGACATTTACTTTCAATCCTAAAAATTAGGATTTTACAGGACCACAGGATTGTTTCACAGAGAAACTCTCTCTTAAAAAACAAGAAACAACAAATTAACAGTTTATAAAGCAGTCCTAATTAGCAGAGTGTAAGTACTCTCCTTGAGATAAAAAGCTTAAAAATAATAATGCATAAATATACGTATTTCAAGTTTTTAACAGTTAATATATCATGAATAGTCAATACACATTATCTTTCTATTGTTTACATTCTAATAATTACAAATATCATGATTAAAGCTCTACTTTCACATTTGGCTTAAATGGTAAAATTTTTAACTTGCAAAAAGTTTAGTATACTATATTTTTTCAAGTTCCTTTTAAAAATAAAACAACCGTCTTATGTCAAATTTACCACGAGTGACCCTTTAAAAAGAGTTTTAGGAAATGGCCAATCTGACAACTTGTTTGTAGTTTTATAGATGGAAGCTGTACTTTTTCTGAGTGTCTAATGCAACTTTAGAGAACTTAAGAAAGCAAGCCAGAGTTTCTCTTTCCTACGTGGAAGCGAATGTCCTCACTAGCAGATGATGGCCAGCAGAGAACGGTTACTTTCCCCGGCCACAGCGTGTTTCCGGCCTAGATGAACCAGCCTTCTCTGGTATCTTCTTTGGTACTTGGCAGGGGTCCTTTTCTCCTCTGTTTTCTTCAGAGCAAGAAAAATGTGTGGTTAAACACTCAATTTCCATTGGTTAAACACCCAGTTTCGATTGTCAGTGATGACGGGTTTGTCTCATCCCAACCAGCTGAATTGATGGGAGAAGTAGAGTTGAGCAGCCAGGGTTGCTTAACATCCACATAGGTAAGGCCAATCAAGTCTTCCTTATTCACAATTTCTGCAGCCTTCCATTCTCAAACTCCTTCCTTTGTTTATTTACAATCTCCTGACATGGCGTCCTCTCTTAAGACAAAGAGAAAAGCAAACTCTCTCCCCAACCCCCTTTTCATAGATAATGTCTTTAGCTTGAACTCAATCAGTTAATGCTAGGTCTCCCTTGTGTGATCTGTAAAACCTGAGGAAACATTTTCTCTTGTTTAAAACCTATATGCCCACTTATTCTATTCATGCTGCTTCTGGGTGTTATTTTAAAAACCCACGGTTTTTTTCATTTCAACTGTTAATTTTTTTGCATAGTGATATGTTTAAATGATTCAAAGTTCAAAAATGATGGAAGATGATATGATGAAAAATCTATTTATTCTGAGGCCCAGTAACCTAGCCTCTCCTAGGACCAAGTTCTGCCAAAGACATTTAAGACATACCACATAAATGAGCACACAATCATTCTGTTTTCAGTCTTAAAAAAACAGAAAAACTTTACACATGGCCACATAGCTGCTTTTCTCATTTAAAAAATTTAACTTAGCCATAATACCAACCAAAAAAGGGGTTCTTTTATCCTTTCCATTACATGACATAAATTAAGAGTTTTCCTTCACTTCACCTGAGTTTACTGATGGAGAATTAGCATGTCTCTAAACTTTTACTATTATAAAGAGCACTGCGATTACTATCTTTATGCATTAGTTCACATATGTAAATGCTCACTCTATGGGATAAATAAGTTCCTATTAGAGGATTTTTAACATAAAGGTTAGGTGTATTTTTAAGAGATGTCGGCAAATCATCTTCTCACCACAATACACGTGACAATATACATCCCAAAGAAAATGCCTGATAAATTCCTCAGAACTTCATCATTTTACTTACAAGATTGGGCAGTTTTAAGTATTTATGATGTGTTTGTGTTGATTTTGCTGTGATCTCTTTGTTCTTATGCTTTTCTCATTTTTTATCTTCTCCTTTTCTTTCCATACATGCAATTCAACCATCTGCTCTGGTGATATACTTCATATTTAATAAAATCAGCATGGAATATCAGAGGACAGAATCATCCACAGTCAAGCCCTGAGGGTCAGAGAGTGGTGACTCATGCCTTTAATCTCATCACATACGATGACAGATGACAAAGTGGTGACCCACACCTTTAGTCCCATTGCACAGAAGACAGAGATCTTTCTGTATTTCTGTGAGTTCAAGGCCTAACAACCAAGCAGTAGTAGCTCACACCTTTAATCCTAACTCTAAGATTATGATGCAGAGTTGAACACAGAAGTTGAACAACTGTGAAGAGAAGATATTTAAAGCAAGAGGAACAGAGATTCAGGCATCTGTAGGAGCGACCAGCCAGGCAGAGGACTCTTGAGGACAGCATTTACCCTGTTCAGCCTGAGAAGCTGGGTGAGAATTGACTGTGGTCTGTTTCTTCTCTCTGATATCCAGCTTTTCCCCAATTGATGTGGGAATGTCTTTCTGTATGCTGTGAATATCAATCTTTAAATAAAGGATCTGTTTTGGCCCATGACAGGCACCATAGAAGAAGTAGGTGGGGAATCAGAATATGTAGGAAAGGAAGGGCAGAGTTAGAGACAGTTCAAGCCAGCTGCCCAAAGGAGCAACATGTAAGGAACACAGATGAGCCATGGGCAGTGTGGCAGGATAGATTAATGGAAATGGGTTGAGTTAAGATGAAAGAGCTAGCTAGCAAGGTGCCTAAGCCATAGACCAAACAGCATGAAGCTAATACAAGCATCTGAATCATTTGGGGTGACTAAGCAGCAGCGGGCAGCTAAGCGATCGGGGACTGCAAGTCTGTGGGTCTGGACCTCTGGCTGGCCAGGGCCAAGAAACCTATTGCAACACCCAATATCTGGTTCCAGGTTTTCATTATACACTAACTACAATTCTTACAATGATCTCCAAGTCCTACCAATATGTTTTCTAAAGATTAATTTTTGAAAGATATTCATATTTAAGGATAGGTTCTGTAATATGCATTGCAACTTGTGGACCATTCAGAAAATAATTAAATATAATTATAATATTATAAATATTATAGCATATAATTTATTAAGTATGACATTTTTGGCTTCTGGCTTTTGTTATGTATTTAGAAAGCATCCACTCTTCTACCCTGTTGTATTCCACATTAAGATGATAAAAAATTAATATGTTTTCTTCAATTTTCTTTTATAATTTGTCTTAAAGTTTGCTTTTATAGAATATATGTATTTATTATATTATTTCAATATATTTTATCATTTTGATTATAAGGGGTTCTTTTTTTATTAGATCACTTAGCTTACTGTCTTAATTGTGAAATCTACTAATTTGTGTATATTAGTCTTTCAGTCAGTCACTGAATTCTCTGGCGGGTTCTTAATTAATTGTCTTGGGTTTTCACCTTTACAATTGCATTTTCTCCCAGTCCTAACAACATAACCTCTTCCTACCTCATACCTAAAATTGAAAATTCTTTTTTGCTTTATGTATTTAATTTCCAGGAGGGGGGGAATTAGGCAATCACATAATGGTAAGCATTTGTACCTCTTAGGTTGTCTTAAATTTTAGACTGTCTTTTAATTCTAATGTCATCACTTTCTTCCTATTCACTAGCACTTTCTCACTTCAAAAGCCCATTGAGACTGCACACATCCTTCATTTAAGGCTCTGAGATAGCACACATCCTCCATCTAAGGCTCTGAGATAGCACACATGTTCCATCTAAAGCTCTGAGATAGCACACATGCTCCATCTAAGGCTCTGAGATAGCACACATGCTCCATCTAAGGCTCTGAGATAGCACACATGCTCCATCTAAGGCTCTGAGATAGCACACATGCTCCATCTAAGGCTCTGAGATAGCACACATGCTCCATCTAAGGCTCTGAGATAGCACACATCCTCCATCTAAGGCTCTGAGATAGCACACATGTTCCATCTAAAGCTCTGAGATAGCACACATGCTCCATCTAAGGCTCTGAGATAGCACACATGCTCCATCTAAGGCTCTGAGATAGCACACATGCTCCATCTAAGGCTCTGAGATAGCACACATGCTCCATCTAAGGCTCTGAGATAGCACACATGCTCCATCTAAGGCTCTGAGATAGCACACATGCTCCATCTAAGGCTCTGAGACAGCACACATGCTCCATCTAAGGCTCTGAGATAGCACACATGCTCCATCTAAGGCTCTGAGACAGCACACATGCTCCATCTAAGGCTCTGAGACAGCACACATCCTCCATCTAAGGCTCTGAGACAGCACACATCCTCCATCTAAGGCTCTGAGATAGCACACATGCTCCATCTAAGGCTCTGAGATAGCACACATGCTCCATCTAAGGCTCTGAGATAGCACACATGCTCCATCTAAGGCTCTGAGACAGCACACATCCTTCATCTAAGGCTCTGAGATAGCACACATGCTCCATCTAAGGCTCTGAGACAGCACACATCCTCCATCTAAGGCTCTGAGACAGCACACATCCTCCATCTAAGGCTCTGAGATAGCACACATGCTCCATCTAAGGCTCTGAGATAGCACACATGCTCCATCTAAGGCTCTGAGATAGCACACATGCTCCATCTAAGGCTCTGAGACAGCACACATCCTTCATCTAAGGCTCTGAGATAGCACACATGCTCCATCTAAGGCTCTGAGACAGCACACATTCCCCATCTGCTTGCTCTCTCAAAGCTATGTACCTTGTCCTTTATTCTCCTTTTCTTTTATGGCTCACTGTTACTTTCCTTCTGATCCACCAGCATCTTAAGAGATGTACTAGAAGAGGCTGAATTCCAGAGGATGGTGGCATCAGTGTAAGGAGTGATGACTAATGCATTGCCTAAGCTTTCTTCTTTGTGCCAGATGGAGCAGATTATATCCAGCATCTGCATGGTCTGCATGAGTAAGGTCCTCTGGATTCCCCCTCTCCAGCTTGAGTCCATGTTTGCCTCCAGCTGCTGGGCTTCAGTCTAGTTTGTCACTCCTTCCAGAGGTGAATCTTTCCATTCGATGTCTGTTTCTATTAGCCATTCTTGAAGTTTCTCTTTAGATTACGAAATGTTCCCAAATCATTCTTATTGGTTAGTCATATGTCTAATTTTTATACCACATTTAAAATTTTTTAAATTATTTTTTGCAAACCTGTAGTAAGAGGTTTCTGGCCCAGACTTTCAGGTCTACCCTCAAGGTTTAGGCCTGCAGACCCGCAGACCCACAGAGACACAGAGATGCTTACAATAGTTTTAAGCTGATCAGCCTAAGGCCCAGGCATATAACTTTCTAACTCTCTACCCTTCATCTAATCCATGATTCTTATCCTGTTCAGTCATGTGGCTCAGTACCTTTTCTCAGAGCAGCATAGTTGTCCTCTGCTTCTTCTGGCTTCTCTCTGGCATTCTGCTCTGTTCTTCCTGTTCCTTGGGTCTTCTTAGTCTGATAGCCCTGCTCACACTTCCTGTCTTCTTCTGGCCAATCAGCGCTTTTTATTAAACTCATAGGCGGGGACAATTATTTACAATGGAACAACCTAATCCCCCTACACAAAGACTGATCTCTTTTACTAGTATAGCTTTCCTTTCATATATAATTTAAATATTTCCAGCTCTGAGAATAAAGCTTTATCTTCCCATGGCATGGTCGTAAGTGATCTCATATATGTACACGATAGAAACTTTATAGCTACCTTGGACTTCTTTCCTTTCAGCATTTAAATTTGATCAACCCTTTTCAGGTTTGTTTCGATAACTGTAGATCTAATTTCTTAGTGATCATGTGATCTACCTTCACTTCTTACTTCAGTCTGGTATTCACCTAACTGAATGAACTCAGTTGGTACATGCATTCACTTAACTGATGCCTGAATTTAGAATTAAATTCCCAGAGGCAACTTCTCCCCTCGGTGCTCTTGCATACTCTCATAGCAGTCAAGTATAAAAGGTTATAAATGGAAAATTGATGGTGCTATTTCTCAAGAAAGAATTCTTTAAAGGGTTGTTCCTCATTACTGATGGCTTAGCATGACCTTTAAGAATTTCTTTTACCTGGATCCTATCTATCTTGCTAGGCTTTCAGTACATTATTGAAAATATTGTTTTGGTTAATTTTTGTCTCTGCAGTATCATACTTGTATATAATATACTGTGATTAATCACCCCCTCGTACACACACTCTCTTAAATCCCTAACCAAATGACAGTGGAAGGCTGCTATGAGAGAGAAAGTCAATCTTCTTATTTACATCATTACTGGTGAGTTACTGTTTCTCCAGTGAACAGCCTCTTACATTCATGGTCTTGAGAGGGAACTTGGTTAAAGCCACTGAGTCACAAAGGGAAAGTGAATAAGTAAAATAACACTAAAATGAGATAGGGACTTCAGAGAAGTCAGATTGTTTGGGCTGAGAGGAGGCTGGGAGAGCAGGAAGTGTGAGCAAAACATAAATGTGTATACAATTGTATACTTGTATATGTGGAGACAATTGCCAAAGAAAAATTAGTAGAAAGAATAAACTATGTCATCATGTTATGATGGGCAGTCATATCCAGGAATATTTGGCCAAGCAAGATACCATCTAGATCAGGAAGCTGCTTTCCTCCCTGTACTGGCTCTTAGTTTTCCCATCTCTTTCCCAGAAATACTGTCTGTTCCACCTCTGCTGGAGCTAGAAAGGCACACGTTTTTCCTATAGAAGCTGCTCAACAGCTCTGTTGACCACACCTTTCTTGTTTGGCTTTATAGACTCCCTAAGACTCAGGAAAGATAAATGTTTTTCTTTTACTTTCTGATTCCTCTTCCAGCACTGTCCATTGTCAGACATTACCAGAATATGTGTTGATGAAGGAATCTGCAGACTTCCAGCCCCTGGGACTGAAAAGAGAACACTGTCAGGAATAGAGCTGGGAGGAATATGTTTCTGCTCTTAATTTTCCAGACTCATCAAACTCACGGCTTTTACCTCACCCCGTTCATGAAACGCAGTTATGCACCGAGTTGCTGTTGTTGAAGAGTTAATGCCAATGGATTGTAAGGGTCTTGATGTAGTAAAAGTTCACCAGTGAAGCCATTTTAGGCCACATTAGTCTGGATCCCTCAACATATACCCTCTGCCATCCTGTGTCTTTCCCTCTAACATTGACAAAACTGAGACTAAGCAATGAATTACATAATTATTCATTTAATATCTACTTCCCACGGTAACCTGAAAAGTCATTCAAGAGAAGGGTCTATATATCTTATTCATGACTACCAAATGAAGCATGGGTGGGATATATTAGATATTGCTGAACTCATGAAGGATCTCTTTTATCATAAAATGTGAAAGAGTAGTTTTCTCATTCACTGTCAGCGGTTCTTCGAGGGACAAAACATTTACTAGTTCGGAACAGTTACTTTTCATTAGGCAAAGGGCTCAGTTCCCCAAGGATTTCTTCCTGTTATTAATTCGGAGGTAGAAAGGACCCAGTAGTTTTTCTGAGTAGGTTGTGCTGAAGTTAAAGTAAGATGTCTATTTTTCAGGAACCTAATGTGCCTCACAGCACTTCATGTCACCGTGAAGATGAAAACCAGGAATGGAGGCAGACTGAAGGAGTGAGAAGACATTTCTGTGAAAGGTCAGAAGGGAATGTGGAATGAGGAGGTGAGGAAAATTCAAGAACAGAAACAAATCCTGAGATTTCCACACACCTATTTATTGATCAGAGTCGGGACGAAAGCTATTTGTCATTTACACATGTTTACATATATGTGCAATACCTACGTATATTTCATGCCAAAATGATATCTTCCCACACCAGATGGTAACAGCCAAAAATGAAGTTACTAGTTCAGGAAAAAGTTAAACGGATGGCCTTGAAGAGCTGCTGGTAGCTCTCTAATTGGTTCTCTTCTCGGGGGTAGCTACTTGGCTTTACAGTCCTGTTTTTAAAAGGACCCTAGGGTAGCTGAACTACCAGCAATCTGTTACCTTTGAGTCTGGGTTCTAGATTCTAACGTATTTTTTAAAATTCCAATACTCAAATGCTTGATCGAGTTTTAGGTTAAATCAATGCTCTTCATTCCTTCTCAGTTGCAGGGACAATAATTACTCATGGGTGGTGACTTGGAGGGGAGGTGGGAAATGGTGTTCCTAGCACAGAATGTTTCAGTTACCTCAGAGAAGAAAGGATTGCAAGTTAAATTAGGAAGCAAAATCTAGATCATCTAGAAGCATCTCAATATTTTCCAAAAGGAATTTGAGAAAAACATGAATTGAGGAGAGAACATGCAGGATTGAGGGAAAGAGAAAAAAAAATATGGGTTGTCACTGCAAAAGGTCTCCGTTATGCTCACAATACACTGCACAGCTTTGAGAAACTGAAGCCGAGTTTGCAAACACAAAACTTCAGGAATTAAAGCTGGCATACTGTTGAGATTTTTATCAGAGGACTGACCTTGGGCAGGAATGTCGGATGCCACTAGTAGGGGACAGCAAAACACAGAGGCACTGCTGAGTGCATTTTTTGAAAAATTTGCTCTGTTCATTCTGGATAGAAAGGCAGACAAACAAGAATGGAGATAAGAACAGGGAGATGCACTAGAAGACAAAGCCTGGAATATAAAGAATTCAACACTGACCATTTATAAGAAAACAGGAACTGAGAGTAAGATCTGAAATCAAAAAAAAATTTTACTAAGCCCAAAGGTTCACACGGTGAAGCACTAAAGCTAAGTAGTGCCAGCAGCAAGATGGGAAAGTATGCACAGCATTCTGATAATAGTGCAGTTGTCAAATGCAGGCTACACCAGAGTGGTGTCAAAATAGACTTGACTCTCTTCAAGGAAGCTCGCGTTGGAGGGACAGGAAAATAAACCAGAAGATAGGGGACATGGGAGCTTAGATTTCTGAGACAATAATTCTTCCTTCATTTTATTTAAAAGGGAAGAAAAAGTAAAGCAACGACATGAGGATGTTTGCTCCTAGGGGCATGATGGACCTAAAGGGATTGAAGACGAAGATGGTATAAAGTATGCGGATAGGTAGATGTGGTTAGAAACAAGCTGTCTCTGTCTCTTTGAATGATGGTCAAAGGAATAAAGAGAGGTGGATATTTTGCAGTGACGTCACTCCTGATACAATGACTTTCAACAATTATAGTTTTGCTGACTAGTTCAACAGGGGTCATACAGGGGGGTAGGGCTGTTATTTCTCTTGGATGGCCCCAGGAATAATGCCCATTTTGCTCTTTCTGTCATCTGAACAGTGCACTCTTTCTTGGTGCATATTCTCTTTCCTCTGTCTTCAAAGTCAGGACACAGCCTCTCTCTGATCATGCTAAGGCACCGTTTTCTGTCTCTAGTCTTCTGATTCACTTGACTTTTAAGGACCCTGTGATTACAAGGCACTCATCTCCCCATTTGTCAAGTTAGCCAGCAGGAACTCCACCCACAGACCTTTCACCTTTGGCATGTAACCTGATATGTTTCTAGGTTTGGAAGATTGTCACACAAAGACCTGCAGGCTACCTGACGTAAACTGATGAGGCTTGCAAACCATAAAGACGCACACTACTATTTAGTAATAATAGGTACAGTTTATCAAAATGGTTTTCAAGATTTGAACGGCATTGTTGGGAACAGGAACCTGATCAGAACTGCTTCTAGTTTGCTGTGATCAACAAGAAATCCCCAAGTCTATGTTTAAAATACCTCAGTGGATAATAATCTCAATCAGAACTAATGTCTCTTGGGTTTTGTTTCAGACCAGTTCTTAAGTTGTTACACCAACTAAAGCTGCTTTAATACTCTGAGAAATGAATAATCCTTTTCCTTACTTTCACATGAGGAAACCAAACTGAATCCCTTGCAGCAATGAACTTTTAATATCAATTACAATAACATACCCTTATGTGCATATTTCTGGGTTGGTGGACATGGAGTCACTATGAATATCATTCTGAATTAGATAAATTAGATATCAAAGGACAGTTTAGAAACAATGCTTTAGCTTGGGCAAGAGCTAGTAAAACCCCAAGGGAGAGCAAAATGGCTTTTCATTCCATAGCCTATATAGACAGATGATAATGGGCTTTGTTAATTTAGTAAGATTGACACAAAATAGCAAAAGCACCTAGAGGTCTATTCTCTCTCTTTTTCCATCCCACTGAGAAAATACTAGCTAGAAAGAAATTGGACAATATGTGAGGTAGCTAATTGAGACTTAAAATAAGTAATAAAATTTACTCTAAATTTGCCTAATGATACATGGAACCTTCCAGTGCATCATTGCGGTTTTTGTAGCTTCTTGCTCTCCAAATTTTCTGACACGTTCCTTTGCTTTGTTTCTCTCCACAGTCTATAGTGTTATTTCCTTCCTACTCATAGATGTTCAAACCTCTATGGAGATCCAGAATTTAGTTTTAAAGGTTTTCTTAATTATCTGTGTTGAGATATTTGAGTAGAGAATCAATCTCTCTCTCTCTCTCTCTCTCTCTCTCTCTCTCTCTCTCTCTCTCTCTCTCTCTCTCTCTCTCTCTCTCTCTCTCTCTCTCTCTCTTTCTCTCTCTCTCTCTCTGACCATGCTGAACTCAAATTCACAGAGATCTGCTTGCCTCCCAAATGTTGGGATTAAGGCCTGTGCTTCCCAACCTGTTTTAACTAAATTGCTCTTCATTGCATCTGGGGGAAGTTCATTCATGTGCTGCTCCTCAAAACTCCCTTAGTAATAGTCTACTTGCAATTTCCCCCAGATGTCCTGATGCCCCATCTATCTTCACCTTCCCATTTATCTCTCACTTCCTTAGCAAACATAACTTTGCCATTCTTTTACTCAGAATTCTTAAATTGTTCCCATGATCTCAGATAAAATCCAATCTTCTTTGAAAAATTTAGAAAATTTGAGCCAGGTGTGGCAGCTCATGCCTATAATCCCATCACTCTTGGTCACTCTGGGGCAGCATTTCCAAGACTATGAGTCCAGCCTGGGCTATGGGGTAAGGCACAGTCTCAAAAAATTCCAAAACAAACACCCAGACCCAACAGAAATCTCTGCTAACCCTGAGTTCATTTTAATCTTCAGTCTTACATCCCTTACATGCTACCTTCTAGCAGCACAGAAATACTTGTGGTTTCCTGAGCATATATGACAGGCCATGTGTCTATAACTTCCTACGGCTACTCTTCTTTTTTACTATTATAGCCTTGATTTTCTGACAAACTCCTGGACACACTTTAAGACTAAATATTGTTTTTACTGTCAAGCTTTCCCAGTCTTCTGAAGCTAGAACTCTGCCTTCCTTTGTTCCCTTTATGGTATGCATATTTAAATGAAAACTATCATTAGTATCTGGGCTAGTTCAATTATATCTGTTAATCCAACCTATTGTATTCTTTCACATGTCAGTCTTGTGGCATCTTCTTTCTGCTTAAATATATCTCCTTTTAAGCCATATTCTTTGGAATGCTAGCATTACTAAAGAAGGGTGGCAAAGTATAATTGTTGTTTACCAGCAGTCAGATGTGAGAGATGAAGGGCTGTGTCACTGTTGGCTTGAGAAGTACAACTGACTTCCAAACAGTCTGGTATCTCCATAGTAAATCGGAAATGCAGTCAAGACATATCAAGGAAAAAAAAAATCACTAAACTACATGAAATGAGAAGCGTGTATTTGATTTTTAACATATGTGGATTAAAAGAAAAAAAAAGAACTAAGACCTATGTGTATATCATAGTATCAACATATTTTTACTGTTTTAAAGATTGCCTCTGATATATATACTATAAATTATATATATAAAGATTATATATAATATATAAAGATGTATATATTATAAATTATATAAAGATTATATATAAATTATATATATAAAGATTTATATATAATATATATAAACATATATATTATATATATATATATATAAAGACTGCCAAAAATAGTAAAAAAAGTTTTACCCCTTTACCTGTTTGACTTGTGCCTTCTATTGGTTTATTGACAGATTAATGTTGGCTCCACAATGTCCAGTTCTTTGTAGAGAAAAACAACTGTTATGTCAAGAAAAAATATCATGTAATACTGAGTGTCACTACATGTCTAATGAGAGAGGCAGAAAGTATTAAATTGAAAGAAATTAGTAGGGAAACATGTTGCCCAAGGATTTGAGGAGTCTTTGGGTTTAAAAGGGGGAAGTGAAATCTCCTGAAGACAGGACTTACCTACTAGGAAGAAAGAGTCACCCTTGGAGTCCTTAAGACAAAGAAGGAAGTTTATTATCAGGACTCAGAAGTCCAGAGAAAAAATGCTGAACTTAGGACTGGCCCTCTGTGGAATGGGAACAGCTTGCTTGTCTGGGGCTGGTATCTTTGGAAGGTTGTGAAGAGTCTGATATCTAGAGTACAAAGGTGAAAGTCTGGAAGCAATTCTTAAAGATAAGTGTTCGTATATAACTACCCAGGTGATGCTTTTAGGGGCAAGGAATGCATGAAAGAAAACAATTCCGGAATCCAGTGACTTAGTGATGATAGAACCAATGAGAAAGCCCACAGGTAAAGAAGACAGGTAGACTTCAGAATCCCAGCCCCTTGACTTACAGCTGTAAAGTGCAGAATTTTGTGAATATACAATAGACAATGGTTGAAAACACAGCACCAGAGTTGGCTAATCAAGTGTGATTGCTGAGCATACATAAGGGCCTGAGTCTAGATCTCTACCGTCTACATTAAAAAGCCAAGGAACAAGCCTTTACCCCCAGAGCTAGATAACCACACATAGGAGGACAGAAGGAACCCTAGAGCTCCCTGGTTAGGCCATTTAGCTTATTGGATAAGTTCTAGTTAGAAGAGGCATTGTCTAAAAAGAAAAAAAAAAGTATTGAAGATATCCAATATTGACCCCTGCTTCCACATGTGTGCACACATGAATATACTTACTGCCAATACAGCGTGCGCGCGCACACACACACACACACACACACACACACAATAAAATTTAAAGCATTACTTGTGACAATTAAATCAAAGTTTTAAGCAATGATCAGAATAATCATTTTCTAACTTAAATATGCAACATGATAAATACACACTAAAATCTTGAAAAGAATTAATGTACTTCTAATAAATATTTAACCATTATACAGGGACTTCGGTATGTCATGTTTTTATAGTAATCAGCGAACCATCCAATCTTGGAACTGTTTGGTATGCATTTAAATGCTTCCATATTCATAGTGAAAAAATAGAAACTGGTCTTTATAGGATTTTCACTTTAAGAGAAAAAGATGGACGTCTTGAGAAAATAGACATAATTAAGTAGTAAGATTGATATGGTAGTGCTTCTCCCTCAGATGCTCCCTGAAGGGCTCAGTGATAAAGTGAAGTTTGAGCAAACATCCAAGAGAGGACAAACAAAACAATTGTCTTTTTAGTGAGAATAATTAATTACATTTAATAGAATGAGGTTGAAACTTCTCAGAGTGGTAGATTCCTTTGTAGGTTTGTAGCTTGTTTGTAATCACTTTCATAATTCTTTTTCAGAACCCTGGGAGTCTAAGTGGCTAACATCACCTTCAGTGTCATATACCGTACCAACTTTCAAACATTCTATAAGCCATTGTTCATCTCCCCCACTAAGGAAAAGTTATGCTTCTTTACATGGGTGAAAGTTACTGATGGTAGGGACACTTAGTTAAAGCACATATTCCCCAATCTGTTCTACAAAGAACTTACTTTGTCATGGAATTTTACTAGTCTCAAACTTTTGAACCAATTCAAAATCCCCAGGACTGCACATAACTACTTCATTGTTAACACAACAATCTGATTTTTTTGTTTTTTGTTTTTATTTTTAGGTAAGAGTTAATGAACTCTGATAGTTGGCAAACAGTCTTTAAGACTAAAGGTGGGCTTGAACCCCATCAATGCTTAACATAAGGCAATAAAACTATTGTTGGCATTAAAATTGTTACTTTTTCTTCAGATATTTTTCCTAACATGTAAATGTATGTTTCAATATGCATAGGTGTCAAAAATTTTAATGAATTAATTAAAATTATTTTTTAACCATATTCTAAACATGGGTTTGTAAAAGATAACTAAAATTTTCATAAAGTTCAGTAATGGTCTCAAAGGTTTAAAAAAATCAGTAATTCTAGTCTTTGGGGGAAACAAAGTTTAACTATGAAATGTAAAATCTTTGTGTGTGTGTGTCCCTAGCAATAATTTCCATCAGGGATACTAGGGCTTGGAAAGGGGAATTATAATCATAATATCAGACTGGACCATTAGAAAGCAGAAAATCATATTGCCTAAATAGTATATATATATTTTTTAACTTAAAAGGGTATTCTAAGGGCTCAGTGATGCCCACTGGAAGGCAAGAAGGCAGTTTTGTTCTGGCAGAAAATAGGCACTGTATATATCTGGCAGGGTTTGCAGAGCACTTAACCTCTGTGCCTAGGTTCCTCCAGCTGTCAAGTCGGATAATAGTAATTGCCACCTTTCATGTGATATGAGCATGAGCTTTGACATCTCGAAGATGCCGCAACACCACAAATTATCATTAGGACATAATGCATGCATTCACATAAAACACCAGCACAATGCTCTTTTACCCATTATGTTATGTCTGTAAGTACTGTTCTTCCATGTTCTTGCATCGATTTAGACGAGAGAATATGATTATAGTAAGCCACTATCCACTGTCTCCATTTATGGAGGAAACGGTTTAGTTCCATCTTTGAGATATCCTCAACCTGTTAATTTCTTATGATCTTTGCAGCAAATTGCACAATAGCCCCTGAATTAAGCCTTTGGCACCTTTTAAAATGTTAGCTAAATTACTTTTCCTGGAATCTGGACTCATTGGGGGAAAGACTGGGGGAAGGAAATTAGCTAACAATATTAAAATTTTGGTTGTTTAACATTTAACTGAAATGCAAAGATGTGTTAAAGTGCTAACTAAACAGATAATTAGCTAGTAGTTGCAGCAGTGGGCTTTGTCTAAGTTTAGCAGTGAAATTAGATTTAGGAAATGTGAAAACAGGCAAAGAAATGTTCTCAAGGGAAACGGTGTCAGCACAGCTGAGGAATGTCACAATAGCTACCTTTTGTCAATTATGAGCATCATCAGCATCATCGGGGATCTATCTCCCCAGCAATGCAGTGCAAGGTTTATTCATGAGTGAACCTTGAGGATAGGTAATAGAAAGCAATGCTTGCAGGAAGATTGGAGAAGGTAGAAAGGAGAAAGAAGGGGAAGGGGAGGTGGTGATGAATAGAAGTAATCCCCCGGTGTTGAGAGACAGAATAGAAGACAGGTGAGGAAGAAGATAGAGACACTCAGAGACGGACTGGGTAGGAGGCTCTGTATTCTTGGAGGTGAGTAAAATATAAATCAGTGTGTTAAGGTGGAGAGATAGAGTGATTCAAAGTCTGAGCACAGCGTGCTCTTGGGCACAAAGCAAGCTTTAGTTTAGCAGCCAGAGGCTCATCTCCGGGTGGGTGATCTTATTCTTATTAGAGCGCATCTGTAGCTATCTGGTGGAGACTGCAGGACCTATGTAAAATTAATGGTATCAGGTCTTAGGACGGTGTCCTTTGCTTCCAGTGCCCCCGCAGAGTGTTCAAACGGTCCATCTTTCCTCTTCTTCCTACAGAACCACACACAGTGGCTCGGGCTTCAAGGTCAAGTCACTCTGGCTCTGTGTTGTACTTAGATGAGGAGGGCAGGCAGACAACCATTTGGGGTTGAGGGTGGGTTATGGTGAACCACAGACGCTCCTCTTAAGGGTAAACATTTAATACTTGCCGAGGTCACTTTTCTGCGAATATCCCAAAGAGAAACAAGCAAGAAATAAAATCACACGCGCGAGCATGCAAACGATCAGAGGGGAGAAAAAAAAAAAGCACGACCGCAGATGGGAGAAATCCATGGCCTCCTGTTGCCGGTCCCCTAGCGCAGAAAGTGAACAACCAGGCAGCCCGAGAGGAACAAGAGCTAGAGAGCAAACCTTCTGGGGCCCCTAGCGTCCTCCGCCAGCTCCGCTGACCCTTCCATCAAACCGCCCTCTTAGAGAAAGAAGCAAGCTAAAAGCCTGGACTAACGCAGGCCCGGGACAGCCAGGAGCTGGGATGCCCCGGGGAGACAGAAGGCGTGGCGAGTATCTCCTTTCAGTCCCCGCGCGGGGATGTGGAGGGAGAAGGCTGGTCCAGCCCGTGGCATCCAGCTTCCCAGATAGGGCACCTCCCGCTGCGGCCCCCGGAGAGCGGGCAATCGCATCTTGCCTTCCCCTCCCCTCCCCCCCCGCCCCCCGCCCCTGGTCGTCCCTGGTCCCGCTGGGGAAACCGCACCACTCGGGAGGAGAGAGATCCAGGACTGGGAGTCCCGCAGCCCTCCGCCTCGGTGAGCCTCGGAGTGCCCCGGCGGCCCCGTCCCCCGCGAGGGGAGGAGTGGGCGAGACCATCTCCAGCGCCGCGGAGGGGGGAGACGGGGCGGGGTCGAGGGGCGGGGCCGCCTACCCCGGTCGGTCCAGATAGCAGTGCCTCGGGAGAAGCCCGCTTTTCCAAGTGGATGAAGTTTTTTTTTTTTTTGGAAAGGGGGAGGAGCGTAAGGGGAGGGCGGGTGGGAGGGGACTCGGCGGGCGGGCGACCGGGCGTCCGAGAGCAGCCGGGCGGCGGGGAGGGCGGGCGGGCTTGTCCCGGTGGTGAGGGTCGGCAGCTTCCCCCCCCCTCCCACAGGGCGGGGTGGTTCGTTCCGAGTTCCCAGGAGTTCGCGGCGGGCGGGGACCGCGGGGAGGGGAGTGGCGGCGGCGGCGGCGGCGGCGGGCGGCTCCGGCTTCGAGCTTCGGCAGTGGCGTCGGCGACGACGGCGGAGTCGAGGCAGCCGCGAGCGCTCGGCCGAGGGGCGGCGGGCGGCGACGCGGCGCAGGAGCCGGGGGTTGAGGACACGCGCGCTGGCCCTTCCGCGCCGCCACCGCCGCCGCCGCCACCGCCACCCAGAGCCTGAGGCGCCGGGGCGCGGGCGAGCGGGTGGGCCGGGGCAGGGCGGGCATGGCGCGGACCCCGGGCCCGGCCCCGTTGTGTCCTGGAGGCGGCAGAGCACAACTTTCCTCGGCGTCCTCTCCCGCGGCCGGGCTGCTGCTGCTGCTGCCGCCGGCCCCGACGCCGACGCCGCTGCTGCTGCTACTCGTTCCTCTGCTGCTCTTCTCCCGGCTCTGTGGTAGGTGAAGCGGGTGGTCGCGGGGCAGAGGGAGACGCGGCGGGAGCGGCCGGGCGGCGAGGACGAGGCGGTTGTGCCGGGCGGTTGGCTGCGCGAGCGGCCGCCGCGGACTTTGCCTGGAAACTTTTCGCCGCGCCCCGGGCGAGGCCCGGGAAGGGCAGGGAGAGCGAACGAGGCGCCGGCCGCTGGCTTCCCGCCCCCCCCCCGAGGCCGCGCGGGTCTTCGCGCTAGGCCCCCGGGGCGGGCGGTGGAGCTCGGTGCGCGGAACCACGCGCGCCCCGGGAACCGTTACTTCCGAGCTGGTGCGCCCTCCGAAGAAGCGGAGAAGGCGGACTTCTGGGCTGAGGTTAGGATGCCGGGATGCACGTTGCAGCCTCCTCCTTTCTCCCGGTTGAAACTTGAGCCGCAAGTCCGGAAACCCTTCGGACACTAGCCGGAGCACTAAAGCCTTTGGGTCCACGCCTCCTGGCCTCCCGGAGAAGGCACCATCTTAAAAACCCACCCTGTGGCAGCATCCCCCTCCAGCCACGTTTGTAACCTGGCAACCTTTGGATCTTTGGGTTCAGCCCAGATGCTATCCACACGCTGCCTTCAAGTTGTTGGACGTCCTTCACGGTGCCCCTGCTTATTTTAGAAAACCTTGTTCTCGGAGACCCAAGAGTCACCTTTTTAAATACATATTGCATCTGCTGTCCCCTGGCTGTTGAAACAAGTAGCCTCGGGTTTCTCCCGTGTGTCTTTTTTTTTTTTTGCTCCACGTTTAGGAGCTAATTTCTTTGTAAGTTCTGTTCCCGGGATCTGAGAGTAGTTTAGAGTCCTACTTTTTAAGGATGATTTTTAAAAAATGATAAATTCACTTTTCATGCAAGAGAAGTAGATGCAGTGGTCAGTGGATGGCACTGATTGGTAAAACAAAGCCATCCGTTTTAGGAGATTAAATGTCTGCAATATTAAAATGCCTCAAGATGTTCATTTAAGGATTGCTAATGGGTAAAGTGAAGGAATAAAACTTAGATTGCTCAGTCACTGGTTCTCAGTGCATCATTAAATCTTAAAGCCGTTGTTCCACCAGTATTTATTATACTTATATATTTATTATAAAGGAGAGATAAGCACAGATTTCTTGAGATACACACAAATTTCTGTACTGTGATGCAGAAGAAAGAAAATCCTGTTATTGGCAGGTGAGTCAGGGTAGTGGTTTTGAAGGAGACGAAATTATGTTGAGATTGAGTGCCACTTAGAGACTGAGAATTTCAGTACATCTCCAGTGCTGTAAGGCAAGTTTCTGATCTACATGGAATGCAGTGTGATAAATGGTATGCCGTCTAATCCACAGTTTGCATATCCCTACTCTCCAGATGTTTGGTACTAGATGCACGTCTTAGCTCTGTCACCCTCTTTTAAATAAATATGAGGGTCTAGATTAAATTTGTATGTTGTTATGAACCATTGAGGAGAACTGTAGATGGTGCTTATGATTTCAGTTCCAGGATACTTGGAAGTAAGGGCTGATATAAGCATTTTACTGTCATGACTTAGTTTCTGGTAAATACAGGAGTCTTTGTAAGTCTGGAGGGCTTTATGTCTAGAAAAAAAAAACCCAGTGGGAGGTTGAATCTTTGTAAAAGTTGATACCGAAAAAAGAGTTTACATTGGTAATTTTATAGTGGCAATGAGTTACTGATTAATTTTGGGAACAAACATTAGTTTTTACATAGAAAAAGAAAATACATTTTAAGATCTTATATAGCGTTCTAGTGGGAGAAGGATGATCAGTTGTTTTAGAGCCCAATAAACTAAGCAGTATAGAGAAGTAAGTGTACTGTGATTTAGAGGAGGTGTAAAGCTTTGCATGCTGCTGTAGAACTTAGTGCTGCTCACTTAAAGGGTAGCCTTTTGGGGCCTGTGTTATAATACCCTGACTTGTGAGCTCTATTGCACTTAAAAAGTCAGCCCCTGTTGTTAGACTCCAGTCCTTGAATAGGGCACCAGTTGTCCTGATTCGGGGATGCAAACGAGTACAGAAACAGTTTTCTTGTAAACATACCCTTCAACCTGTTGATAGAAATGATAGAAATATGAACATTCCATAGCGCTAATAGTATTTGGCTCACACCCTTGATTGAGTAAACTCAGCTGTAGAGTTGAAAGATTTTTAGGCTTTAAAAGATGACCCTATGGGATTGCTACTCAGAATGATGTGATGTTCTATTATTTGCAGTTTTATTTTTCTTTTTATAAGTTGTTTTGGTAAGTTGTTTACACTTATCATTGCATTAACTAGCCTGGGTAATATCATTTTAATTTGTTAAAAGTTTCCCTTATCACTGGTAGACCTTCTATTTAAAAATACATATATGCCAAAGTTGCTATGTGTTTCAAGATTACATGAAGAACTAAACTTTTTCTCTCCACGGATGGGAAGCTAGGTAGGGTCTCACTGTGTAGTTGAGATTGGCCTCAAATTCCTGATCCACATCTTTTACCTTCCTAAATTCTGGGATTATAAATATGCAAACCCATTTCTGATTTGAGACCTGATCTTTTTTTTTTTTTAATGAGAATTTCACAAGTGGATAAATTACCAATTTTTAAAAGTTTAATACATTTCTACTTATAATGCCCAAAGAACCAAGCTTATATGATACTTCACTCAACAAACTTAATTTCTTTAATTCTGAAATTCCATATTACTTTGTGATGATAATTACCAATTGATAAATTATTATATGTGTCTCGTGTTTTCTTTCTACATTTTTTTTTTCTGAGAGGTTGAGAATATTGTGTTAGCAGGAGCGTGTCATTAAAGAATTAGAAGATAGAAATTTTGACCCTTCTGGGGCCCCATTTATTTTTGGGATAGGCCACAATGCTTCTGCCATCGTACCAAGACTTTATCTTATGTCAAATGTTTAAAGATGGTAGAAAATAAGCTGTCATATAATGCACATCTTTGAATACTTTTAGGTACTTTATAAACACTGGGGAACACAACTTGTCAGTGTCTTGTCCTCAAAACACTTTCAGTGTTCTGATAGACAGAAAGGGAATAGATGATTAGCATACAGTTTGGTGTTTCTGTAGAAATTACGCATGATGTCCTGTGAGTTTCTTGAGGTAGGAGAATATAACTCATTATGTAAAAAGACGTAAATGAAAAGATGAAATTCACTTTTTTGTGTATGGTGAAGGTGTATGTTTGTGGGTGTGTGCGTATTTATCTAGGGATGGAATCCAGGGAATTGCTTATTCTAAGCATATTTACCACTAAACTGTAAAAATTCTTACTTTAAAAATAACTTAAAAATCAATTGAGTCAGATCTTGAGATTAGACAGTTTAAGAAATAAGATGTCTCTTTCTCATTTTTTCTCGCTCACTCACTGCAATTTATGGTTTAATCACTAAAAGTCATTCTAGTTCTAAATGAAGACTGCCACTTACTGAAAGTGAATCCCTGGCAGGGTTCTTAGGATTTTAAACGAAAGAAGAGACTGAAATACTAAGAGTACATGGGTGTGGTAGCTACTGTATGCTACCTTTTATTACATTGTACATTAGAAACTGTTGAGTCTAGCATAGATGACTCTTCATCCTAAATAGTTGTTTTCTAATTAACTGGCACTTCATATGTTCATGACTGTATAAACATCAGTAGTCCAGAAATATTTATTAGATATACTTTCTATGAAGGTGTAGCTATTTCAGAATATTACAGTACAACCAAATTAAATGTGTGTTAATGTGGAAAGTATTGGAATCCTCCCTCACTGATATTGAGTATGTTTTAAGATTTGGGAGTTTTTCATAGGGTCACTTAGAAAATTACTGATTGTAATGAACATGGGCTGGAGAATGGAAGCGAGAGACAATTTGGACTCTACATTCTGTCCATATCATCAAGTCTATATTGAAAACATGAATTACCAGAATGTTGACTGAATTTAGAAGCAAATAAGATAAAGACTTGCCTACATAGCATCAGGAAGAGGCATAGCTATGGAGCTGTGTTGGTGTGCCTTATTTATGTTAGGAGAATGTCAGCCTTGTTTATATTTTGAGAATCTCTTATTTGAAATGCTTGGGATCGGGTATGTTTCAGGTTTATCTTATGTGTATGGATGATTTGCTTGTCTTTATGAATACTACACGTGTGCCTGGTGCTCATGGAGGTCAGAAGAGGGTGTCAGATCCCCTGGCACTAGAGATGAAGATTGTTGTGAACTTTCTGTGGGTGCTGGGAACTGATCTTAGATCCTCCACAGGACTACTGAGCTGATAGTTGAATATTGGGTTATGCGGATAGGTACTACGGATGATCCGTCACGATAGGACTGAGGTTCTAAAAGTGAAATGTTTCACATATTCCTTATACACATAGCTTTGAAGTAATTTTATAGTGTTTTCAGTAATTTTGTGTATAGTGTGGAATTTTTATACTTGAGGCATTATGTGAAAATAATTTTTTTGAGCATTTTGAATTATAGCTTTTTTGTTAATAGATAGGCTCAACCTATTCACATATTTACACACACACACACATCTACAAACACACATCTACAAACACACACATTAGTAGGTAGCTTAGAAATTCTGTTATGCATCTTGCATCTGTACAGCTAGAGAAATAAAACTTTCCATTTATTGCTATTCATTAAAAACTAATTGAAAGAAGATGGCTATGATAATCTTATTTAAAAAGCTAGTATTTTGACATTCTATAATTTTATCTATCAAAAATTGTATGTGTATTTCTATAGATTGTTGTGTTAAATGTTAATGTCATCATAAAAATTTGACAGTAAGCACTATATAATTTTCGAAAGAAAAGACATTTAATTAATAATTACTGTTAGTATGTAAATTGTGATAAATTCAAATAACATTAGGACAATAATGGAATTTTAAGCTTTCTTTGTACCAAGCATTCAAAAAACACTTAACTATCCAAACACTATTAATCATAAATTATTAGTCATAAAAGTCTGACACTAATGTCATACTTTTGGGTTTTTTTAATATATTTTTGCAAAATTGCCTTTTAATTCTTAAAGTCATAAACTTTCTTGAATTTCATTAAATTTGCGATTTAAATATTTTAAAATTGCTTAGTTTGTTTTTAGACACAGTCTTACTGTGTAGCTGTGACTAGCTTGGAACTCACTTTGTAGAACAGGTTGGCCTCGAACTCAAAAGAGCTCCAGTGTACCTCTGCCTAATAGGTTCTGGGATTAAAGGCATGCTTTACCACACCCAGTCTATATATTTCATTGTATGTATGTATAGTATGCATTTCTGTGTGGGAATATATGTAGATGGGTATGTATATGGCAGCCAGAGGTAGAGGTTAGCAATCTTCATCTCTTCTCTATTATTTACTGAAGTCTCTCACTTGAACCCACAGTTGAGAGAGAGATCTGGCTAGCCTGAGATTACCTTGCCCTTTCCTCCCATGACTGGAATTACAACCTTCCATCATTTATGTGGGTGCTGGGAATTTGACCTCCAGTACTCTTTCTTACTTGTGTGCAAGCACTTTAACAACTGAGCCTTCTCCCGAGCCCTAAACAATTTTTTATTTGTAGTAGATTCTGACAGTTTAATCACTATTTTGGGTTTATTGGGAACCTTTTAAGAAGGGTGGATTTGAAGTTTTTGTCGTAAGTGGGTCTCTTATAGGTCATCAACGTAACATTTTTGTGAGAGGTGCCTCACATTTGTCTTGATTCATCTATATTGCACTTTCTGTGGTTTTTAGAAAGGATAATTTATGCTTATTTTGTGACTTTCATGGGTTTACTTTAATGTAATGCCAAAGAAGGTTATTTTTCTTGTAGGCTTATTGATTACCATCATTCTACTGACTGGGTAAGTAGGGAAGAGCCACTGTATTGTATAGATCCTAAAATGGAATAAGAGACATGTATAAGAACATACCTGCTTGTAATTGGATTGAATAGCTAAAAAAATGGAAGTATAGCTTTCAATACTTTGTGATTCTGTAGGCTTAAAATAATGTAAGCATGTGCTTCTATATATTAAAAAGAGATGGCAATTGTTTTGGTAATGTTATTTGGTTTCCTTTAATAATGCTTTAAAAAACATTTTAAATAGATTGGCTATTTTAGAATCTTCCTAGAAGAAATAAAATAGCTAAATTAAGGAGAGAAAGCCAGTATGAATAATCTCAGATGGTCAGGGTCAGCGAGAAGAGTGGATGGTTTCAAATCTCAGTTACTAGGGAAACTTTCTTAGTCGAGCTTCACTGTGCTCTGTGGACATGAGGTCAGCAGTTTTCAGCAAGGTTGGAGAGCTTGAGGTTCTGAGATTTTTCCAGAGACATTTTCAGATTCTTTGCCCAGATGATTTCTACTTGTTACAGCCTTTTTGTTTACAACTTGACCAGACATGAATACTTTCCGAAAGAAATACACTGTAAAATCGTATCACTATTTTGTACTCTCCTATGCTTGTCATGCAGGGCACCCAAGTTCCTTTACTTCAAAGTTTAACAGCAAGATCAAGTTTAGCCTTAAATGAGCCTGTGTACAAAGGAGTATAGTAGGACCCACAGAAGTTTGCTTTCCTAATATTATATTAAACAGTTTAAAAAGTACGTGGCATGAGATGATCAAATACCTTTTCAGCATGTAATTGATAGCAAAATTGTAGATATTTTATGTGCTAAAGTGTTGTCTTTCTTTCCTTCTTTCTTTCTTTCTTTCTTTCTTTCTTTCTTTCTTTCTTTCTTTCTTTCTTTCTTTCTTCTCTCTCTCTCTCTCTCTCTCTCTCTCTCTCTCTCTCTCTCTCTCTCTCTCTCTCTTTCTTTTTTCTTTCTTTCTTTTTTTTTTTTTCTCCTGAGACAGGGTTTCTCTGTGTAACAGCCCTGGCTGTCCTGGAATTTGCTATGTAGACCAGGCTGGCCTCAAACTCACAGAGATCTCCATGCCTCTGCCTCCTGAGTGCTGAGATTTAAAGTGTGCACCACCACCACTTTGCAGTCTTTAAAGTCTTGTTGGCATTTTGTGCTCACAGATCATTTCAATTTAGATACCACACGCAATGCACTCAGTAGTTAGATCGATTGTGCCTGGTGGCTATCACTTCAGACACTGAAGCACTAAACTATAAATTGTCTCTAAGGTAGGTTTTGACTTTGGGTTTAGGATCACATTGTTCTACCTACTTAGAGCCTAAAATGCTTATTCTAAGAATGGCTTTCCTCATAAGGTGTCCCTTCTCTCACCATTGCTTACATACAGTGAGACTATAAATCCATTAACTAACGCTTTTATGTTTAGAATAGTGCTGATAGGATTTTTCTATGGAATATTCATTCATCTTTGGGAAAAAATAGCATAATTAGTGTATTTGGGGATGGGTAGAGGTATATACTATATAATTAATATCTGTCAAAGTGTGGATTAGATTATTAGTGGCCTAGGAAATTGTTTCATGAACTATTCTATTTTAATTCTTTTTTGTGAAGTGCTTATTATGTTGTAAAAGCTATGCTGTGCAAACCATATTATTGGAGATAAGAAACTGTTGAGACGTATTTTAAGTTTGAGGTACAAACTAGGGAAGATTGATAGACCTGGCTTTGTTAACTGAGATGTTTTCCACTGTGGTTTGTTTTGTGTGTTGATTTCTCATCGGTATTTTTATTTTGAATTTGAAGAGATTCAAATTCGACCTCTTCGGAGAAATGTAAATTTTTTCAGTGCTATTGTAAAATCAACTGTGTATTATTTAGTGAGTGTGGATTTAGTTTAAATAGTTTGTAGTGTATTTGTGTGGCACCTTTATGATGTCATAAAGTAGGGAAACTTAGTATTTATTATTTTTCTAATAGAAATATATTATGTCATTTTATAATAGAAATATACCAGAGCTTTTGTTGAAAAGACATGATAGTAGCAAGTGAAAAATATAAAAATAGGTTCAACTCAGGAACAGAACATTACAATTAAGAGTGAGTAAGAAAAAAAGGATTAATGAACACAGTATTGGAAAACTGTGACAAGATCCACCTTCTTCATAAATTACTTCTGTGAACTGGGTATGATAGAGATGACAGACTCAGAGTCTGGTGGTGGTAGAGCATGACTTTAATCTCAGCACTCAGGAGGCAGAGGCAGGCGGATATCCGTGAGTTTGAGGCCAGCCTGATCTATAGACCAAGTTCCAGGACAGCCAGAGTCACACACAAAAACCCTGTTTTGAACCCCCCCCCCCCCAAAAAAAAAAGCTGGGTATTTTTTCAACCATTGTTTGAAGACATAATAAAATTTCTTAGATGTATCTATCTACACTGAGTAAAATTCCTTTCCTAATGGTCTGGTCATTATGGATTCAGTTTTTAAACTAGTGATAACTGTTTATTGTTTATGCTCCAAGTTCACCTGGTTTAGAAATCTGTTAGAACCTGTATTTCTAAAAAGTGTTTTGTATTTTTTTTAAAAATCCCTTTTACTTATGGCTCGGAGTGGGATAGGGGTGATGTACACAGAACACTTGAGCCTTGGTTTAAGTGTGCTAAATCAGCAGCATTGTTTCACTAACTTGTAAGTCTGCTTGTGTCAATAGCTGGAATAGCTACTCTGAATCTTTGTAATTCTTGTAAAACTTGAAAGTTTTATATATAAACAAATAACTAGCAGAAGAGCAAAAGCATGCCAGTCATGCATTTGTGTTCAGTACCAGTTCTCATAATTGCTTCCTCATTCTTAGACACAATACTCAAGCGAAGCGAAATTTGACATAGAAATGGCAGAAGCCACAGTTCCTTTACAAGTTTCTGTGTTTGTTGTACATGTTGAAGCTGCTATAGACCCTACAATTGACTGGTTTTGAAATTAAAAAGTATATCAGTCTAGGATTGGTAATAATAATGAACACATCTTTCTTAAAAAAATAAGGCTATCTGGTTAACCTGTTATTTTTTTCTGTATTTAAGAAGATAGTTCAGAAATAAAAATATATTATTTTCATAGGTTAGTGAGAATACTGGAAGTAATTAGTAATTATGATACTGATTTTGGGGCTGCATTGTTGATTAAGCTTATTTGTGTATGTATACACACACAGATCTGGATGTATGTGAAATATTTACATATATAAATAACCTGCTATTTTTTTTTAAATAGCTTTCCAAAATCTCTTGTCCTCCAAAGCCTTATTTTTGATGATGTATTTTAAGATGCACTTTTTCTGTGAAGACACTTCTGTTGCTTTGCTGCCCTCTACCGTCGTCTGGAGCAGTGGCTGTGTTTGTGTTCATAGCTGTTTCCCTGGGGCATGGTTAGAGAGAGTTAAAGAGTGGGTTGAATAACATTGTTTAAGTATAATAAGGCCTAAGTAGTTATTACATTTGATCTTGTTATGCAAAAGTTGAAGGGCTTAAAAATAGGAGGGAGAGGTAGAAGCTGGTTACTGACTATTAATCAAACCACGATACCATAGAAATCATGCACGTGCCATGGTAGATTCATGATAGCTACTCTTCTTAGGCTTATAAAACTCAGTAATAAGATTAATACAAAATTCATATGTATATATGTTCAAATATATGGCATCTCTAAAAACACCCAGGTATAGCTGAAAAAAACATTAATAAGGCTTAAAAGAGACATAAGTAAAGTTCACCTGGGTAAAACTGTTATTTCAAACAGGAAATACACTTTTCTTTCTTTATATTGAACATAAAGCATCCTTTTGTAATAGTCCTTAAGACATGTATAGTTTGTTTATTTATTTACTTTTTCAGTACTAGGGTCAAGCACGCTCCCACTGAGCTGTATACCCTTAACCCAAGACATATGAAGTGTCTGAAGATCTTCATAGAAGGAGGAGGAGGAGAGAGAAGAGCACTGCTGTTACTTTATACCTATTTCAAATCTGTAAAATGGAATAAATTATACTCCATTCATAAAATTTCTGTGAAAATGAAGTTGTACTCTAGATCTAAGTGTTGTGGATCAGGGCCTGGTGGTGCAGGTCTGCAATACTAGGCTACCTACGAGGCTGAGACAGGATTTCAGTTGCAAGTTCAAGACCACCACCAGCCTAGCAGCATAGTCAGACCTTGTCTCTAAGTAAAAAGTGAAAAGAGATTTTAGCTTTAGCTCAGTAATGCAGCACATGACTAGCTTGCATGGGGCTTTTACTTCTTTCTGTTTCCAGTACCATAAAATAAATGAAAGTTAAGTGTGTGGAATTATAGGAAGAATCTTTTACTGCTGATAAAGGAAGACATGAGGAGGACTTTATATTTTTAGCTGAATTGTGAAGGAAGAAACATTAACATTTCCCTTTATAAGGGAATCTAGTGAAATAGAAGATGGTAAGTTGAAAAAAATCACTGGCGTGAAGATTCCAGAAGGAATCAGTGTTCCTGTGGCATTTTGACATGAACTTTATAGAGGCAAGTGATTGCTTTTCTTGGCTGAGGTTAGACTGGTAGGCAACTAGGAACTCCTCCTTCCCCCATAGGCTCATGTATGGGAACATTGGCTTGATCTCTCGTAGCTGAAATATATCATGATCTGTTCCCTGTCCGTCCTTTCTGTGTATGGTTGGAAATGTCATCAGTTGAGTTCCTGCCATTATGAACTCCATCCCCCTAGAACCATAAGCCCTAATAAACTA
This sequence comes from Phyllotis vaccarum, assembly GCA_033318265.1. Taxonomy (NCBI): domain Eukaryota; kingdom Metazoa; phylum Chordata; class Mammalia; order Rodentia; family Cricetidae; genus Phyllotis; species Phyllotis vaccarum. Next base: position 51,552,536 of record JARWLC010000019.1, on the reverse strand, counting down.
ATTTCTTCCTTATGTTGTATTTAGTCAGTGCTTTTTCACAGCAACAGAAAAGTGACTAATAAGTAATTGATAACAGGAGGAGTGTTGTATGAAGAACCTGACCACACTGTTTTTTGAAGGGACTTGGAGAACTTTGGGAATTTGCACTAGCAAAGCTGTTGAATTAAACAGAGCTTGAAGAGTCATTGTTTTAGGAACCTGTAAGACAGTAGTGCTGGGAGTAATGTGGACAGGGAAGACCTGGCTTGGGAGGTTTCAGGGAAAGAACAAAGACTCTTCTTAGCAATTGGGCTGCAGAGGCATTTGTGTGATATTGGCACATAATCTGATTGTATTATGTCCTTGTCCTGAGAACTTGCCCGAAGCTAAAGTGAAAGTAGCAAACTAATTTCTTTCCAGAGAAGATTTGAGGATAGTTGATTTGGATAGTAAATGACAAAGGTATTATCCTTGGCTGTAGTGGAAAACAGGCATTACCACTTTGACCTAGAGGTGTGGCCTTTGGGCCTTGAGGCCTCAGTATATGGGGTGTGGCTAGGCCCTTCAGCTCTCTTCTGCCAAGTCTACAATAAGAAAAAAAAGTAAGTGGGGAAAAACAAAGGGTGATTTAAAGAGGAACAGAACACTGGGAAGTTTAGGATTGCAGTAAAGTCATGTGCTGAAAAGGCAGTGCACAATTTTTAGATATTAGGGCCTTTAAGAGAAATCTCTGCACAGTGTAATAGGGAAGGTTTCCTGGGACAAGACTCCCCCCAAGCCTCCAACTTGTAAAAAAGATCAAGGGGTTTCTTTCTCCTAGAAAACCTTTGCATATGGAAATTTCTGTTCATCTTAGAGAAACTACTATAAATGTCTATGTGGGGCAGGGTCCATCCCAAGCTGGCATTAGAACTTGGCCGTTTTATCCACATCCTGCTATTTTTAGAAAAAAGAAAGATAAGAGACTGAGAGTATAGTGGATTCTTCCTCTGCAGTTTCAGAGAGCTATTGAATCCAAGCAATTCATGATAGGGATGATTTTTCTCAGGTTCAGGCCCTCTGAAGGTGAAGCCTGGGTTGTGGTGGAAACCATATCTCCCCAAAGTGTTGGAGATGCTAGCGAAATGTGACGTATGGCAAGGAGAGCTTTATACAGGGAGTAAAACATTCCAAGAGAAAAATGAATGTTGCAGACAGCAAACCTGGGGGGTGGGGGGTGGGAGTGTAACCATCTAGGTTTTTTGATTCTGAAGACCAAAATACTGGACATGAAATTAGAGTGATTTAGTGTTTGCCCTGTTAGGTATTCAGTCTTGTTTTGGCCCAGTTTTTTTTCTCATTGTGCTTGGAATAATGATGTGTATTCTGGGCTATTTTGTGTTAAAAGTATGTAATTTATTTTTCATTTAATGAAGTCATGAATAAGAGATTGCTTTAAGTCTGAGACTTTGGTTTTTTGAGCAGTATTGACACTATGGGGGGACTAAATGCGTTCTGTAGTATGATATGGCCATGAGACTGGGGGAAGGGGCTGAATATGGTGGTTTTGATGAGAAATGTGTCCCATCCCTACTTGTGCTTGAACAGTTGATGCCAAGTTATTGGCTGTTTGGGGAGGCTATGGAACCTTTAGGATGTGGATCCTCAATTAAGGAAGGTACCGGGGTGGGCTTGGAGGGTTTCTTGATTCCTCTCACTTTCTGTTTCTTGTGCCTGATTCTCATGTATGAATGGAAATATGCTTCCCTGGCATTATGGAGGAACTGGAAATCTGTTCTTAAGTTGTTTAGGCTAGACCATTTTATCACAGCAGTGGGAAAGTAAAGATTTTCAACTCTGATTGAGTGTACATTAGTAGACTATTAGTGCTATATCACTGCTATGGAAAGAAGGGGGGGCTTGGGAAGACAGTATTCTAAGATAAATGACATGTTAGGACTTGAATGACTGAGAATTAGAAGTACTTGATATCATTATGATTCAGGAAGGAGTTAGATAAGAACTTGAATTTCCCCTCTAAATGACTAGGAAAGGGTAGTGATGACACTGATTAATCTACTCATCAACTATAGTGCCTATAGAGCATATTGTTTTGATGTTCCTGAAAATGGCATGTAGGAGGTTGGCTGTGGCATTGAGGATGTTAAGACTAAGACTGTATGTGGTTAGCTATCTGCACGATAGTAAGGCACAGTGGAAGAAGAATGGGAATCGAGAGGAAAAGCAGAAACAAGACCTAAAAAAGTAGAAACCAGAGCGGATCAGATGTTAAAGATGAAAGCTGTCAGAAAGAGGGAGAAAGAAAGGATAGTTTGGAGGGGTTGCATGCCGTGATAACTGGGGCATCTCTCAAGACAGTGGTGCCCATGGGTCAATAAAAGGTGTGGTGATAAACCATTTTGTTTCAGGCAACAGTGTCTAGTTTAACCACCTATATAATGGAAGCCCATCAACTGACGTGGTAACACATCACCTCAGAGTAGATAGTGAGCACTATTACCACCAGGGACTCTATGCAGAAGAAGCATACCAAAGGAGATGCGGAGAGTGGAGACTCTAGCCTGCAAGTTCCCAGTTATACACACTACTTCAGAATTCAGTGTTCTGACTTCAGAAGCATGGTGTGCCATGCTTCTTATGTAGAAGTACAATGTGCCAGGTAGTCTGGCTGCCAGGTCATGTCTGCATTTCCTCCTACAGCAGATAGAGTTTGGCTGGTAGAATGCTTGCTTAGCACGCATGGGCCCTGCGCAGTATCCTTATCATCACATAGCCACATATTGTGACTCACACCTGTAATCTTAGTACTTGGGAGGGTAGAGATGAGAGATCAGGAGCTTGGAGTTGTTCTTTGGGGTCAGTCTGGAATATGTAGGACCCTGACTAGGTGGAGAATAGAGGAAGAAAAAAAAATCTTTTAATAAGTAGGCAATTAGATTTGCTAGTTAGGAAGAAAACACTGACACGTCAAGGACTCAACTTTTATTTTATTAGATTATTTGTGTGTGTGCATTTGTGCGTGGCCAGGCAGTACAGAAAAGGGCATCAGATCAACCTGAATAGGCAGGAGTAGCAGTTCCAGGTAATAGTTGTAAGCTGCTCAGTGTGAGTGCTAGGAGCCAACTCAGGACCTTTCTAAGAGCATTGAATGCTCTTAACCTCAAAGCCACTTCTCTGAGCCCCAAGAAAAGGACTTGAGGAAAAAAATGCCAAACCACAATGTATTATCTAGTGAAGGGCTGGTGACCATTTGTAGATGGACGAATCTCTCCCACCTGCCAGTACCTGAATAGACACTCAGAAGCTTATATTAATTACAAACTAGTTTATGACTCAGGCTTATTGCTAACTAGCCCTTTTATTTCAATTAATGTATTTCTTGGCTTTGTGGTATTACCTGTTCAATTGCATCTTGCTTCCCCAGCCGCTTGCAGTGTCTTCTCCAACCCTGAGTTAGTTCTCCCTTTATCTCTTTTGGATTCCCTGCCTGGCTTTCTCCTCTCTTGCCATAGACCAGAACAGCTTCTTTAGTAGCCAACATTAGCAACACATATTCACAGCATACAGAAATACCTGACAGCACTTTATCTTTTCTGTCCAATCAAAAAGGAAGGTTTTAACTTTAATGTAGTAAAATTATATTTTGGCAAAATTCATCAGTCACTTCTCCCTATATCCTGCAGAATATCTGGCAGTTTGTTCTACAAAGTAGGAACCATCTCGCCTTGATTTGGTGAAGTTTAGTGGTGACTTTCTTATAGGTCCTTCATGTCTAGTTTATATAGCAATAGCACACTGCCAAGCAGTTGAGCCAAGAGCAGATTCTTGCCCAGAGCCAACTTTTGCCACAAGTAAACTTCATATGGAGTTTCTTCAATGTCCATACTCCTCTTTGAAGTAATTGGTACTGCCAGGAGTAGACATGTCTCACTGTCTAGAAAAGTCTAAATTCTTAAAACATTTAAAATGTCATAATCTGTAGGTCTTTGAAGTGTTTGGAGATTACCTGTTTAATTGAAATATCTTTGTATACCTAGTAAACTTAACTAACATGACTATAAGTTTGGTTATCATAGATGACTAATTATTAATCTATATTTCCTAATTATACATTACAATCTTAAATGAGTTGCATAAACATAATGCCTTAAAGGAGAGTAGAAATATACATATAACAAAATTGAATTTGTGTCAATAAACTAAAATCCATACCAATGTAAATTTTTTTGAGATTAACAGTTGTATTTTGGATTAAAGTAGATTCAATCCTCTGCCTTTTTAAAAAAATCATTTCTATATCTTCTCCCTCTCTAGAAAGAGATTGGCTTTTGACTATTAATCATTTATAACTAACCCCTTTTAAAGAAAACAAAGATTTATAAACAGTATTTGGGGAATTTGAGCATAGCTGACTAGGGTACTGGCAGTCTTACAGGAATTCTGAGAAATTGAATTATGGTCAAGTGTTGACTGTAGTACTCTGTTAGGCTGCATCATCTCAGCCATTTGCCTTGAAGCTGCTGTGGATGTTGGATCATCTGGGCCATCTGTTATTGGAGACTTTTCAGGGATCTTGGTCGATCAAGCCATATTATCCTGGAAGAAAATTCATAGGTTTTCATCTTCTGTGGAAACAAAAGCAGAACCTCTTTTCCAGAGCAACATATCCTTATGCCCAAATTTTGAAGTCAAGATACCCTTAAAATGTATATGTTGGTTTAATTTAGCAGCCTTTACAATTCAATGTCTTATAGCATTTAAAAATCCCAAAGACAGCACAATAATGTACGCTATCTAGACTCTGTGTATTTTTCGACTTTAAGTGACTTTTTAAAAAATAACACTTTTACTGTCTCTTTAAGAAATTTTTTTAAAACTATTTTTTAGTATAACTGACCATTTAAGCCTACGTATATTTTTACACACATATAGAGGTGAGGTTTTTTGTTTTTTGTTTTTTTGTTTTTTTGTTTTTTTTTTGTTTTTTTTTTTTTTTTTTCCCCCATCTGAATCTGTGCACCCGCAACCCTTTTCTGACCAGGAGAGTTTTTAAGTTGCTAAGCTGTGTAAAGCAGTAGCTGGTTACTGGCTCAGATTTCTAATATGTTGCATGTTACAGTGAGTCATGCTTATGGCTTTTCCTCTGGAAAGCAGCATTTAAAAAGTGTGCAGCTCTGCTCTTAATCTTGAGGGCAGAAAGACCATAGGAGCCTGCCATTTTACTACTAAAACCCACCTTGTCTAGGGGTCATGTGTTTATACCACGGCCTATAATGAGTAACATAAACTAGGAAGCTGTTCTTGACTTCATTTTAGAATCTTTTTTAAGCTCTTTCAAATCTATGTGGATCAGTGCTATGCTGGGTGCTAATTCTACTCAAAACTTTCTCAGTCCCACCTATCCTTGTGGTCAGAACCAATCTCTCCCATCCACAGTCTCACAGCTGCTTATAAAGTAATCAGAAGCTTATATTAATTACAAACTATTTATCCTATAGCTTAGGCTCATTACCAACTAGTTCTTAAATCTTAACTAATTTGTATTGCCAAGTGGCTAGTGGCTTATGGTATAGTCATATCTTGCTTCTCCTTGCAGATCACAGCATCTCCAGACTCTGCCCATGTCTCTCTGCTTGGATTTTTGGCCTGGCTATAAGCTGCTTTGCTGTAGGCCAGAACAGATTGTTTATTAACCAATGGCAGCCACACTTATTTACAACATACAGAAAGGCCATTCTACAACAACCTACTCTGGGGAAAGATAAAAATGAGAGAAAAGAATGAATTACTTCATTAGAAACTGAAGATATGTGTTCCTCATTTATTTGTGATTGTGTTAGATGGTTGAGTTTGCATAGTGGAAGGGTAGCACAGGAAGACAATGATAATCAACAAGCTAGGAAGATGTGTTCTTAAGACTTTCAGCCCTCCGTTGTTTAAGGTTTAAGGGTTAAGTATTTTAAGGTTCAGCGACTTGGTCTGGTATTGTTATAGTGGCCTAAATATGACATTAAGAGTTCTCAGTTAACAAGTGCCAGGAACTTAACTAAGGCTAAAGTAAATGACTGAAGGATATTGAGTGATGCAGACACAGAAATTAAGAACAGAGGAGGCTACTTGGTACCTCGAAGTACACGCCAGATACCATTTCAGAGTCTGCTTAGGACTTTACTTGCTGCCTTTTAAAAACACCAAATATTTTAGCTTGGCCTCTGACACTGACTTTCATGAAATTGGATAGATGTTAGATTTGGTGACACAGACCTGTAAAACCAGCTCTGTGAGAGAGGCTGTGGCAGAAGGATCATGCATTTCAAGGCCTTCTAGAGCAACTTAGACTCTGAAAAAGTCCCAAAACATCTAGAGATAGGGCATGATTGTAGAGTACTTGGATAGCTGCAGTTCAGTGGTTAGCCATCCAGCTGCTGTCCCCAGACCTAACGTTTTGCTGTGGCTCAGGAAAGTACATTGCCTGCAGTTGCCCATGATAGAAAAATGATAGAAAAGCTGTTTCTTGTCCAATGAACTTTTATAACTTTTAAACTTTGGGGGGATGGGAGCAAGACATGGGAGCTGCATATTGGCTCCAGCAAGTTTTAGGGGAAAAAATAAAGAGGAGGGGCTCGTCTTTTGAGTTGAGTTGAGGAAAATGAATCGTGGAGAGAGGAACGTTACAGGAGAATTTGATCTGTAATGATTTTAGTGGCATAGTTTGAGGGTAAATCAGTATGAGTATTGGCTGGAGGAAAGTGGAGTAAAACAGTGAAGAATAAGTTGTAAATCAGCACAGAAGGCACAAGTTGACAGAAGCTGAACTTGAAAAATGTAAATGATGGTGTGGTAGTGATAGTTTTATGTTGGTGGATTCAAATATTTAATTGGGCCCTGAGTTTAGAGATGATTTTAGGTACCATGAAAACGTAAAACATTAGCTAACTAATAAAGCTTAAAATAGTTTCGTTGGAACTTACTGTATTTTTGAAGGAAGGATACAGTGCCCAAATACTGCATAGTTTTTTATTTTGTCTAACAGTTTAGAAAAAGAGAAATAGTAAAAGAAAAATATTTGATACTTAAGGAATAGAGGAATTATATAAGAAAAGTAATATGAGGATTGATTATAAACACTATGTTCTAGCTTAGAATTAGAATGGTAATGGTAGAAATGGAAGGGAAAGGTTTAAAATAAGATTATTAGAAGAAAACAAATAATGCTTTCATGATCCCCAAATATGAAAATGAGTGAATTAGACTTTTGTCTCTGAAAAGTAAGAAAGTAGTATATTTGTTGAGTAGGAGGTTGAAGTGAGAATCAGAAATTGTATGGAAGGATGCATTAGCTTCCTATGGATGCCATTGAAGTGCAAACCAAGTAGTCACAGGCCTGGATCCTTTAGGTTCTATAATCTAAAAGTCAGAAGCCATGTTCTAAGACAAATTCAAAGTCTTCCTTGCAAACTAGTTCCTGCGGCTGTTGTCACTCTCTGTTGTATGCAGCTGTACCGCTCGAGTAACTGCCTCTGTTGTCAACTAACTCTCTGAACTGAAGTTGTAGGATTTCTATTTTTTATTAGATTGGGTTGTCTTCTTTTAGATTTGCAGGAGTCTTTTACATGTGCTAGATTTGAACTGTGTTAGCTTTTGTATTGCAAACAATGTTTTGTGCTTTTCACTTACTAATGAAGTCTTCATAAATGCAAGTTTAATGTTTGTGCAGGTCATCAAAACCAAAGTTTTTCTCTGATACAGTATCTTAAAAGATTTGCCTTTAGTGAGATGGAATTTACCTCTGTGATCTTATGTGCTGGGTTCCATATTTCATTTTCTGTTGACTGTCTGCCGTCACCATTTGTCCTGTTTTGTGTGTTTGATCAGTCAAGTCACTCCATATGGGTTTAGTTTTTTACTTTATTTAATTAGAAAATAAATGGTAATATCTTATTATCAATATGCATGTGTCTGGACTTAAACTTAGTAGACTTGTACATTTATGAATATTTTACCCATAAGCATACTTAAAAGTACCTTTGTGAATTTATAAAGAGCAAAGTTCAAATTGAACATGCTTAAAGTTTTCCAATTATTTCTTCATATTGTATATTTTGCTACTTTTTGTATATACCATGTTTTTATCTTGCTCTTATAAAAAGTTCCGTGATGTTTTTTTCATTTTTTAAAAAGTTTTTGATATTATAATTTCATCACTTCCCTATCTCCTTTTCTCTCTCCAAGACCTCTTGTGTACCTTTCTCCTTGCTGTGTTTCAAATTCATGATTTCCTTTTAATTTTTGTTGTGTGTATCTGTGTGTTCGTGTTCCTAAGTACATAATAAGTATCCTAAATAAATACAACCACTTCAACCTGTATAATGTTACTTGTATGTATATGTTTTTAGGCCCTAGGGAAGAGCACACCAACTGATTAAAATATATGGAGTATTCTAACTCATGTACACCTTTATGCCAGAAGAGGGCATCAGATCCCACTATAGATGGTTGTGAGCTACCATGTGGGAATCGAACTCAGGACCTCTAGAAGAGCACCCAGTACTTTTAACTGCTGAGTCGCTTCTCCAGTTTTGATGCTTGCTTTCTTAAAAGGTATGTTAGAAAGTTTCTTAGAAATTTGGGACTCAGCATACTTTCATATTAAAGACTAATTTATTATGACAAAACAGTACAGAATTATTAGCAAGGTGTCATAATGCAGTCTGGAGAAATGAGGTATAAGCTTCCAGAGTACTGTTCCCTAGTCTCATAGGGTGTACTTAATTCTTCCAGGAAAAGTTGTGACAGCAAGTATGAAATGTCCCTAACCATTGAAGCTTGTTTGTACAGCAGTGGATTCCTTCTCTAACAGATCCCCAAATTCTGGTATGTTTCCTTGCTTAATAGATGCCCAGATTGCAGGTTTAAAAGGAAAGCAAGTTGGTGCACTATAGAATCCAGCTAGTTTTATCTAAACCTCAAATAAATTTACTAATTCTTCCTGGTGCCTAGTTAGTACTTGCTTTTGTGTTTAAGTGATTTTTTTTTTTTTTTTTTAAATTTTGCTGAAGCTTTGCTAGTTAGTTGGTGATATTGACTTTCTTTCTTTTTTTTTTTTTAAGTGATAAGATAAACTTATGTATCCAGAGTGTTGCTAGTGATAATTTACAGAATCCGTGTGTTTGTTCTAGAATACGATTTAGTTTGACTTAAAGTTACATTTCTGTATTTCTACCCTCTGATCTATACTTAAAAATCTTTATATTTATTCCTGTAGAAAGAGAGAGAGTGTGTGTGTGTGTGTGCGTGTGCGTGTGCGTGTGCGTGTGCGTGTGTGTGTGTGTGTGTAAAGAGAGTTGGTCTAATTAAGGCTGATAGGAGCATTTGACTATGGGTATAAAAGAAGTATTTAGAAGGTAACTTGATGCTGTTCCAGTTTAGCTAAACAATAGCTGTAAGTTCTCACCAAGGATCTCTGCCTTCCCGTTCATGGGTTTTTGACCAGATTTATAATACCATGCATGGATTTCCTTTTGTGGAGCATATGTCAAATTCAGGGTTGTTTAGCTATTCCTAATCATGCCACTAATGCACATCCAGTCTGGGTAGGTGGCATTGCATTTATAGACATCATAGTCAGATAGTCATGACTATTAGTGTGTCTTCTGCACCAGCAGCCTGTAGAACATCTCGAACATTATGAAAGCTGCCAGAAAGAAGGTAGTATTCAATGACATTCCTGGTTAATCTCTTTGTATCATACGTCAGAGGTGTGCTGTGTCATCAGCAATGGGATTTTATCTAATTTTTTCTGGGAAACCAAGAGAAATGTCAAATGCAATATTTTGGGTGCAGGCAGGGCCTCCCTGACCAACAGTTGTCATATGGAGGTATGCTACAGTTGGTACTGGAATTTTTAGTATTAAAGCCATAGCTCCTAGAGCATTAGCAAGCAATGTAGTTTTATCCTTCAAATGGTTTTGTTAAAATTGCATTAAAAATGGATTATAATGAACATGTAGAATCTGTTTTCTAAGAAGAGAAATAGAGTTGGATGGGTGTGGAGGTGGGGAGGATTTGGGAAGAGTCGGTGGAGGGGAAGCCTGATCAGAATACACTATGTGAAGAAAAATTATTTTCAATAAACATGGTAGTATTTACATGAACACCTAAAATGAAATGTTCATGTAAGGCTCTTTAATAAAGCTTTCATTTGTACAAAACACACATGCAGAAAACTATCAAAGTCCTGATAAGAGCAAAGAACTAAATAAATTAAAAGATTTCTTATGTTAGTGGACAGAAAGACATGCTATTGACAGTATGGTCATTCTTCACAAATTGACATACATATTCAATGCAATTCCAATGCAGCACTTGTTTTATTGCAGGTACTGACAAGTGAGTCCAAGTTATGTAGCCTGTTTCGCTTTGTTCTGTAGATGTCATTCTCAATTAAGTTCCTGACTATTCTTGAGTTTTCCTCTTTCATTGCTGGGTGATATTTCACTGTGTAGTGTGTATCACTATTTGTTGATGAACAATGGGGCTTTTTCCAGTTGGGGCTATTTTGGATTAAGTTGCTGTGAACATTTATGCAGACTTCTTAGTATGTGCACAGAAGCTACCTGTGCTTCCAGTGTGTTTATATAATTTTTAGTCAGCCACATTCTCTCCAGCATTTGGAGTAGTAGTTCTTGTCAGTTTGTAACTGTGGTGAGTCTAGAGTGATCATCTTACTGTGATCTCAGCTTGTATTTTTCTAGTGTTAAACATGTTTCCTTTTGTATATATCTTTGGTGCTATTTCTTTACAGCTGCACCTGTAAAAGTGTTGTCTTTTAAATTATGTAATAACTTGAGTTTTTATGTATTTTGGCCCTTAACAGAGATACTGTTTATATGTATCTTGTAAAGATCTTCTCTTAGTTGGTGGCTTGTCCAAGAGTGTCATAAGGACAGAAATTGTTGGTGATGTTCACTGAATGTTCTTGTGGTGGCATAGTGAAGACATTATTGCCTAACCAAGATTACTTTGCATTTCCATAGGAATTTGACAAGCATCTTGTCTATTCCTCCTAAAATTCTAATACAATTTTGATTGCATTGAGTGCACAGATCAATTTAGAGACATACTGTCTTAGTATCCAGTTTCTGACTCATAGATAGAGTCCACCTCTCTTCTTAGATCTTTATATTTCTCTTAACACTTGATTTCAGTTGGTACAGTGCTTTTCACACTGGTTAGATTTACCTCCATTTCTTCCTTTGGTGCTACCACTGGCAGTAGTATACAATGTTTATTTGACTTCTCATTGTTAGTTTGTAGTAATTCAGTCCGTATGTGTGTATATTGTTGTTTAGTCCTTCATAAAGATGGCCGTTGCCTACCAAGGTCTCGGTGCTGCTTGTTTTGTCCTGGTAGATTTTTATTAGACTGACTCTCTCTCTCTCTCTCTCTCTCTCTCTCTCTCTCTCTCTCTCTCTCTCTCTCTCTCTCTCTCTCTCTCTCCCCCTCTCTTATAGTAGTTTTTTCTAATATGGATGCCTTTAGTTTGATTATTCTAGTTAGAAACTTCAGAACTACTTTGGTTGTTAAAAAAAAGGCTACCTGACTCGTTTACTCTTTTCTCTTCTGGTGTTGTGGGTTTATAATCATTTTCATGTTTCAAATTACGGCGAAGACACAGTCCTCTCACTGTGTTCATCAGATGTAGTCTTGGTATTCTTGAAGGATTGCTTCTGGGATAGCTTACTTTTCCCAGGAGATCAAATTCTCAGATGTTCAAGATGCATACTTCCATATACTTGAAATTATTCTAAATTGTTTACTATTAATACAGTGTGTGCACAGTGTAAAGATTTATTATACTGTACTGCTTAGGGAATAATGGCAGGGAAAATAGGTTGTACATGTTCAGTATAGCCACATACATTGAATGCATAGCATCTGGGTGAGATGGAAGCAAACAGTGATTAGAGATTGCACTTTGAGGAGAGAGTGAGAACCTGTGAAGTAGAGGAAGAACCATAGCAAAATATCCCTACACACTGTCATAGACCTAGCATAGTGTTCAGTGCACACAGCAAGGTCAGTATTTGCTTTTGGGACCTTTAAGGGATTTTTTTTCTCTCTGAATATTTCTATCCACAGATGAAGAATCCATGGGTATAGAAAAAACCCATTATACTTCAGCTGTTTACTACTTTCTCAAATGGTGGTTTTATACAGGAAGGCTAATCCTGTTCCTTTTTTTTTTTTTTTTTTTTTTTTTGGTATGAAAACAAATGTTTTGGAGTCTTATTTTTAAGATATCCCAGTCAGTTTCATGTTACAGTTACTTATGAGTCTTCCTTTCGATGTGGCAGCAGCATTTAGAACATTTAGTACTTAAACTGGTGTACAGAATGCTTTACTCTTCCTTCTCCCATCCATGCTGTCATGTTTGTAAAGTTCTACTCTTTTTTTACACCTTTCTGTGCTTTGACTACCAGTATTGCTCTTATGTCTCTTTCTCTTTGCTCTCATTAATTATAAATGATTTCATGTAGTCTCATGTCTTCACAAGCCTAGTTCTTTGTAAATTGATACTAGGAATTTGCGTGAAATCTGACAGTTTGTCCAGAACAGCATTTTGTTATAGATCTAGCTGCTTTTCCTACATGTCCCTTTGGTTATGAAATAGGCAGCTCCAACAAGAAGTCCAAAACTGTGCTTTGGAACTGTTTTCCTTACTCTTCAAAGAGTTACTTTTGCTCGTTGTGTTTGTTGATGGGTTTCTCCTTTTGCGTGCACTGACCAGAAACCATGGAGTAATTTTGCCTTTTCTGCTTCGTTTACACTCATCCTATCTGAAGCACTTTTTAGAATGTAGTTCAGCCCACCCTCTATATTCATCTCGTGAATAACTTCTGTATGATTGATGTTTGCTGTATTTCAAGGAATGACCATTATAAAATTTAAGTTAGAACTGCTTATTTCTGATAGGATTTCCAAGTGGTTTCCATCTCATTCAAGACACAAGCCAGCTGATGGTCCCTGCTCCTCTGATGGCTTCGTTTCCTGTCCTCTTGCACTCAACTTTACTCAGTGAACCTGAATTGTTCTTTGTGTCTCTCACTTTTTAAAGGTCTTTGTACAGTATTATCTTTAAAAAGCCTTCTTTTATCACCCTTGTATCTTATCTGCCCTAAAGTGAACCTTCTTTCCAGGCTTCATTTTCTTCCAGTGTTCTACTTCATACATGTATGTATAATTTTACTTTCTTAATATCATTTCTGAATCAGAATGTAGAGTCATTCAAGGCTGGGATTTATTGTTTTAGGAGTGTTCTCGGTGCCTAGAAATGTGTCAGACTGACGAATGATTGATTCTCTCAATTTTTATATGTGATACAAGCTTCTCCTAAAAAAAATTAGTGTATAAACTCAGAGATCATACTTTCTAGTGATGTCATGAGAAAAAGATATTCTTTTCATATTGGAAGAATATTTGAGTTTGGAGTATATACAAATGATTTAATTTACTTTTCTAATATTTCTGTTTAAGAAATTGGGGGATCTTAATGAGAAGCCCTTTTTCTCAGATATTGAAATTGATGTATTTATCATTTAAAAAAATTGGATTATTCATTCAAAATTTGTTTCTTAAGTGTGCTAGAGTTAATGAGATATACAAATTTCAGCAAATCTCTAAATTATTCTAAATCCTGGGCATTCTTAGTAGACTTTATTCTTCAGTGATCTTTAGAGTTACTTAATTTGGACATAGACTAAAATAAACATTTTATTTATAGACTATTTTCACATACTTACTTTATAAATGTTGACATTTAAATCTGAAATGTGTAAGTTGGCTGTTGGTGAGAAGTAAAATATGAGGTGTGATATCAGATAATATGAGATATGACCAAATCTGTGAGAATTTCCTGTGCTTATGGAGGTAAAGGGTGAAGAACACGGGAAGCGCTGTCTTCACTTCTTTCTACTTCACCGGGCCTGTAGTTTAATCATCGGTGCATGTGCAGAGTTTGCTTTTGAAGAACTGACCCACACTAGTCATGGTGTGTGTGTTCTTTCACTTTTCTTTGACTGCCCTGTGTCTGGGAACACCACATACTGCCTGAATGGCTGTTCATATGAACAGGAGTGTGCAGAAGTTACATTGTGGTTGGAGTGCTATCACAGATCAACAGGTACTCCCCTGTCTGAAATAATAGTGCATTTGTCTTAATTAGCTAATGGTGCAAAGCTAACTTGTAAATAATGAAGAGATAAAGAGAAGAAACAGAACTTTAGCATGTTTTTTTTTCTGCCAGAAGCACATCTGACAAAGCTAGAGTTTTTTGGTGGGAAAACTGATTGTTCACTGTTCCTTACTCTCGAATCCTAAACTTACAGGGCATGGTAAATTTTAAGTAATTGGAATATTTCATAATAAGCATTTGTATGTTTCCAGGACTCCTCTGTTCTTTAGTTAAATCTAGCTTCATGTGGGCAAGGCAGGGACAGAGAATGGGCTTACTGTGTGCCAGGGGAGTCCCCAGGAAAGAAGCCTGATAAAGAGTTTGCCTTAAGAATTGCAACAGAAAATCTGTTCCTCCACAGTTTTCAGTTTGCAAATGGGAAAATCTTATTCAGAGGTGTTTTTTAACCTGTGGTTTATTCGAGAAATGGAAATGTGTAAAAGTCTTATTTGGAAGGAAGCAAATACCCTATTCCTAAAACAAAAGGAGTATAATTTTAAACTTGGGATCTTAAGGAAAACTGACAGGTAGTGTTTGATGGGTAGTGTAAAGCCTGATAAGAGCTTTGAGGCTTTAAACGAGCACCAAAATTAACCTTCATGTGCACTCCTGTCTATTCCATCACCATAGTCAGGTTGATTTTTTTTTTTTTCTCCTGAATTTACAATCTGTCCTGTGACTTCCTTATGGCCAGTGAGCCCCTAATAGAACCTGTACAAATAGAGGCTTAACAATGCATATACTTAAGGATTTCTTTTTTCCTGACCAAGTGTATCAGTATATCAGACTCTTTCTTGGTCTCTCTCTTCTTTTAATCTTTTTTTTTTTTTAATCAAATAGATTTTATTTATTTAAATACTGATAGCTTTAAAAAGCACATTTTAAATTAATGGAACAGTTGTTTTCTTCCCATCTTCTACACTACTCTCTCCTGCCTTACTAACTTAAAAATATTTTTTTAGTAATAGTTATCTATCAAGCCTCGCTACCTGTGGGTCATAAGGATCTGGAGTTAGTAGTAGCCTGCCAAGTTTATTTTAATAATATCCGTGTTGGTCAGCTTAGGCTGCTGTAACAAATAGGATGTACGGAGTGAATTAGGCAGCATAACAATTATTTTTTCACAGTAGAAAGGCTAGGAAGTCCCAGTATGCAAATGCCAGAACACTTTATGTAAGTCAGTCAGGGTTATAAACTTACCAACTTTATTTCTGAATTTATTGGATTTAAGTCATAATTTTTTCACAGTCAGTTGCTACAAGTTCCAGTACTTATAACACATGGTTATGATGTATATGAAGTGTGTTTTGCTATGTGAGCAGCTGGATTATTTGTTCTCCAGCCCTGTTACTTTGCTTACTTGATTTTTAAATCAGGTAATAAGTTATTCAGACAGTAGCTCTGTACTTTCGGAAACTGGTTTTTCAATTTCTTTTCCTAACTTAGGCACTGGTTTGAACTTACAGTCTCTTGTCACATAGAGACAATAATGGCAGAGCATCCTAGCACTTTGTTTTTATAACATCGGTATGATGATGACAGCTGTTTTGTAAAGTCTCTGATTGTTGTTGCCATCTCAGATGTTAGCTTGGTCTTTGACAAGAGGTGGTGAGTGATCTTTGTTATTAAATTCCTCTTTGCTTTCAAATGGGACAGTTATGCCAGCTTTTCTCATTAGTCAAAGTATCTTTGCATTCTTGAAATAATTCAGCTGGGTATCATATTTTTAAGTATAAAATGTAGAGCTTAATGTATCCAATGGTATGAATATTTATTGTAAAAGCAACTTTTTATTGAAAATAATTTTTACAGTATATTCTGATTATGACTTTCCCTTCCCTAGATCCTCCCTACCTCCCCAAACATCCAAGTCCTCATCCTTTCTTTCCCTCACTAAGATACAAGCAGGCATCTTCAAACAAATAATAATGAAATAAAATTAGATAAAATAAAAACAGACCAGAAAAGGACAGAATAAATAAACAAATCAAAAGAAAAAGCTCAGAAAAGACATAGACATAAACACATTCACAAGCAGAGGCTTCCATAAAGACACTGGGAATCATAATATATACGAAAAGGACCTGTAAAGAAAGGATAAAAAGCAATAGTAATGTTTAAAAAATGACAGCATTATGAGACACGGCTTTTAGAACTGCCGTTGAGTTTGTTTCCTATTGGCCATGTGTTGTGAGACATGGGACTTGGCCTTAAGAGTGGTTTTCTTCCCTGGTGAGAGTCTCTGTGGGGAAAAAACTTGAGGTTTTCATTTGTAAGTGGGTATCAGTTGGAGATGGCTTCTGTACCCACTTCCTTCCCAGTACTGTCACCCATCAGACCCCAGCCTACTGAGTGAGGCCCTGTGAGCTCACACGTGCACTGCTCATGTATTTAGAGGGCCTTGTTTCCTTAGTGTCCTCCGTCCCCTCGGGCTCCTCGAATCTGTCCGTGTGTTCTTCCTTAGATGACCATGAGCCCGCAGGGAAGGAACTGATGGAGATCTTTTAGGACTAAAGTATTTAAGGTGTCCTCTTCTCTTTTCGCTGTTGTCCAGTGGTAGCTCTGAATTTGTTTTATTTCCTGCAGGAGGAAGCTTCTCGGATGATGGCTGAGCAAGACTGATCCCTGAGAATAGTAGAATGTCATTAGCAGAATAGTCATATTTGATTTTTCCCGAGGTCCCTGGCCTAACTAGTACAGGTCTTGGCCATCCATGCGTTTCTGGGGAAGTGCAATCAGATATTGGTTGGTTAGGTTCACCATTGCGCTGCAGATGGAAGGATTTATGGTGTGGTTGCCGTTTACCTTTTTCCATTTGGTAGCATGCAGAGTACCTTCCAGTGCCATGTGCTTCCATAGGGGTGAAGGCTCAGAGATAGGCACCAGCTGTTGTCCTGTGCTGATGAGCCGTGTGGCTGTTCCATTCAGCAGTGGAGCCTTACTGTCAGTTTGTGGATAGGAACCAGTAGCCTTGACAGTAGCTTGGGTTGTTTGGCTAGCAACTCAGATGGAATCCATTCCCAGAACTAGAGGCTTCATTTAATAACAAAAGATGTCCAGTTGGTGCTGTGTGTCCCCATTATTTAGCAATTACTACCTTCAGATATTTAGATATTTCAGGAAACCACTGTATCAGACTTCCATACAACCTCTCAAACAGTTTTAGCTGTTCCTCTCTGTATTCCCTCTCTCACTCATCTCTTCCCTCCTTCTTCTGTTCCCCAATAAAAGTCAGTATTCATGAGATTTTCTCAGGAGTTTGCGTCATTTTTGGCTTTAGTGCCTGACCCTACCCCTTCTCATGCTAAAATACCTTAGAATGCTGCACATTATACATCTTGAGCTAACTATTGTCAGCATTTGAAATCAGTAATGGATGGTGGCTAATTGGGGAATTCTTGATAATGAACAATGGTCTAAAGAACACCAAAATATTTTCTTTCATGGCTCTTAAAGATAGTGTTATAAATCATCAGTTTTCTCCTATGATATTAGTTTTATGTAAATATCAGTTTCTTCCCATAAGTTAAGTACATTTTCCATCCAACTATTTTCTTGCAATATTTTCCCTCTGAAAAGAGAGAAGTAATATTGTTTAAAAGTCTAGGACTGTCTAAACTTTGAAAGCTGGGTGTGATGGCACAGGCACTGTGGTTGTGAGAGTCATCAGGTGGAAGAATAGCCTTTGCTGCATAGCTGGCCCTGGCAAAACAAACAAAACAAAAAAATGTTGTTTGAATAAAATGCATTAAAAAACTTTTTGATTTCTTCTCTGTGTGTATATTCATTTAAAGTGTTAGACATGACATTGTTTTAAAGATATTTTTGTAATTTATATTTTGAGAACTTATTTTGATTCCATTGTTTTCCTTGTTGGGTCATATGTGGAGAGAGCACTCTAAGGGTAGTTTGTGTTTTAAAGCATTTGCTGAGCAGTGTCTTCAATACAGTGATCTCAATACGGTGTTGGTCTCTTTCAGAATGATCATGAATCTGGCTTTTGGGAGAAGTTTGGTGTCATTTTAATTTAAACTTGGTTATGAAATTTTTCTTCATTCAGCTGAAAATCAATTTTATATTTATACTAATCATTTGTTTTCTGGAAGGTGGTCTATCTTGAAAGTTTTGAAAGTTTTTTTTTTTTTTTTTTTTTTTTTTTTTTTTTTTTTTTTTTTAATAGAGAACTTTAACGTAGAAAGATTCCACAAGAAACTGCTTTGATCTTAGACCTTACACAATTGACTTATTTAAGGTTACATTAAAAACTACTTTAAAAGAGCTGGTAACTTTGAAATAACATCCAATCATCTTAGGTTCAGTGGAGAGGGGCTTCTAGGCATGGTTCAGTTGAATCCTTCTGTAGAATCTCTCAGTGCTGCAGTCAAAGAGGCTGCTAGCTCAGAAATCTCATGTCAAGTCCTGATGTGGGAGGATCTGCTTCTGGGAATCTGGATCTGTCTCTTGTTGTTCAGAGGGTGTGTGTGTGGGGAGGGGGGTGGTGGAATATGTGTATGTGTATAGGGAAAGCCAGAGTGACTATATGTCAGCATATGTTTTTTATTATCAAAACTATATTACATGTGTTTTGTGTTTTTCTTATAGGTGCCTTAGCTGGATCAATTATTGTGGAGCCGCATGTCACAGCAGTATGGGGAAAGAATGTTTCCTTGAAGTGTTTAATTGAAGTGAATGAAACTATAACCCAGATTTCATGGGAGAAAATACACGGCAAAAGTACACAGACTGTTGCAGTTCATCATCCTCAATATGGATTCTCTGTTCAAGGGGACTATCAGGGAAGAATCTTGTTTAAGAACTATTCGCTTAATGATGCAACAATTACTCTGCATAACATAGGCTTCTCAGACTCTGGAAAATACATCTGCAAAGCTGTTACATTCCCACTTGGAAATGCGCAGTCTTCTACAACTGTCACTGTGTTAGGTAGGTATGTGTGAGTTGGGTTTGATAACTATGATAAATATTATATTAAAACTGTTTTCAAGAATGTAAAATGAGGACTTCTGTAAGTTTGAATTAAATTAAAAACATTCAGGTAGCCATTCTCAAATTCTGTCTTACAGTTGTATATTTCTAGACTCTCTTAATATAAGCAAAGTCTGTGTATACCTGTCTGTAGGAGTTTTAGCTTTTTTTTTTTTTTCTTTTTATAATAGGTGGAACTTTAATTATAGTAACAGGTGTAATTTTCAGCTGGTATGGTGACTCACACCTGTAATTCCAGCTCTTGAGAGGCTGAGGCAGATTGTTGCCATAAACTCCAGGTTATCTGGGGCTACAGAGTGAAGTCTTGTTCTTAAAACCTGAACCCTATAACATTTTTATTAGTTTCTTCAAAATTTAAACTTTAATCATGAATGCTCAGACTTAGCTTAGGCTTGTCCCTTAGCTCCGTTAATTTAACCTGTTTTGTTCATCTCCGTTTTGCCTTGGGGCTTTCTGCTTCATTTCATTCCTTCTGCCCTACTTTTCTGCTTCTTTGAGTCTGTCTGTCTGGTCCCTGGGTGTTCCCCTCTCATCTCTTTCTTTCTTCCCTGAACCGAAATTCCTTCTCTTACATACACTCTGCCCAGAAGTCCCATCTACACCTCCTCCCTTGCTGTTGGGTGTTGATTAAACCAATCAGGTGCCTTAGACAGGCAAGGTAAAATAGCAACACACCTTTACATGATTAAACAGATGTAACATATCTTTACATAGTTAAACAATTGCAATACATCTTTGCATAGTTAAATAAATATTCCACATTTTCCTTTTTGTCTAAATAAATAGGATGTTTATAGCTGTAACGTAAAACTATATACAATAAGAACAATTATCATGTAAGAATTACATTTACAATATCCAGTCCATTTACATTTGGCAAATTCAGAGAAAATACTCCATTACCTATCATTTCTTCATGAGTCCAAAGTAATGCCCCTAACTTACATTTTACCCTAGATTGTATTACCAACCCAAAAGTATCTTTTTAGACTTCAAAACATTTTCTCAGATAAAATTTAATCTTTTATGTTTCTCAACCTTATAAACTTTACGTCTTTTATGTAAATTTCTTTTCTGAATTTGATAACAAGGAAAACTATAACTTTTTTAGTTACATTTTTATTTAACGTTTTCCTGTTTTTGTTTTTGTCCAGTGATTTGCATTGGACATCTTGGAGCCTTTTGCCGCCTTGTATTTTAGTTTTTCACAATGTTTTCTTTCCTGCCATTGAATACTTGTGTATCTGTTTAAATCATATACTATTTTCCCTACTAAATTATATTTTACTGAATTGTTAAGCGTTTATGGTGAAACTTTGAATAAACTTGTTAGCATTGTGGTAGTTTCCTGAAGTGAAATTAAAGCAACCTGGAAATTCAGAGATGAGCATTGTGGTTGGAATAGACCAGGGGTAGAGGAGCAGCAACTCTCTGTAGCTGACTGGAGAGGCCCTGCTCAGCTCCTCCTTCAGAAGACCTGACTGTCCAGCTAGAGAAGCCAACACCTTCCTTAAGGCTAGTAAGATTTCCTTAGTAAGATATGGGATGAATTGGTGAACATGGAAATCAAAAAATATCTTATAAAAGGAATAGTTGTTAGTCTTAAATAATGTGTATTTTGGGTTTGGCACATGGAAGGACGTTTAGAGAAATCTTTTACTGGGATTGACATAGTGCCAAGTCTGAGAGATACGAAGAGCAAAGTTCCTTTAATTTTCAGTGGCTGAATGTGAGAATTCTTTTTATTGAGGACTCTGTCCTATTCACTATGTGGTGCTTTGCAGGTCCATGGACTCCATCCCATCAAATGGCAGTAACTTCCTCATGTGATGAAAAACAAGTGATGGTTGGAAATGGACCACTGGAAAAGTAATTTGTCAGTTGAGCAAAGGGTTTTTGTGAAGTATAAGACATCTTAAATCTAGAGCATATGAAAATAACTTGAATGAGTGGAAAAATAAATGTGGGCTTGTGCTCCTGCCTCGTCTGCTCTCACGCCTTTGCTACCAAAAGTTTAGTTCATAGGTCAGCAGCCACTGTCACTTGGATGTGTGACTAAGTGAACATTTGAGACGTAGCATTTGAGACCCCTTTGTAGCTTATGGAATAGGATTTATTTTAGCAAGGCCGTAAGGGTTCCAAGGAAGATTGCTTAGCAAAGTGTGTCTGTACAGAGAAGCTGAAGCGATAAATTACTTTACCAAGAAAAAATATAGCAAATAATATCATTCAAAATTGACTTTAAATATACATAGTTTGCCAAGGAAAGGAAGCTTTAGTGAGCTGTTCACCTGGGTGTTTGGAGTCCTCAAGTCTGTGGAGAGTGACTGCACTAATACTGAGAGACAGTGACAGAAATGAACCTTGTGAGCAAAGCTGATGCACTGGGGACAAACATCCGGGTGCTCGGATGACCTTATAGAAGGGAGAGGTGGCTTCTCAGGCTTTGGGCTTAGATAAATGAGGCAAGAGGCAGAGGTTTTAGTGTCATTCTGTCCAGTATGGACCCTGATTTGCTTTGTATTTCAAAGATTTGCACTTTCAGATTAGTAGTAAATTCAAAGCAAATCATGCTTGAAGAACCATAGTCCCGGGATATTAAGTAGGCTGAACTTGTGAAAATCTTAGCCTAGTCAGTAGGAGTTCGGCATAAAGAAAGAAAGACTTTTTGAGGGAATATCTTTAGTCTCAAAGCATTTCTGCATTAACAACTCAAATATAGATCTGCCCTCTACTTAGAACCACCAGTCTTACAAGTAAGGAAGGTCAGTTTTCATCTCCCTGCATAAGTAAGACAAGAGAAACAGATTCACATCTGGGGTATGGATTAGTTGGTAGAGTGTCTTGCATATGTGAAGACTGGATTTTTACCCCCAGCTCTACATAAATTGGGGGAGCACATTCCTGAAATTCCTGCATTCTGGAGGTGGAGGCAGGACAAACAGAAGCTCAGTCACAGCAGTCTACAAGTAAGTTAGAGCCCAGCCTGGGATGTACAAGACTGCCTTTAAAAACACCCCAATGGATCTACACAGACAGGATGCTAAAATTACGAGAGTTTTAAACTTTTTTTTTTAATTTAAAAGTTAAATTAAACTTTGAATATTGTTTGTACCAACTGGGGAAATGCATCAATCTATACATTTATGGAAAAAAAAAACAAAACTAGAAACAAAAACCACATGGTAGTTGGCCTGGAATAGGAGAAATAGGGCATTTCTTAATACATAGTCAACCATCAAAGTTAATAACAACAGATAATACATCTGAATTAACTTTTTCAAAAAGTACTGGGGCTGTAAATGACAGCATGTGTCATCCACAGGACCTTGGTTCAGTCTCTGAGCATCTGAAAACAAAGCAGGACAGTAGAATGGTGAGCTTGAAACGGAGAAGAAATAATAGGTAGTCTATATGTTAGAAGAAACTGTTTTCCAAGACTTACGTACAACCATTACATACCAGTAAAAAAAAAAATCTCATCAGTATACATTCGGAAGAAAAGAAGTTGAAGATCAGAGCATTGTGATACTCTCTACTCTTGTTTATAATTTGAGGAATTCTATGTTAGTGATGTTTCATGCTATATATGAAATTGGAATACTAAATAGTTTAGATGGCTAATATAGATCAATATCTTGAAGATTGCAAGTTAATTGGCGCCTTCAATAAATTTAGGTGAAATTGAGAATGATAGAAGCAGTTCTAGTATTTGGGACAGACCAAAAAAAAAAGTTGTGTATAAATATACGAAGATATATGCATGAATGTTAGTTATAAAGCTATCAGAAATAAATTCTAGTATAAATGACTTTTACAATAATACAATTTTACAAGGATCTAAATCATAGAAAAAGAATGAAGTGAATTTAAAAATAAAGCTAAACAAATGAATCTATTAAATACAAAACTGAATTAAAAAAACCCTATACATATCCTGTACATAGTGCTGTACACCATGTGCAGATCGAGTAAGGCTGTCAGGTTTGGATTTGTCTTACTGATGCTAATGAGACGATATTTAACAATTCATTTACCAAGTTAGAGTTATGGTTCTATGTTAAAGTCGATAGGGTAAGAAAAGAGAGACGTGGAACTTGTGAGCTGCTCATAGTCCTGGCTCAGATGGTGACGGTTATATAGACACTTGTTAGTTTATTCATTATACATGCTGCTTTTCCTTTGCTTTAGTTTCTCAGTAAGGAGGTACATAAGGAAACATTAGTAGCCTTTAAAGTAAAATGTAGAGTTATAGTAGGAACAAATTAAAGACAGCGACAGAAAAACTAGTAACTTATTTAAAGATTACTGGCTTTAGACCTTTGCTTAGAATATACTTATGTATATATGTTTAAAGTATAATTTTTTTATTTCAGAAGTAATGGCTTTAATGTCATAAAGGAAATTGTGATTGGAGTCATAGAAATCTTTTAATTGGGTTATATTTCCACTCATCTCAGAGGGGATGAAGCATTACAGGGATAGCCATAATAATAATTAAATGATAATTTAAAACTTAACCTTCTGTTCCAGGAATGTAGTTGATGTTGGCATCATTTCAAAAGTACTTATATGGTCTGATTTGTATTGTCCCTAAGATTACGAATTATTTCTAGATGTGGCTAAACAAACTATTTTATTAATTGAAATACAACTTTTTTTTTTTAAACAGTTGAACCTACAGTGAGCCTGATAAAAGGGCCAGATTCTTTAATTGATGGAGGAAATGAAACAGTAGCAGCCATTTGTATAGCAGCCACTGGAAAGCCAGTTGCCCATATTGACTGGGAAGGTGATCTTGGTGAAATGGAATCTACTACAACTTCCTATCCCAATGAAACAGCCACAATTGTCAGCCAGTACAAGCTGTTTCCCACAAGATTTGCTAGAGGAAGGCGAATTACTTGTGTTGTAAAACATCCGGCTTTAGAAAAGGACATCCGATACTCTTTCATCCTAGACATACAGTGTAAGTACACACCAGGGGTGCACCAGCATCTACTTTGAGCTTAAGCTACACAAGTTATTTTCTCCATTGTCAGAGTTCTTTATCAAACTGCCTTGGTTGAATACGTATGCAGATACTGCTTCAGCAGACATGCTCAACTTAAACATGTTTAGCTGTGTCCTTTGGAGACTTTAAAGGAGACTAGCCTTAAGGGAGCTGTGGGAACTGTACCTCAGATGTGTACCACTTAAATGACAAACAGCTGCATTGTCTTTAACTGGGCTGCTGGCCCTACTCTGGGTCTTACTGTTTTCATTAAGAATCCTTTCCTTGGGCAGTGATGGTGCAGGCCTTTAATCCAGCACTCAGTAGACGGAAGCAGGAGGATCTCTCTGAGTTCCAAGCCAGACTGGTCTACAGGGCAAGTTCCAGGATAGCCCGGGCTGCACAGAGAAACCCTGTCTTGAAAAATAAAACAAGAATCTTTTACATTTCAGATAAAATCATCCTTCAGTATTGTTCTAAGCTAACCATACTGATAATATCATACATTTTTTATGTAGTTGAAATATTTTAAAGCTATTATTTGGGATAGTAAAAAGCATAGAAAAATCAAAGCCGCCTACTTTGTACTTAAAAGTTTTTGAGTTCTCACATGTGTTTATATTTTCATATATACCTACATTTTACTGTTCAGCAGTTTCTGATTTTGATCTATTATGATTTGTTTTGAATTTTACATTTTTGAGTAAAAACGGTAGTTGCTTTCTTTTGGCAAGGGTGACTAACCTCAGGCAGATTGGAGATAATGTCAGCACATATTTAGGTACTGTCATTTGCATACATGCAGATTGAAACATTCTGTGTGGCGGTTTTAATGTGTTTTATTGTTGTTACCTTTTTTGGTGAAATGCCCTGCTTAGGAATTGAGATTAGACTACTCATTACACTTAAATAAAGTTGATGATGCTGTGCATACACTAAAGACCCTGTGGCTGCAGTGAATAGCTTGTTTTATTACCGTTGAAACCCTAGATATTTATTGCACTTTTGTATATATTCTCCAAAAGTATATACCACAGTTCTACATGCACACTAAATATTACTTAATTGTAATGCATAAATCTTATTTCTTATAGATTAAACATCTTTTTCAAGAGGGTTATATAAGGTACTTGGTACTAAGGCAGCACCTAAATGCCATGTCTTCTTATTTAATTAAGTGCTTGTTTTGTTTATGAGTCTACGTCATTCAAAATAGGATTTATGAAGTCTTGTATTCGGCTTTCCTGCTAAATAAAGCCATGGGTGATTTTGTTTATCTGGTATCTGAATTCCATTCATCCATTCATTCATTGTCAACTACTGTTTACTGAATATTTTCTTTTTGGGTGATTATGTCGAAAGTAAGGAAAAATCATTTCCATTCTTCTTAAGCTTATCCATTGCATTAATCTTTTTCATTGCATAGTGTATTACTCCTAACAAAGGATGATTATGTCTTCATTCATTGATTTTATAGATGCTCCTGAAGTTTCAGTTACAGGATATGATGGAAATTGGTTTGTGGGAAGAAAAGGTGTTAACCTCAAATGTAATGCTGATGCAAATCCTCCACCCTTCAAGTCTGTGTGGAGCAGGTAATACAGAATTAAATCCATAGTAGCCAGTTGTTTAAGGAGAAAGATATTAAGTGCATTATGATTGATTTTAATCAGTGCAGTGCATAATTAAATAGCTGAAGAAATTAAATAAAACATTTCACAGTATTTATCTACCTTCTTGCTGTCTCTTCCTGTCCTGTCCTCTCGTTTCTGTTCTTTCTTAGCAGCAATGTTAGAGATTTTAGCTTTTCCCTTTGCCCTCTAATTGCTTTCATAGGTCTGATGAAAGCTAGCTGGTGGAGAGGAAACTTACACTTCAGTTTTCACTTGATTACTCTGTACCCTATAATCAGGGTGTGTGATAGCTTCAGTAGTAGAGAAATGACACAAGGTTGTATCGTTTGACTAACTAGCAGCTTATAGAGAGCCACCTTATATCTAGCATTGGGATAGCTGTTTAATGACCTGTGGCTTTTAGGAGCAGCACTATTCAAATCCTGCAGAATGTCTCTCTTGTTTTGGGCCTACATTTAAATTAGTGAGGCTCCATATGATCTTGTCATATATACTTCATTGACATTACCCTTCCTGTCACTAAGATTACCCTCCCTGTTGTCTCCCTACTTCCCTACCCCTAACCTTCAGCATTTCATCTCAATTCCTTCTGTTACTTGTATATCACTTGTATCCCATTTATGGCATGCCCAACCCTACTGGCCCTTTTTGACATTCCTAACCTCTACAGGCACACAGTTAAACACAAAACACATGGAGTGCTTTGCTTCTCGGCTTGGGTTACCTCACTCGTAATTTTTTCTAGGTTCATTTACTTTTTAGTTTTATTTTCTTTACAGCCAAATAAATTATATTGTATCCGTATGCTATATTTTTGTTATCCATTCATCAGTTGATGACTATCTAAGCTGATTCCATCCATGTCTTAGCTGTTGTGAATAGAGTAGCACTGTTGAACATGTATCTCTGTAGTAGGATATAGAATCCTTTGAGTATATCCTTGGCTGTGGTAAATGTTGATGATATGATAGTTCTATCTCTAGCCTTTTGAAGAACTGATTTCCATAGTGGCTTCATTGCTTTACACTCCTACTAACCGCGACTAAGTGCTCTTCTTTGTCTGTATTCTTGACAGTATTTGTTGTCAATTGATTTCTTTTACATTTTATTTATTTATTTTTATGTGCATGTGCTTGTATATGTATATCATGTTCATATAGAAGCCCATGGAGGCCATTAAAGGGCATTGCGATCCTCTGGATCTGTAATTGATAGTTGTGAAGGGTCATTTGCATGCTCAGAAGTCTTCTGTAAGCACAAGTCTTCTGCAAGAGCAACATTTTTCCAGCCCTTCATTTGGTTTTGTGATGAAAGCCTTTCTGGTGGGTAAAATAGACCTTCAAGGTAGCTTTAATTTCCCTGATGACTAACAATGTCTAATTTTTAAAAATGTGTACTAGCCATTTGTATTTTTCTTAGCTTTGAGAATTATCTGTTTAGATAGTTTCATCTCTGTTGCTATGGTAAATCATCTGACCGAAAGAAAATTAGGGGAAGAAATGGTTTATTCCTATTTACAGGTCTTAGTTCATCATTGTTGGGGGAATAATTGAAGCAGAAAGCTAACTCAAGTTAAGTACAACCCAGGTTCATCTATCCAAGAACAGTGTGCCCAAGTGGGCTGGGCCTTCCTTTATCAGTTAGCAGTCAGTTAAATGCCAAAACATTTCTCCAGTTATGCCCATAAATGCAATCTGAACTGGGCAAGCCTCCAGTTGTGATTCTCTTCTTATGTGACTCAAAGCTGTATATAGAGACTGACAGTTAAAAGCAAACTAGAATTTAGCTCCATAGCTTATTTTTAAAATATATCCCTTGCTTGATGTTTGTTTATTTTCTTATGTGTGTATTGTATATATTAACTGTAGATATGTAGCTGGCATAGGTTTTTCTCTGATTGTATGGGCTTTACTTTGCTATATACAAACTATTTAATTTCACGAGTTTCAATTTGTTGGTTGTTGGCTTTGTTTTCTAAGAAACTCACATTCTGTTTAAGAAGCCCTTGCCTCTGACTGCATCTTGTAGCACATCACTTTTCTTTACCTCTAAAAAATTCAGAGTTAATAGTTTTATGCCAAGGTCTTTCATCCATTTAGGGCTGGTTTTTGTGCCAGGAGAGACAATAGATGTAGTTTTCCTCTGCAGTGAATGTTGTTGAATACAGAGCTTAATGTCTGCTCAAGGTGCTGAGACCAAGTGATTGAGTGCTCAGTCCTGAATGGGACACTCCATCAAAATGCGGGGAATAATTTTGAAGAGTGGGTGGGAAATAAGCAGGAAAACAAGGAGAAGAGCTATGAAATGTTTTTTTCTGTGCCTGACACAATCAGTGTAGGCTGTGGCAGCCTTTATTGACCCCAAACAAGATTTGACCTGTCACCAGTCACTTGTCTATCAAGAAAGGACTCATAGAACCCAGTCACTGCTTACTGCACTATTGGCACCTGTATTCTGGAGAAAGGGATGAAATGTGCTATCATCAGTAAGTTGATCATCAGATGAACTCACTAGGTTCCAGTGGATAGTTCCAAATACATGATCATACCAATAGCCTTTGTTAAACTCATTTTGCCTCAAAAAGGCATGATTAGGAAACACAGCACTTGAGGAGTAGGGCAGAAAATGTTCAGAACTTCAAAGATGGTAGAGGATGACAGTTATAGTATATACGTAATTGGTGAGATTATAGAATAAATTTAATAAAAGCTATGAAAATCTTCCCTCTCATTATATTGAAGTATCTAACTATTTAGGTTAATTTTCTTAAGACGTGGGTGTACTTAATGGACTTGGATAGTCCATCTTTATTAAAATGAAATTTGCATGTGCTCATAACTAATTATATCCAAAAGATACAGAGTTTTATCAACATCTTAAAAGTATAGCAGTTTAAATAATTGTCAGTGCTTACTAATTTATGCTGTTTAAAATAATGTCATGTTTCTTAAACATCTAGGTTGGATGGACAATGGCCTGATGGCTTATTGGCTTCTGATAATACTCTTCATTTTGTCCACCCACTGACTTTCAATTATTCTGGTGTTTATGTCTGTAAAGTGACAAATTCCCTTGGTCAAAGAAGTGATCAAAAGGTCATCTACATTTCAGGTAAGCTACTGCCTCCTTCTAAGATGAGTTAAAGTGGTACTATCATAATAATTACAGTGTAATTTATTCTCATAGCAGTTAGATTCGTTGATAGCATTAAAAATAATACAAAAGGGATATGGTAAAGTAATAGCATCTAAAACATGTATATAAAGTGGCATTTCCTTAAAGAAGTGTCAAGATGTGTATGTAACAAGTTCTGTTTATTTCTTTGACTTTTTCTAAAATCTTTGATATGTAGATAATAGTGTTTTTGATTTTTTTTTTTAACTTCTTTATTTGCCGCTCTGCATGTAATTGTTTGTTAAATAAAATGGGATATTAACTTTGTTAATTTGGCTTTAGAAACAACATTGTTTACCATTGGAGATGAGACTGCCATTTTAGGTTAATGAGGTGAAGAATGCTACTGTGTTTTAATGAAGTAAAATTTGGTATTTTTTGTCAGTTTTTAATCCCTGAAAATAATTATTTTTCATATACTGTTTGCTTTACTAGGAAAGTTTTGTTAATTTGGTTCAGTATAAATTTGAGCATTCACAAAATGAAAGAACAGAATCCACATTTTTAATTAATAACTTTAAATTACCCACAAGGTACTAATATAGGAAAATACATTAAATATTGGAATAATTCTTAATGATCAGAAGGATATAGCAATCTTCATATCTAATACATGAGAAATGAGAATGATCAAAAGGAGGACTTTGGGATGAAGGTTTGTATTATAGAATGGATAGGTGTGGCTTTCGATCTCCAAATGTATGAATAAGTTATGGCTTTCAGAAAGCATTGTGCCTTTGTTTTCAGTGCTATGTGACCCTGTGCTTGTCCCCAGTGTCACTGACGGCAGGGAATATGAGGGGTAGCCCTCCACAAGTATCTCATAATTCTTTCCTTAGTTACTTTTCCAAATTGTCATATTTCCCAACAAAGTCTCTCTTCCTTCTACGATTCTCCATACCCTTTTACTACCTCCTGTCCTCCACCTTATCCTTCTCTTTGGTACTCAGCAATATGGCAGGCGTACTATTTATTTTTATCCTTGTGCTTACCTATTCTTATCCCCACTAGAAGTTAGCTCTTCAGAGGGCAGGGATTTGTATCCATTTTAATCATGGCTATATTGCTACCGTTTCCCATAATCTGTGCCATACAATAGGTTTTCATTACATTTTTGTTCCATGAGTGAAAAAAAAATAGATTTAGAAAAAAAAAAACCTTATTTTCTTTGTTTATGGAACTGACGACTAATGCTTTTTAAAATTAAACTTGATTAAATGCTATAAACTGGAGAGAAAACTATAAGTCAATATAAAATGTCAGTTCAGATACTCCAAAGTACCACTGAGGAAGATAACATTGTGTGAGGTATCAGTTATTAGATTTTGCCTTTCTATGCAGAGTCTGTGGTACTTTTTTTTAATGCCAGGCATATTAACACATTACCTTCTCTATTGCTACTTTGCTGTGTTTAGCATCCTACATTTGCTGGTGCTTTTACAGAGGCACTTTGTCATCAACCTACTGGGTTTTTATCAGGGTAAGAGTCTGTAATTGACATAGTAAGATTTTATCTTACTGTTAAATGAACATTAAGAATACATAATCTTATGTCAAGAGTCAAATTTTGCTTAGAAAAATATAGAATTAGCAACTCTAAAATTGTGGAATTGTTTTTAATACCTTTTGTTTTCTCACATTAATGACCATCAGACTTTGGATAGAAGGTCATAGGCTCCTGATTGCAGTATTCAGCTCAGGTAGTTGTGCTATATTTTAGCATAGTGTCAGTCTCGTAGATCTCAGCTGGCTTTTAGTCCAAGACTACCTGAGTGCTGGAAATTGTATTTGTCTGGTTTACTGTTGGCCTATACTTTCATATGACTGATCTGTTACTTGTCTGAAAGTAGAATGGCAAATCGTGACATTTCACTTTATCACTGCATGCCTTACCATTCTTAATCCTTAAAGTTGAATTTCATATTATTGATCTTAGGATCCAGGCATTCAAGAATCTACAGATCACAACTTTTGACTTTAAGATTTTTTTAAATTTAAATAACCTATGTAATAGTTTGAAGAAATGGAAATCATTATATGCAATTATATATATATATACACATATATATAATTACATGTAATGTAACACAATTATCAGTGAATTGTATCTTATGACTACAAGGACATTCCTGAATGGGCTGACTATACGTTGTACTATTTGACAGAACTAATTAATTAGTGGTGCAACAGACCTAAAATGCCCTTCTTTTGGTAGTGATCTCAGAATCAACTGCAATTCATTGTATCTATCATCTTCTCATATGTTAAAGATGTAACAAAGAATATAGAAATGTCTCTTTGAAACAATAAGAAATGATGATGTGATTTTAAATCACTATGGATTACTAGCTGTTGGTGATTCTTAGAACCTTTGACTCCATGCGTAAACTATGATACATTCTAGAGTAAAATAAAAAGATAGGTCTGCTGTACATTGCCATATGTCCATTTTACAATGGAGTGTTAAAATGTACAATGAAGGTTACTCCCTGTATTCCTGATATTGTGGCTATACAGGTCTTTTAACACTGGGTTAAGAAGACCAGTGAACTGAAAATTTACTAGGGTCATTAATAAGGCTACTAAAGTTTTAAGTATTTTTGTTATATTTTTCTAAAATTTTTATTTTATTAAATATGAGAAAAAAACAGATATCCATTTGTGTACATTTAAAGAAATTTCCAAGTTGAAATAAAAATGTCAAGTTTTTATCAATGTAACACTGTTGAATCTCATATTTTCTACTTGGTTAAAGCTCAGATATATGCATTGTTCTTTGAAACTAGGGCATCAGGAGATGTCATAAGCCTTGGAAGGCTCTGTGTATACACAGACAGATACAGATGTCTAAATTTTAAATAATTAATATAGGCAATTTATATTTTTATTTCAATGTGCTGGCACATTTTTTTAGTGATTACATGTGTGTCCTTCGGTAATGTGGCTTCTGTATTACTTCCCTAACTTGTCTTAGGAAGGAGTGTAGGCGTTTGTTGTATTTCTGTAGTACCTCAGGTCATCTAAACTGGATCATAGGGAGCTTAACCACTTTACACTAAACAGACTTCTTCAGTGTCACAGTTGCTTTCTTCAGAGTGACCTTGTACAGCTAGCTGGGGTTTTTGTTTGTTTGTTTGTTTGTTTTTTTGTTTTTTTAATACTGTACTTGCTAAATTTTTACCACATTCTGTACATATGGCCTTCCGTGATGAAAGCTGTTTCAGTAAGTATATTTCTTTAGCTTGTGACGTTAGAATAACTTATCCCATGTAGATTTAGTATTTTTCTAACAATCATTTTAAAAAGTTCTGTCAGACCCTCTCACATAAAAATTAATTTTAGGAAATTACCATTTGGGTCATTTATTTTTATGTATGGAAAAAAATCAACATTTTTAAGCTCATCTTTTCTTTAAACTCTAGAACTCTATATAACATGGTCTACAAATACTACTTAATGGACAATTAACCAATCTTTAATTTTTACTGTTCATGTTTAGTTGCTTTTTAATATTAATGCCAATAAATGGTCCATTTGCATCTAATATTTATATTATTAGAATGTTCTCTCTAAAATATTAGCTATTCTCTTTTGACAGTCTATCTTAAAACAATGGCATGGAATTATGCAAATGTAGTTGAAACTCCTTCATCTTACAGATGTTCATATCTACTACCCATTATTATTAAGAGGTGATGATTACATTGGTTTGTATTTTGTGTCTGTTAGTCTCATTGATAATAGCTCATTCACTTGACACAGTCTTAAATATATGCTTTTTGGTTTTTCCAAATAATGGTCATTAATATTATATATCTTTTAAAAGTTATAGTACTTTTTATTTAAAAAAATATTTTTGAGAGAATTATTAAACCAACAACTTATATAGTATGCTCACTTAACAAGATTTTATAGTTTTTCATTCTTTTGAAAGATAAGTTCTGACCTTACACATTAAGTAAGGATGCATATTGAAAGCACACTCCATTTCATTGTCGCTTTATTTGCTTTTGCTACTGGCTCAGAAGATATATTTGAATATTTGATTTAATCGAATTTTTGTCTGATCATTCTTAAACTGGCCATGTCTAGATCCCTTAAGTAACAACCTACACTGAAGCAACCACCCATTCCTAAGAGCACAGCCTTAATTAGATGGGGATTGAAAGACGTTGGACTGACACTGTGGGTTTCATCCCTCACTCCATTGGAACTAAGTGTCAGTTCTTCTGTTTTTTTTAATATTTATAGTAACACTACATCTAATCTTAAATTAAGAATGAAAAACTATTGTTACGGTGAAAATGTGTTCTTTAACTGTGCTGCCTTTTCAACTGCTTGCTGAATCAGCTTCATTGACATTCTCTGCCTTTCTGTGTCTTGTCTATCTTTACTGTTTCCATTAGATCCTCCTACCACCACCACCCTTCAGCCTACAGTTCAGTGGCATCCCTCAACTCCTGACATCGAGGATCTAGCAACAGAACCTAAAAAATTGCCCTTTCCACTGTCAACTTTGGCAACAATTAAGGATGACACAATTGGCACCATCATTGCTAGTGTAGTGGGTGGGGCTCTCTTCGTAGTGCTTGTGAGTGTTTTGGCTGGAATATTCTGCTACAGGAGACGACGGACGTTTCGTGGAGACTACTTTGCCAAAAACTACATTCCACCATCAGACATGCAAAAGGAATCGCAAATTGATGTTCTTCAACAAGATGAGCTTGATGCTTACCCAGACAATGTAAAAAAAGAGAACAAGCATCCAGTGAACAATCTGATACGTAAAGACTATTTAGAAGAGCCTGAAAAAACTCAGTGGAATAATGTAGAGAATCTCACTAGGTTTGAAAGACCAATGGATTATTATGAAGATCTGAAAATGGGAATGAAGTTCGTCAGTGATGAACGCTATGATGAACATGAAGATGATTTAGTTTCCCATGTAGATGGCTCCGTAATCTCCAGGAGGGAGTGGTATGTTTAACAGCCACTAATGTGACTTCACTATGTACAGTGTTTCATTCATACTAGTTGATCATTTTCAGATTGTTCATACTTTTTCTTGTGGAAGAATAAGCTTTTGCAAGTTGATTTCAAGCTTACTTTTTATATTCTGATCTGACAAATGAAAATGTAGTATCTGGGTTCAATGTATCTGAGCTGCTTTACAGTTTTTTTCACTGCTGTACTACTGTCTCAAGATTTAAATTCTAATGCAGAGTACTTTATTGATCTGAGGCACACAGGTAAGAAGAAATGTCAACATTAAGTGTATGACTTTTTGGTACAAAAATTAAAAACAGAAAAAAAAAATGAAACTACCTTGGCATTGTGTATTAAATGTTTACCAAAACTATAATCTCAAGTATAATGTTTGTGTAACATAATACCTCTCAAAACATCACCACTAAGTGTACTCCATGAAAATTGACAGTAAATCTAATCCAGAAATGCTTATATATTTTTAGTATGCTAAAATTATTCATCATGATGGAGTATTTCATTTTCAAACATTATTTTCTAAGTTTCTATATAGATAAAATCTTTACCTCTGCATTTTATGAGCCTTGCCATATTTTCTTTAGAGTGGCTTTTCTAAGATATTCTGTTGCACTAAAACCATGGCTATAAACTCAGTGAATATGATGTATGGAAGAGCATAATAATTAGTTGGTCAATATTTTTGTCCAAAATACATGCGGGAATAATAAAATGTATGCCTCCTAACACAAAAATTACTAATTTTTTTCATCTCTGGAGGAAAGTTTTGTGAACATGGTTTTAGTATATGAAGCATTGAGCTTATTTTAATGCTTTATTTGCTAAGTATATGAATAATGATGAAAATATGGTACATAGATAAGTACAGAGGGGGTATTTGGTATATTCGTGTGCCAGATTTAGACATGAGCTGTTTCAGCCAGGAATCTATACAAAGAATTTTCTAGATCATCTTGTTTAGTTATTTAATGTTGGTGTTGTTCAAACGGGTAAATATAAAAAAAAAAAAAAAAAAAAAAAAAAAAAAAAAAAAAAAAAAAAAAACAGTTAAAATAAACTTTGCGGCTTGAGGTTTGATTAGAGAGCTGGAACCGCAGGCCCATTTGTTGGTAACGCGTGCTGATGGATATTGGCAAGGCACCTTTTTCTCCATGTCCTCCTAAATGTATGTATATGTTTCAGGCTTCTTTGTTCTCATTTTGTTTTTGTTTTTTTCAAATTAAAACTGGAAACACCATCAGATTTTTTGGGTTTTTTTGTTCATTTGCTTCACATAGCCCATTAACTCTATTCTTTCCAGTACCTTGTAACTACTGAGAGATGTTATATAAATCATCAAATATCAATCTTCTTTGTATGCATTCTGCAGTAGAGTTATAAAAATTGTGATAATGGCAACTGTTTTAAGGCTCAAAGAATGTTTTTCTACTGGTTGATTAGGAAAAGAACTGTGTAGAACAAGTGTCTTGTCAGGACAGTGAAATTGTTATTAAATGAATCATAATAGATAAATTATTTTTAATAAAAAAGGTAAATTTAGGCACTTTTCACCAACCACTTGCTGCCATTCATCTTCCCTTCACACATATATATATACATAAAGAATATGCATATATGCATATATGTGAATTTTATATGTTTAGAATTTCATTCTATATGTTTCATATAGAAGACAGAATAGTGGCATAATTCTAAAATACTACAAGTGGTGAAAGATTTATTCTGAATGATTAGATACTATTTTTCTTTAGCACCGTTGTGAAAATTAAAGGCTCTACCCTAACATGTATTATAAGGCAATAATATGAGGTTAAGAAATATAGTTAGGTTACCAATATATCATTGATATGTTTTAATATATTTAATCACCTAATATACAAATAGTAAGACACATTACTTCATGTCATTGAAAATATACTTCCTTAGTAATAATACACTGTGACAAAACTATGAGTAGTGATATGAGCCACAAGAAAAATAGGCCTAAAATTTCTTTCCATGAAAGATAAGAATTTATTGCTCTTTTGATGGAAAATTTTATTTTGAGAAGTAAGGTTTTGATATACTGAATGAGTCCATGCAGAATGATCACATTAGGGTTCTATATAAATCTCAACTTGAATATATAATCTTAAAAAAATTAGTACTTAAGAACTTTGTTTCTGAAGTACAGATGCCTACTGATGATGAGCTAGCTCCCTTTCATGTTGTGTTTATTATGTGGTTAATTTTAAGCATTTTGTTTCGTTTTGTGGGCAAAAGGCAATCTGGAAATCCACAGAGTATTTAATATATAACATAGACTGTATCCATAATCTGGATCATTTGGCATCCTGGGGGCTTGGCGGGGTCTAGGAATATTACACTGGTGCTTAAGGCTTTTAGGAAGCGTTGCACTGTTGTTCATAAAGCTTTACATATGTACACTGTACATAGGGACATTGTCTGTGAACATGAGTATTCACACGAATACCAGTGATATGCACAGCTGATCGTCAGGTATATAAAAGTCATATCTCCTTGGAAATTTTAAAAGATTATTTCTACCCTATAGAAACCATGTTCACTTTTATTACTTTGATATGTTTTGAACTGTTTTTACATTTTTATATTTACTTCGTGGTTTCTTTTCTACTTGTTAAAATATTTCAATAATACAATTTTAACTGTAAATTTTATTGAATATAAAAGCTTCCATAAGCTAGAAGTTAACTTTAAGCTAATATTTGACTATATTTGAAAATTTAGTATTTAACCATGTGCCTCATAAGAGATGTGTGTGGCTGTGCCCATCCCCTGTCACACACACACACACACACACACACACACACACACACACACACACACACACACACACACAGAGAGCTATACATAAAGAAATTGTTAAGATTTTTTAGTAACTGCTGCTTCTGGTAGTCATCCATGTGTGATAAAGTCCTAGGAAGAAGTTGTAGCTACATGTTTTACGTGAAAGAATTATAGGAATTAGAATAAGTAGAAAATTTGACAAAAGATGTATCCATTTCATATGCAAAAAATATTTGATGTGATTTGATAGACTTAAATTATATGAATATAATAGGTTATTTATACATGGAAGTAGTCAACATAAGATATGAGGAAGGAAAGAATAGCGCACATTGAAAATTTTTAACCTTACAGGGTCTGGAGTATAAATAGATTTTTTTCCTCTACTTGTTAATTGAAAATGACCTGTCAAAAAAGGATGGGATGTATTTTCTCAGCTTTTTTTTTTTTTTTTTTTTAAACATTCTGGGATTGGGTTTTATTTTTTAGTTAGTTTTTAACCAACAATTCATTCATATTCTCACTCTCATTCCCCCCCCCCTCTCTCTCTGTCACCAAGTGTTAGCTCTCATTGCCGTGCAGTAAATCATGAAATAAAGTTTCAAAAAAAGCTTTTTCAGTGGTAATTTCTAAAGTGAGTTGAAATTCTGTACTTGCCTTGTTTTTTTTATATTTGCTACTGTGCCTGTGTTTTTATGTTCATGTATGTATAATCCATTTTCATTTCAGTTAACAATTAAAATTCAATTAATAATCATAAGAATTAGGATCTACTTCATTTCTCTTCCCAAACAACTAATATCAGGTTAAAGATAGAGTTAACTCTAACAGTGCCTATACGTGGACATGTTAGCCACATTAATGTGCTAGCCATTATACAGTTTGCTTTGAACATACACTCAGTAGCTATTTTGTGTATTCATCTTCAATGATATTCAAACATGCAGCCTATCTCACTTTTCTTAAAACAGCCCATAGAACTGTCACACAATTGACAAGTTAGTAGACATTTTAAATGATGTGAAGATAAATTGTATGTAGGATATATGCAGACTATGTTCATCTCGTAGTTGGATGGGAGTTTGAACCTTGTCCGGCATTGGCATCTTTGTGTTCCTGGAACCCTTATCTATAGACATCAGTTTGTTTTCATTTTGAGATCAGCTCACTTTAAAAGCTACTTAGCTTGTCTTTTAGATGTGTTTACTTACTGCTTATGAATTGTTTTGAGTATAAATCACACTTTATAATCAATTTCCTGCTTGCTATTTGTTATTTTAATATTGGTATATATTTTTCTAAACTATTTTTGAACAAAAAGTGCCATACACCTGGGATTGTTTTGTCCACCTTGTGGAAAACCAATAAACATTGATTCATGAAAGCTTCCTTAGAAAAGTGTCAACTGTATCCCAACTTCTAAGGTTTTCAACATGCCTGTTTCCGTATGTCTGTTATCTTTTGTTATTTTACATCTAGATTTTTAAAAAATGAAGGTGAGTAGTGAAGTGAAGGCCATTTTTACAAAAGGTGTGTTGTACATATTTATATAGGGGTCATCTATCGAAGCTTGGCAGTAGTTACTTCTGTTTGGCTGTGGAGGAGTAAAGCTGATTTGTGGGAAGAAAGTTAACACTTCCCTATTGTAGATACACACTGTGCCAACAGCAGCAACAGCATGAGCATTCGAATGGTAACGTTACAGCAGAAATAACCCTCAATGCTTGAGAACAATCCAAAGATGTATTTTTTACATGCATATTATTTCTATGTAGCCACATCAGTACAGAAGTTATGCCATTCCAATTAACAGAAATGTCTCAGGGAAAGCCTACTTGTGGATTTTTTTTTTTTTAATTTTAAATTCACTTGCTGGTTTTTACCAGTTGACTGTCACTAATGTTACAGTTTAAGCCCATCACCTCTCCTGTCATTCGTTACCTCATTGACAGTAAA
The DNA here is from genome assembly GCA_033318265.1 of Phyllotis vaccarum. Classification (NCBI taxonomy): domain Eukaryota; kingdom Metazoa; phylum Chordata; class Mammalia; order Rodentia; family Cricetidae; genus Phyllotis; species Phyllotis vaccarum. Next base: position 51,513,748 of record JARWLC010000019.1, on the reverse strand, counting down.
TCATGTACGTTCTAAAAGATACAGATGGTTCTAAAAACTGGTCATTGCCTTTTGAAAAACTTTTCTTAGTATCTTATCTTTACTATACCAAAAATGAATATTTCTCTAATTTCAAGCAGTAAGTATTCACGTTTCTGTCACATTCTAACAGTTTTAATCAGGATCCAAGTGTGATCTCTTTATTGTAATTTTGGAAATACCTTCTTGTATGTTGTGGCCCACATGCTAGAAGTTTCTTCCACTGTCCTTTTGTTTGTTTTCTAAAAATAGCTTTTTTCCTTCAATTTCCCTGGTTCGATTATTCCATTGCACCCTGAATGCATCCTCTGTATTTTTATAACTTGTTGGTAAGGTCTAGAACCTTGCTTTATTCATGTTTCATTGTGTGAGAAAGGTTATTTCATAGGAGATGATAACAATCTTGCACCAGAAGGTTCATGATACTTGGCTTTTCTGCTCTGACACTAGCAACCATTTGATCCTCAATACTGAGAAACAGAGGGCCTACTCTTGCCCAGGTGTATTGACTGCATTTACCTTGTGGTGTGCCTGATACATGAATAATTCTGTCCATGCTTCCTCTTTATTGAAAACGTCCTTTTTTCCCTTTCTACATTGTGAAGCCAGTTCATATAAGTGTGTGTCAAATGATAGATTTATGATACGTCAACAGAAATTACAAATGCCACCCATGGTCTTTTCTATCATCTTGTATGTTTACATTTTATTCTATTTTAGCTTATCTTTTGTAGATCAGTGAAAACCCTTGATTGTAATATGAGCTAAAAAGATTAGTGTGTGTTCCAAGTATGTTTGTGCTACTAGAGCTACTCAATTGTATGTATTATGAAATAATCCAAGATGAACATTTAAACTGATAAAATAATGCTTTAAAATGTCTATGTCATTGCCACTATTTGGGATGCATAATGTGCTTCATTTTTAAAATTAACTTCTTCACAAGTTGATATTTAAAGATGATTAAATGTGCTTCATTTTAAAAACCTTTGTTTTTAGACTTTTTGATTCAATAGTTTTAAAATACCTTATTCATTCTGTGGTACTACCCTTTGACAGTTGGCTTAATGTGTACTCTCAGCGACAACATGACTGACATGCAAGGGGAAAGCTTGTTGAAAGATTTAGTCACAACTACTTTTAGAGATTGTCTTCATGTACAAGATGTTTATTTTTTTAGGGTCTTGCCATAAATTTACTTACTTTGTACTTTTGGACCTCTGTGGGTTTATTATGAGTGTAATTGATACTAAATATAAATCAATTTTAACTGGTCTCTTGATACACCTGAATTACATTTGGTTGATTTGTCATAGCTGAGTTGTCAGGGTTTTAGTTTCATACTCCTACTACTGTAGGAGTTATGTATTGAGAAAGATGTTGGCACTGCTTTTATCTGAATTATGTGACACCTTCATTATACCACTTACTTTGCAGGATAGCATATACTAGGCATAATGCTTACCTAGTATATATCACAGAAAGGTTTTGGTAATCTCATTTAGTTAGATGTTCACTTGACACATGGGATACTTTAGTGTTAAAAATAAATACTGAGTCAGTCAGCTGAACTTCCGTGTGTCATACGTGTTGATTATACTGAGAAGGAACACATAAGCACAGGGCTTGAAGAAGTACATCAGTTCATATTTCTTGGGGAAAGGTTCCACTCCTTTCTTCCTGTGTGGAGCCCCAAGTGGCAGGTGTGCAGTTGACGCTTGGATCCTGTCAGGCTGGCAGTACCAATTCATGTATTTTATGCTAGCTGCCATTTGTTTTTGATTTTAATCAGTGTTGCTTGTTTTTTGCTTTTCCTTGGAGGAGGAGGCAATTTGCCAATAATTGAGTTTAACCCCTCATTCTAGACATGCTCTACCACCGAGTTATTAAGTGTGTTTTAAATATAACTTCTATTTCTGTACTTTATTAGACTGTATATTTGATGAACTTATAACTTCGTTTTGGGACTGTTTCTCTTGTGAGAACCATTAGTCTTTCTGATTCACTTTTGTATTTCTAGAGATGGTACAGTGCTTAGCACATAGATACCTGGTGAGTTATTGAACAGATGAAAATGATCTGTGCTAAATATGGTACTTGGGGGGAAAATGGTGAGATCAACATTGCATAGATACAAGCTTCGCTATTGGGTTGAAAACATAAGGGAGTTGTTGAAAATAAACACTGGAAGGCTGGCAGTGTAGTTCAGAAGTAGATCACATGCTTGTTATTATGCAAGGTGTGGATCCCCAGCACTGAAAAGTAAAGGATTATTTATGGGGAAATAGTAATAACAGTTCTGTATAGTATGAGAGAAAGTATAAGATAATAAAAACAAAATTGTATTTGATAACATTTACTATGTGCGTGTTTTCCAGAAAGTTCAATATGTATATTGGTAGTTGATAACTGGTTTTTGAATATTGGTCTTAGAAGATGTATGCTTGGTAGCTGATATATTTTTGATGCGTGAGAGATCGTCAAGGGTGAATTTCCAGTGAATGGGAGATAATAGAGGCTGCCATAGCAGCCATCTGTTCTTGGAGATTCATATACCATGGTACACTTATTTTTCGGTCACTTTTGACATTGTAGAACATCTAGGTGATCACGTGTTTCTTCACTTGGGTTTAAAAATGCCAAATTCTACTTGTACACTGAACCTTTGCACTGTGCAGTAGGAAAACTTTATGTAGTGTCTGTGTATTTATCTGAGACTGCGCTGCTATTGTTGGTCCAGTCTTTTAAATTTCTATCAAAATAATTCAATTTGAATGCAAAAGATTTTACATCTTCCTTTGTATTTCATTCTGGCACTCAACTTATATCTTTAAAGCCTTGGACTATCCTTAAATATACTATGTCTTTTTCCTTAATTAGGAGAAGAATCAAAAGAAATGAGAATTTAGTGTTAACTTACCCATGTGAAGTAAACAATTTTTGTGATGATCTGTGGGTTGAAAATCTTAGTTTGCACTCATACTCCACAGTGACCTGAGCTAGATAGTGGTGGCACACACCTTTAATCCCAGCAGAGACACGGGCAGACAGATCTCTCTTGAGTTTGAGGCTAGCTTGGTCTACAGAGCAAGCTTCAGGACAGGTTCCAAAGAGTCACAGAGAATGGAGTAACCTGAGCTTTTAACAATCAGTTTGGAGGTAACTACTATTACTGTCTGGAGCACATCAGAAAATACAACTTACAAACTTAAATTCTATGTACTTGGGCAAAATAGGAGGGACATTTTAACCTTAATAGAAAGATTCTATTAGAGACATTTAAAAAATTTGATAATTGGGATTTAAATTTCTGCCACTGCTTCTACGTGGTTGACTTTAGTTGGTTAAGCCCTTAAAATGGATTTCAGTTGGTTGATCATTAAAGACCAAGTAGACTCACCTACATTGTAATTTGCTTCAGTGGTTGAAAATATAATTTATATTCTGAAGAAAGTGGTTATGTAGAATGATGTCAAATCTCACTTTTACAAGCACCCAAACCTCTTGACTGCACTGACCAGTGTGAGGATTAGTGATTAGACTGATAGAGTGAAGCTGACAGTCTGTTGTGTTAAAATTGAAAGTTGTAGTTTAAAAGCATAACTCCATGCTATGCCTACTTTTCTAGATTGTATTCACTGATTGACGGTTATTCAAACGGATAACTTGCACTGAAGGGTAAGAGTTTGAATCTAAAATTGAGGCTAACGAAATGACCCACTAATAAACTGTCATTTTGTTTGCTAAGGAAAACTTAAGGTAAAAAACTTTAAGCCGTGTAAAAACCCCATGTGCACAAGACTGGTCTTGAACTCAGAGACGAAAATCTGCCTCTGCCTCCATAGTGCTTCAGTTAAAGTTACATGCTACCACGCCCAGCTACAAACTACATTTTAATTTAAAAAATACCTTGACAGGTAAAACACGTAGTGCTTCAGTTGCAACCGTTTCAATGAAAACAGCCTTTGATTTCCCATAGGGAGTATAGGAGCAAGGCTGTTTTATCTGAGACATCCCAGCCCAGCCCCCAGATCGGAACAGGAGCACTGGCTGGAGACCTGTCTCCTGACCCTGATTTAGAGCCTGCTCCATTGTTAAAGTGGCATTTCTCATTGACTACCTTATTGGCTAGAAAAGTGAAACAAAATCAAGTTTATGGGTTGAGGGTGTAGTTTATTTGGTGGAGCATGTACTAAACATACACAACACTGGCTTAGTTCCCCGTTGCTGCAAACGTCTGCAACCTCCACTTAGAAGGTCCCACAATTAGGATCACAAGTTCATAGTTACCGTTGCCTACACAGCAAGTGCCAGTATAGCCTGGGATACGTGGTACCCTGTCTCAGAAAACAAAACGGCAAAACAGAAAATGGATATGAAGAAACTTAATGAGTCACTCCTCAAAACGGAGCTTCTGGATTTTGTATGGCTAGAATTAAGAAAGTAAAGCATACAGTGATACTACTTAATACATTTGAGTTACAGTGTTTCCATTTAGGTGAGTTTATGAATGATAATGCCTTTTAAATTTGTGTGAGATGTTCACTACTATATTAACTCCTTAACAAAACGTGCCCTTTAGTTTGAGAAATGAACTAGTATACAGAAATTGTACAAATGTTATGTAATGTAGCCTTTAGCCGTGTAGGAAAGAGCTGCGGCTGTTGATGTGTCTATTGTTTTTGAAATATTCTTTTAAAAATATTTTAAAGGTATATATTATCACTTTCTATACTATGTTTTATCTGTTGTATGCTTTTTTTGTTTTTGTGTGGTTAGTCCTTGAGTGTTTATTATTTTTAATAGTGTTTCTCTTTTATTTTAATAGAGTAAAATGGTGTGTGTATTACTCTTTGGTTTTTTTTTAATCACCTGTTTGAATGAGAACTTAGAGTTATCTTTATCTTTTCTTTAGACATTATTTGACTGTAGAAAATATATTTATTCAATGATGACTGACTGGAAATATTCTTTCCATAATTTGAATAAAGCAAAGATAGGCTTAAGGAAAATAGAAAGCTGTTAACAGAATGTTTCTAAAATGGATGAATTAAATTTGGGGTCCTCTAAACTAATTTTTGGGTAAATATTTCTAATAACCATTGAGCACTGTAAAACGTAAAGCATGCCAACTTTAAGACTCTTTAAAGTTGTTTGAAAAGTCTGATTTTTTATTACTTAACAGACATCCCACTTAAGCAGACCTCATCCATAGCAGTGGCTGGAGCTGTGATTGGAGCTGTCCTGGCCCTCTTCATCATCGCTGTCTTTTTGACTGTGTTGCTCACACCACGGAAGAAGAGACCGTCCTATCTTGACAAAGTGTAGGTAACAGTCTTTGCTTGTGTAGAGCTGTGAGCAAACATTCTTCATTATCCTTTCTGTCCACTGTTACATTGGCAGTGTTCAGCAGAAGGGAATAAGACAAATGTTGGACCTTTATTGCTTGGCTGTGATTTTTATCAGAACATATTAATTGCAATCTACTAAGTAAGAATAATAACAGCTTCTAGAAGCAAAGTGTATTAGGCAGCTCTTCATCCACAGGAATTAGACATCTTTCCGAATGCATCATATTGATAGCTTATGTTCTCCAACCTGAGTAGAATTCAGGCTTGACTAAGTACTGGTTTTAGTATCAGAAACATCTTAGACTTAATTGAGTATGTGTCTGTCTTATAGATATAACTAAGCCCAAGAATTACTATAAAGACTCTTTTTAAAGCTTTTTCCTTAAGAAAAAAAAAAGTTTTGTTTCATTTAATTATAAAATAAATATCATCTTATTTAAACAATATTTTTTCCTAATCTGAGATTGAATTTTAAGATAAACATTGTACCTTGTTGTAGAATGTAATGACTAACATGTCATTTCATTTTAATCTTGTCATTATCTCTAACTGTATGATACTTTCCATATTTCGCATGGTTGTGTTGGGAGCAGAATAAGATGATTTTAGTTTGTGAACTGAGTAGTGGAGCTTCCTGTGCAATCTGTTGCTGCATGAGGGATGAGGCTGGTATTCAATTATCCATTCCTTTGTCTCTTTAAAGTGCTTCAGCAGTCACTGCCCTGGTCTTCCTGGACTGCAGACCTGTCATAATATGGTCACTGCTGTTACCATGAGCAGGTCACTGCTGTCAGCTCTGCTTTTCTTATTTAAATGGTGCTATGAGTCTGATGCAATTTTCACTAGAGAAAAGTTACTGCTTCTAAATAATAGATGGTAAAATGCTTTAGTTTGATAATTATAAGATTGGAGCTTTTTAAATAATAAAGTGTTTTATTTACTTAGCTGAATTATTTTCACTAGGAATACTACTTTTGTCCATATTGAGAAATGAATAGATGATGGCACATTTGTCATTTTAGCATCTAAAGATTTCATGTATCTTTTAATATAATCAAAAGTACTAGAAATATATCTTTTGTCTTCAAATCATTGAAAACTATATATACATGTATAGATGAGATTGTTTTTTAGTAAGACAGAACTATAGACTCAAATGTCTTTAAATATTTTAATTTTATTTAAATTTAAATATTCTAAACTGATATGTAAAATATGTTTGAATCCTAGGGAATATTAGGGAAATTTACAGATGAGGTCATCAAAAATACATTCTTTAAGGAAGTCCTGGGTCCTTTGTCTATTTTAGATGCCATGTCTATTTTAGATTTCTTTAGTTAAAAGAAATCTTAATTTATGTGGAAAATGTTCTAAAAATGAATAAACCCCCTTAAAAAGATTTACTGATTCCTTGTTAATGTGCTTGTTTTGTCTACATGTATGTCTCTGTGGCACGTGCATCCCTGATGTCTGAGGAGTCAGACAAGGGTATCACATTCCAGGAATGAGAGTTTCAGGTGGTTGTGAGTATCATGTGGGTACTGGAAACTTAACCTGGGTCCTGTGGGAGCACAAGTACTCTTTCAGCTGCTGAGCAAGCTCTCCAGCCCCAAGGCAGCCCTTCTGAAAATCCATGTTGGAAAGCAGTTCCAAACTTCAATGTGATCTCATCAGTCCTCCCAGTCACCTCTGTGACCATTTGGAGAAACATAATAATAGGCGCATGGAGGCTGGGGACATTGGTGTAGCCACTTAAGAGTGCTTGCTGCTCACAACCACCTCTAACTCTGGCTGCATGGATCTGATGCCTCTTTCGGCCTCTGTGGGCATTCACATACATGTGACAGACACAGACATGTGCACATACACATAAATAAAATGTTTGTCAGTATATTCAAAGGTGAAAATAATACCAAACTTAAGAAGATGGATCATGTATAAGATACTTGTTTAATAGAATTTTCAGTGTTTATTTGAATTGCTTTTTAAAATGTGAATAAGGTGGTTTAGTGTTAAGCATTAGAAGTAATGATGACTTTTTATATCCTCACAGATTAACAGATGATAAGTTAATTAAACATGTAGAGAATAATAGTTATGTGTTATTTTTGTATGAAGAAAAGATTCTTCAGGTCTGTGAGAACCTCGTTTTCTTTGATTTTCCTCCTGGAATCCCCACACATCTGTTTAATATTTTGAACACAGAATCGACCTTCCACCTACACATAAACCACCCCCTGAGTATGAAGAACGAGTTCCTTCTCTGCCTCAGAAAGGCCTTCTGTGTCAGGTATGTGTTTGTGAAGATACTTAACATCGCCTGATCTATCTTCTAAACATCTGTCCAGCTGTTTTGGCGTAACCCATGCACCTTAGAGGCTGGAGCAAGAGGATCAGAAGTTTAAGTCATCCTTGGCTACACAGTGAGTTCGAGACCAGCCTGGGTTACAGGAGACCCCACTGCAAAAATTGAAGTGAATAAATTTTTTTTTAAAAAAATCTATCCCATTTGTATTAATTTTTCAAACAATTGTCATTACATACTTTGTAATGACAGTTCTTAACATGTTCAATATGTGAGTAATCAGTCATCCTGTGTATGAGTTAGTGAGAAAGGCAATGTCTAGTGTGAGTAAGGGAAGTCAGTACTGTGTTGGCATTCCACTAGAAGCTGCTGTTAGAAGCTCTTATGTATTGACATCTAGACTTTGTAAAAAAAGGGAGTTGGATGTGAATAGAAAGTAGAGGTCTTGAGTATCTTTGGTAGATCCTTGTGGGCATCTGCTCTTCTTTGAGCACTACATTTTACTTTTGCTTCTTTTCACATGGAAGAGTCAAGATTTTGCATTCCTTTATTGAGAAACAGGTGGTATATATTTTAGTTTAAAACACTTAAAATGAATAGGATCTTCATGCTGTATTTGTGGGTTTTAGCATTTTTATTAGAGTCCATGTATAGTAGCTCACATGCAAGTTCAGCGCTGCTTGTCTTATGTCTACACCTGTCTTAATGGTTTTGCTTGAACTTTGAGAAAGAATACATCAAATACTTGAATTCTTTTATTCTCAACTATAATGTTTTGTACTTTGTTTACTGTTTTAGTTCATTCTTCTACCATTTTCTCTATTGCTCACATAGTCTATTGTGTTCTCACTCTTTGTGAGATATGCTATGAATAGTCTGTTGTACTTAACAGATATTCCCTGGATCTTTGTACTGCGTTCAGTTTGAATACATATAGCACTTAATTTGGTGTGTGTGTGGTGGGGGGGGGGGGACTGTAAAGCAGTAGTTCTGTGAAGATAGCCTCAGCTTCTGTTTCTTTGCTCACCATATAGTCAGTCTGCTGTTAAGCATGGGCGGGGCAGGCAGGAGTGTGGATCACCATGCCATGCACTGCCAGTGGCAGTGACTCTAGTTGTGTCCTCCTCCAAAACACAGGATATGTTATCTTTCCAGAGCTCTGTTTCACACAAAGTACAGCCTTGGCAAATAAATAAAAGTGAGAAGCAGAATAAAATGCCTATGGAGATCTTGACCAAAGCTGCTGAATACTAGAGAAGGTTCCTACCTAAATATATGGGTGTCCAGACTTGGTTCTCAGAGTTCTGTGTAGGATATTATTAGTTTCTTTTAAACAAACCTAAGTGAATATAATTAAAGTGTTGTCAGAAAAATCAATTTGTATTTAATTTATTCTTTGTAGCTTCAAGATGACTATTTAGAGAAGCTTGGATTAGAAAAAGTGATTTGGTTCAAATTACATGTATCGGGGTTTAGTTAGGAAAGTATAACATATACTGTAAGACACTGCGTAAAAACAAAAGGAACGTGTTATATCCTGCATGACTTGAGCTGACACTGAAGCAGAGGGCTTCCAGGATGACTCAACCTGGGAGGTCCGAGATAAACTGCTCAGTAACAGAGTAATTTGATTGTGGTAAGTTTAATAACAGAAATAATCCTTGGCAGAAATGAAGAATGACATTGAAAATAGTCAAAACCTTTTGTAAAAGGAAATTTGATAGGCAAATACCTTGTAAACAGCTGAGCAGTGCTGGCCCTTAAGAAGTAAGCAACAAGTTAGCATTTTGGTTTTTTTTTTTTTTTTTTTCCTCATTCAAATCAAGCAGTGAAAAGCACTAGTCACCAGTGTTTTGTTCTAAATATAAAGCCAAATCTACAAAATATAGGAGAATCAGAATTTGAGTTGGGCATAAAATCAGTCATATTCTTCATTCTTTTAAAATGCATTTAGAAATCGAGATTTATTAAGATAATTTATTGTGTCTCTTTAGTTATACGATGATACACTAATTGTGTGAATATTTGTTTTGAGTTTATCTTACATCAAAATGCAAAGCATATAACTATTTCTTGGTCACTACGGAATCTGTGAGTTTATGGTGGCCATGCTTTGATTAAAAAGATAACTTTAAGTTTATTAATTTCTACCTGAAATCATTTCTTAGTTCTAGCAACTAGATGACACAGGTCTCATATTTCCAGAAGGCCAACCTGGCTTTAAAGAAGAGGCTGGTATCAATATTAAACATTACTCTCCCCTCAAAGGACGTAAGAAAGAATTTATTCTGATGCCATATATGAACACCCATAGCCCAGGAACAGGATAGCTTCAATGACATGCTCCAGTGAAGATCCAAATATAGAACAAAAGAAAGTCTTAATTTTCAAATACATTGGTGGAAACATAAAGTAGGCAGACTACAGCAGAGTGCAGACATCCCTAATGTAGGTGCCACACACTGTGTGATGGTGTTCAAACCTTTTGAGTTGGTGGTAGCTAGTGGTTTGTTATGATAGTGCATTATAAGAACTTTAACCAGATGAACACGACAGTTTTAGGTGTAACCCAAGTAATAGACGTCGATAGCCTATGCTAAGTTGACTTTAGATCTGCAGCAATTCCAACAATTAAATTCTGAGCCAGTGGTTTTGAATCATTATAATGAGTGTGACTGTTTTGGGAGTTAAAGTTTGTGCTGACCTTTTCATTGATGGTTTTCCTTGAGAAACTATAGAAAGAAGTGATTCCTACCCACATATGCTAGCTCACAGCAATGAGCAGTTATTTGGTTGTATGCCTGCATTAATCCCTGAGAACTTTCTCTCCAGATACAAGTATTCAGGAAATGAAGTCTGCTCTTGTGAAGAGACACTTCTGTTGAGTGAGAAGCTGTCCAAAGTGGCAGTACACATTTTCAGGAAATCAGAAGCGAAGGCAAAGGGCACTTAAATCCACCAGTGTGCCCTCTTCATAGAGGAACATCTGACTGAAGTCATCTTTATGAAAAATACAAGGTTGCAGCAGTAAACTGTGCCTTGCCATTTTAAGATGGTTTATTTTCCTTGTGTGTTTCAAGCACAAGTACACTCACTATATAAAATACAAATACAATCTTACAAAAATTTAAAAGATAATTGTGCAAATGTTTTTTGTTTGTTTGCTTTCATTTCACCATGCTCACAGATCCCTGTCCCTTTCCCTAGGCCGCACTGCTGTTGAAGATTTAAACTTTTCACCACACTTCTCTCCAGGACCTTACTTCATACATGCTTATATTTTATCTGCGAGTGGTTATTTTAAAACATAGGCAGAGCTGTAGGATACATCTTGTTTGAAAATTTTCTTACTCTTATTTATTATATGTTCCATGCTAATGTATTCTTCAGAATGGGCAATGTGGTTACCTTTATCAAGGTCCTCTGGGCTACTAAATGAGTACTCACAAACAGCTTCAATCACCTTGGACTGTTAACAGTTGGCACGCCCCTGCCAACTAGATGTGTTTCAATGGCATTCAATCCAAGATCTGTTTATATATCTCCGTTCCTCTCTGGGTGACTTTCAAAATATTTCATTACATTGACAAATAAAATCCATCCAATGAGATCCTCATGTTTGTTGCAGAATTTTAGTGAAAATACTTTATGCGTTTCTTTGCTTGTCTGTTTATGAGATTTATGCCAAGAAATGGAATCACTAATTTTTTTCACAAAAGATATCGTATTATCAGCCATAGTATTAATATATATTCTTAAAAAGAGTATACAAAACCCACTTTCTTCCCCATGAGGTAGTATGAGGTGTTTTAAACATTCCATGGATTTTGGGTGAAGTAGGCCCTCATTACCAGCTTCTGACCATCTGTTTGCATCTTTTCCACCAGTACTTTAGTTGTATTTTGAGCTTTGATTTTCTTGCCTTAGGAATTCAAATGTGAATGTAGTTCTTTTGTCTTAACATCATGTCCTATTTTTTAATTTCATGGTGTTGTGTAGGTTACTAAAATTTTTATGCAATTCTGTTTCCTGTGTTTTTGGAAGGTTGCTTTTGATCTGAAATGGTCCACTCTGTCTCTCATGACCAGGTTTTTTTTTTTTTTAATTCTTAAAATTTTCTAATGGTTTTATGTTTTACTTTGACACTGAATTTTTGTGTATATGATTTTAAGCAGAGACCTGCTTAACTAGAGAGATCACCAATTGTTCAAATTTGTAAGAACTTGACTAATTACATTATATTTTTGTGTTCTCATATTAAACCAGTAAGTTGGTGATATGATGTACTGTTCACTGTAACAAATTCCTTTATTTTTTTTCCCTTCTAAGATAGCCTTTTTTTTTTCTTTGACTATATGAGTTTCATCCAGGTCTCCATAAAACTTTTATTGAACTTAGGGATTACTTTAATGCAAACTGACAACCGTGGTGATCCCAATTCGAGAGATCACATAGGCTTTCGTTATTGAAATAAAATTTCTTCTTGGAGCACATTTTGTTTTCCCATTAGGTTTATTGTACACAGATTAAGATCAGTGGTGCTCTCTGCCTTTGCCTCTCCCTCCACGGCATCTTCTAGGAGGTTGTTACTAACATATATACAAACTCGTACTAAAATTACCTAGGGTTTTTGGTATTCCTCCTTGTTAGTATACAGTAAAACTGGCATCTGTCAGATGACTTTAGTAAATAGTTTATGAGTAATATTTCTATTGTAAAACTCTAAACAGCAGTTTTTATGATGGAGGGGTGTGTGTTTCTTTCTAACCCCACAGTGGCTCCCTCTTTTAAGATACTTATTTCTTTGTTCTTTTCTCTGTTGCTATTCTCACTCAAACATCTTCTCTCATGATCTCCACCGCTCCCAATTATAATCCCAATTTACTCAGGAGATCTGCTCTATTTCCCCTTCCCAGGGATCCCTGGATGTCTCTCTTAAGTTCCTTCTGTTACCTGGAAGCTCATGGGTTGTGGTTTGCAGCTTGGATATTTTTTGATTTAGGTCTAAAATCCACTTATGAGTGAGTATATACCATGTATATCTTTCTGGCCCTGACCTCACTCAGAATGATAATCTCCAAATCCATTCATATCCTGCAAATTTTAGGTTGTCTTTCTAAATTTTTTTTAATTTTTTTACTGCTGAGTAGTACTCCATTATATAAATGTAACACAATTTGTTAATCCATTTGTTGAGGAGCATAGAGGTTGTTTCTAGGTTCTGGCTGTTACGAATAATACTGCTATGAACATAGTCAAGCTAATGTGCTTGGGGTACGAGTGTGTATCCTTTGTGTATATGCCCAATAATAGTTCTACTGGATCATTAGGGAGATTGAGTCTGAGGAACTGAGTTTTCTGAGGAACCGCCATACTGCTTTCCAAAGTGGCTGTACAAATTTACACTCCACCAGCAATGGAGGAATGTTTCTGATGGGGTTTTCTTCTATGATAGCTCTGTGAAATATATACATATATATACAAATATATACATATATATGACAGTACATATACATATAAGCATGTATAATACATATAAGTACATATAAACACATACATTTGCACATATACATACATGTTTATATGTATATGTGTGTATTATTTCACTAATGTGTGTATAGCTCATTTTGTATATCTGTATTATATACCTGATATCTTTGTATTGTGTATGAAAAGAAAATACTTAAAAGGAGGATTGGTAGTGTTCTGAAGTTTTAGCAGTGGTTATATTGGTTTGGTTGGCATTCTCAGTGAATCTCATTTGGATGGCCTATTTTTCTATAAAGTTTAGTTCTATAGCGGCTTCTCCCTGTTCTCTTAATGGCTTAAGAGTAGGATCTCTTAGTCATGTTGAAAACCTGCACCACAGGGCTGCAATTTTCGTCTCATACTGAATATTCAGGGCTTGCGTAGGACTCACTGTCTGACAGGATTAAGGGATTTTTCCTCAGTGATTTACTATATTACATCCTTATTAAATCATCCCTAGTGTTAGAATGATTTTACGGGAAGACTGTCACCTTATTTTTGAGTAGTTAATACAAAATCGTGAGTGCGTACCTTCTAAAGCTTAACTCCTCTCTTCTTCCTCACCTCCAGGTAGCCATTTCTGTTCAATGATTTGCCTTAGTGCTCGATTAAGCATGGACAAGAAAGTGAATATTCACATATACACATGGTTATATGTATTTCACCCATTGTCTTACATAAAAGTATATACTACTACATATTCCACCTTTTGAGATATTCTGTAGATGTTTTAATATCAAAGGATTTTTAACAATGTTAGAATGGGCAATTTGTATATGTGGTATTTTGTTTCTTTGGATATAATCATTAGGGTAAGTTTGCTACATCAAAGAGCAGATATATTTAGAAATTTGTTTGATATTAGCAAGTTTTCTTCTTTAAGTTACATTACTATTTTATACATCGAATGGTAATGTATTAAAATGTGAGCTTATCCAGACACTCCAGTAGAACATGTTTTCGGTTTTACTAACCTTAGTTTATTAGAATTGGCATATATATAATATAATAAAAATAATTATAGCTTCAGTATTTTCAATGACAGCATCTTTTTGAGTGTTTTAGATGATAATTTTTCCCTTCAGACTCTGACTTTTTAATCTTTTTATTTAATGAATAGGGTTATTGTGAGCATTTATGCATTTTATAGTAGCTATGAATGGCTATCATTTTAACTTTGGCGTGAACCCTATGTACACTACTAGATATCAAAATCTATAGTAAGGAAACTTCAGTTAGATAAACGTTTGGGGGCTGGAGAGATGGTTCAGTGAACACACACACACTATACACGCATAAATGCAAACACACACTTACACTTATAAAATACAGAAAAATAAATCTTTTTCAAATGCTGTTCCCTGGGAAGGACTCCACAATGGTTTATCATATCAAGTGGTCTGCTCTGAAATTATTCACATAAAAGTAACATTCCACAGACAGAACAGGTTGTATTTATATATTTAGGAATATCTGATACAATTAGAAGAGGCATGAATTTGAGACAGGTTACATGGGGCAAGATGGAAGAAGAAAAGTTGAGGAATGATGAGCAAAGAGTGAATAGGAGTGGCTGTGGGGACTCACGAAGAAATATGTGCGGGAGACTAGCCCAGTGTGCTGCTTGTATCTGCATGGGTATGTCTTTCCTTAGTCGGGAGACATTTTCTTCTATGATCTTACTGAAAACTCAGTCTGTGCCATTACCAGGGGTTCCTCTACCTCATCTATGCTTGTAATTTTGAAGGTTTGTTTTTGATTTTTCATGGTGTCCCACATTGCCTATTATGTTCCTTTAGACACACACACACACACACACACACACACACACACACACACACATACACATGCTTATTTGGTCTATTTTATTTTTCTGAGTCCTATTTTATTCATTTTACTTGCAAGACCTTCCTTTGAGTTCTCCAGTACTGGGTTTTTCAATTTCATTTACATTTCAGACTGAGTCTTTAGTGTTTGTGTCTCCTTGTTGAATTTGATTCTCAAGTCCTGGTTTGTCTCCATCATTAACATCAGCCTTGTGTTTGTGTTTTCTTAGGCATCTCTCGGGCATTTATTCTCCTTATGCTCTTCTTCCTTAATTGTGCTAATTCTCTGTAGCAAAGATTTCTACAGAACTCATAGGTTTCAGAGCTTGTGTTCAATTAACAAATAAACATCTGCCAAAAATCACCCCTTTCTTTCTTTTTCTGAAATACTATTATTTATATACAACTACTACAAAATAAAGAGAACATATTATAAGTGCAGATATAATAATGTTTTCCATATGCTTGCATGCATACACACATAGTCAGCAAGCATCCCACAATCTGTAAAGTGCACATAGTCATCATGCCTGAAGGATTTCTTGTGCCTGCCCGTTCATCTTGCCTGTGTCCTTTCCAGCTCACTTCCACATTCCACTGATCTCTCTGCTCTCTGTCAGTTCATGTAGCAGTCTTTCCTAATTCCTTCCAAGATTTCCAAGGTTCATGAAACTGCAGATAATACCAAACCTTACCTATCTGTTTTTATACATAGAAAGATAGCAGTGATAGTATTATTTATAAATCAGGTATGGTAGAAATTAAAAAAATAAATTATGATAAAATAGAATAGTTCTGATTGTATTGATACTTAAAGTTAAGTGAATGCAGTCCTTCAAGGAAGGGTTGCTGCATTCACATTCTCAGATCACACAGGTGTGTATCTGAATTTCCAGAAAGGTTTTGAGATTCGTGCCTGTTATGTTGATCAGTGTATATCTCTTAGGCAGTATGTCTTGTACATGTGCTGTTTTGTTTGTATGTTTACTTTTCCTAGATGTCTTCCTTGATTCCAGTTGGAGCTTGTAGTAGACACAGTTGCAGGGAGCCTTTTAATGCATACCTTTGAGTAAGTGTGTGATCTCATTTCTCTTGGAACTAATGACTGAGTCATGAAGTAAGCATATTTTTAATTTTTTAAAGAAATTAAAAATTGTCATGCTGTGCCTTATCATTTGTTTCTGTGGACAGTATATGAGTTGCTCCATGTAGTTACCAATAATTCTTTTTATGTTAATGTAATTATTGATTCTTTGGAAATTTCACATTGTGCACCCCAATTCTGCTCCCCTCCCAGCCCGTCCATACCTGCTCCTCACCCAACAATAATAATACTCTCCCCAAATTAATAAAAACCCACCTCCATCTTTCCTTCCCCTCTTCATTCATCTTACTCGCATTAGGAGCTGTGGTGTGTCACAAAGTACATGCCTTTTGTCTAATCAGCCCCACTCGTGGGGCCGTTGTGGAGGCTCTTCTTGGATATCCTGTTGTTGTCATAGGGATTCTACAGTTACCTTTCCACATGACCAGTCCTTTGTGCAATCCAGCAGATCATAGCTTGATGTGGGAATGCCTTTCTGTATGCTGTGAATCTCAAACTTTAAATAAAGGAGCTGTTTTGGGCCATGACAGGCACCATAGAAGAAGTAGGAGGAGAAATCAGAATAGGTAGGAAAGGAAGGGCCGAGTCAGAAGCAGATCGAGCTGAAGCCGCCCAAGGAACAACATGTAAGAGCACGGGTGAGCCACGGGCCACGTGGCAGACAGATTAGTAGAAATGGGTTGATTTAAGATGTAAGAGCTAGCTAGCAATGTGCCTGAGCCATAGGCCAAACAGCATGAAGTTAATATAAGCATCTGAGTTATTTCTGGGGACCTGAGCGGCTGGGCGGCTAAGCGGTCTCGGGCAGCAGGTCTGTGGGTCTCGGACCTCTGGCCGCCTGGGACCCAGACACCCTACCACAACAATAGCTGTTAGAGTGAGCTAACCTAAGGTCCAGGATGTTGGTCTGGGTGGCAGCTGAGCTGATCCATCTGGGCCTTTGGGACCACCTCCTCAGGTAAGGAGCAGAGTCAGCTCTCTTGCTGAAGTGTCCCTCCAGAGGGCAGGGCCAGTTAGAGACAGGGTTGGCTCAGCATGACCCTTGGTTTTCAATAGGTATGGTTCCTGTGACACCCAGTGGTAACATGAGCTGGTGGCATCAGCCCAGCTCCTGGCTGCTATTGAGCCATGGACGAATAATACTTATGGTCAGTCTGCTAAGTATTTTAGACATTCTAGTAGGGTTCTGGCTATAGTTTGTCTTGGTTTTAACTTGCATTTTCCTCAGTTACTGTGTAGAATCTTTTCCTGTATTGGAGTGTTTGTTTATCTTTAGTGAAGTACATGTTCAATATGTGCTGTTTTTATTAGTTTACTCTTTTCTTTATCTGCTCCATCGATATTTATACACAATTTCTTTTCCCTTTCCTTTCCCCATTTCCTTCTTTCCTCTTCTCTCTTTGGATGTTTTCTTCTTTTTGTTGACTTCGAACAGTCTTCATCAATTCTGCATGAGTCCATTTTCAATAACTTATAACTACTTTCTCTCATTCTCTTAATAGTAACTTTTGAAGACCAAAAGTTCTCTGGAGTTGAAGTTGCAGAGAACCTCTATTGTTATTTACTGTTCTACTTCATTAAAACAATGTGGTTAATCATTGCATGCTATATCATTGTACTTAATGTTTCCGCTGTGAACATTCTCGCCATTAGGAACTTTGATTAACTAACTCAAAGATAGTTTTTAAGTTATCAAAAGTCCTTAGTGTCTGCTCTTCTCAGGAATTATTAAGTGTTACACTTATTTCTTGCCTTCGCTCTACTGACATTATTTTAGCCTCCTCAGTAGTATTCTGTAGCTCATGGCACAGACGTGTGTCTTACCTTTTGCATGTTTTATTCATTCTCTGTCAGGTACAAAATTATCACAAGTGGTAAGATAGTAAAAATTGAGAAGGAAATAGGTCCATTACACACGAATGTACACCATTTTAGAGTCATAATGTTAACTCTAGAATTTCATAGGATTTATGAAGTTAATCATAATCAAGATCCATAGTTAGTCATTTTAACCTGCTGTCAGTGTAGAAATACTCTGAGAAAGTTTATTTTAGACTTAGTGTCTATGCAAAAGCTAAAGTTAATCTAGGGAGCCTGGAGTGGTAGCTTCTAGGCAAAGATTCACACTTGTTCATTTTTCAGTATTTTATTGATGTGGAAACATTTACAAATACAGTTAATATCTGCACTTTAATATATGGCTTTTCAGGAGCTGAAATCAGTTTGGTTTTGGTGCTGGGGTTTGAAACCCGCGACCTGTGTATTCTGAGCATATACTTTAACATTAGATATAGGAGTTGAAATCTGACTGCAATTCTCACTTCTGTCTCTCTCTAGCTTGTAACTGGATTGCTTCTGAATGGAAGGTTACTTTGTTACTATTTTAAGAAAGAAATATAAGTGTTGTGCTATGTGATGATTTTATATATAACACTGGTTGAATAATATTTTTGTGTGATTAATGATTGAAAAGAGCTGGCTTCATTCTAGCCACCAGTATTCAGTATGAGAATGAAGTAGATAATTAAATCATTAGAAATAAGCTTTTGAAATCTGTTCTGAACAGCTCAAAGAGAACATCTAATTCCCTTTTTCTTAAGATTCTTTAGTCTAACTCCATGTGCTTCTATCTACATTATACCCGCTCCCGAGCCTCCTCCTATTTGAATTTTAGTGCTGAGTTATAGGAATGGACTTTTTTAAGCTACAAAACTATCTGTACTCATACATTTGGATCTTTTATTGTTCTCTGCTTATTTAGCTCTACAAGAGGAAACTGGTTATTAATTCACTTGTATATTTTTCATATTTAATAAACTTCCCTATACCAAGGTGACTCTATAAAGTTGCTGCCCTTTGGTGACAGTGACGTTAATTGTTCATAAAATCAGTTACCCAATCCAGCTGAATGTGATAGGGATTTGGGTTGATCGCAGACAATGCTTGGAAATCTATTCACAGTGTCACTTTGTACTTCTCCCGTGTAGTTGATTTTTAAGCAATTAGGACATTGTATAAGCATATGGTGTTTGAACAAGAAATGGTAACTTTTGGAATAGGTGCCAGTTTCTGGGTCATATCAAGTTCAAGGCTTTTATCATTGTCAGATCATAATAAGCAGAGATTGACCTTGGCTTTTTAATATTATTAGTAATTTTTTCCAGATAGGGGCATTTGGAGACAGAGTCTCATATATCCCAGGCTGGTCTGGAAGCTGCTGTGTGGTGAAGACCCTATCTTCTGATCCTCCTGCTTTCATATTCAAAGTGCTGGAATTACAGGTGTGCATCATGGCACCTGGATTTATGTGTCTAAGGTAGATTAGAATAATCTACTAAGTATAATATCCAGCCTATGGTCTGTACAAACAAGGCACCCATTCTATCGACCTTGCTATATCCCAGCCACCCAAAAATACTCTAAAACTCAAATAAGCCATAGTAGAGATTTGAAGAATTAGCCCAGATGCAATTTAAAAACTTTGGAAACAAAAAGAAATAAAAAGAAACTTTTAATGGCTCAGTGCTACTTGGGAACTCTTATAAAAAGGTATTATCTGTACCAATAATTTACTAAGACTATGGTTTTTAACTTTTAAGGAATTAAATTTGGACTATTTTTTCTTGCACTACAATCAGCATTAAATTTGTGTGGTTTATTTTAGACTTGTGTTAAGTTCACACTACCATTAAGGAGCTGTAAGTCTTAATTAGAGGTGACTTGATTGACTCATGAGTAAGTAGCAGTAAGAAACTGATTGAAGTTAAATACTGGAAGCTAAGGAAGGTGAAATTTCTTCCTGGATTTCAGGACCTAATTTCTTTCTTTATTGAAAAGCACTCATGATCCTATTTAAATGGAACTATTTTATTTCAAGTTTAGAAATGTCTGAACACATAAATGGGCTGTTTTTATTGTGCGTGCATGCGTGTACACGTGCGTCCGTGTGTGTGTGTGTGTGTGTGTGTGTGTGTGTGTGTGTGTGTGTGTGTGTGTGTGTGTGTGTGTGTGTGTGTCTGTACAAGCATGCAAGTTCACGGATGTGCTTTAGTCTGTACGTGGAGCACAGAAGTCAGCATGGGGGAGTCAGCACTCTCTCCCTACCACATTAATCTCAGAGGTCAAACATGAAATTTAAAACACAGGGTTTTGTAAATCTCCCAAATACTTTAAATCATGTGTGTCCCACCTGTGATCCACAGAGTGTATATGTATTGTAGGATGACTGTAGATACCAGTAAACATGTTTCTAGATAATAACATCCTGTATAAGTGTCAAAACATAAAGCCTAAAGTCTTCTGCCCTACCAGCCAAGCTATGGAAGGGAGACAGCAGATACAGAGACCCACAGTAAACCATTTAGGAGATAGCTCAGGGGAATCCTAGGAAGACCAGGGAGAAGAGCTATAGGAGCCCAGGGGACACCCCGAGAACATGGCCCACAGAGTTAACCAACCAGAGTTCATGTTCATAGAGGCTCATGGAAAGTGAAATCAAGGATCCTCTGTGGATTTGACCTAGGTCCTCTGCATGTGTGTCACAGTTGTGTAGCTTGGGGTTCTTGTGGGACTCGTAACAGTGGGAGTGGAGCTTATCACTGACTCTTGACTGCTTTGGGGACCTTTTTCCTCCATCCTAGGCTCCGTCATTGAATCTTGATTAGAAGGTGTGCCCTAGACTAGGCCATGTTTGGTTGATATCCCTGGGAGGCCTGCTCTTTTCTGAGGGGAAAAGGAAGAGGAGAAGGGGGGACTTAAAAAGAGGAGGGAGGGTGTAATATATGAGAGAAGAATAAATAATTTTTAAAAACTGAAGCCACCTCTGGCTTGCTTAGTATAACACAAATGCTTAAAAATTGCTGTTATTCTGTGTTTAGAACAGTAAGGAGAGATCAATGTATAGAAACATTGAGGCATTTATACAAAGTTTTTGTTGTTGAAATTCCTTTAACACTTTTATCCACACTTAGTTGAATCTGTGAATGTGGAACCTGCAGACAAAGGAAAGAAACTGCACTAAATTAATTGGAATATACATATTGGTTGAGAAATCTTTAAAACATTAAAATGTAAGAAAATTTAAAGATCATCAAATTGCTAGAAAAACGAGGAGACATTTGTTTATGGCACCGTGGTCATGATGAGTTTATCTGTGGACACACTGATCTTAGTTATTTACAAACATTAAATTATCCTATTTTCTTAGGGGTTTGGGAGTCTTTCACCTCGGCCCCTTGGCAACCTGTCAGATGAATTTCTGTAGCCCCAAAGCATGGTAGTAGACACAGTTATCACACTAGGTCCCAGCAATATGTTTCTCATCACTGATTACATTTGCTGTGACATGGATTCAAGTAATTTTGTTGTCTCATTGGTAAAATAAGATCTTCAACTATTCAGTCTCACATACAGTAGTTTACTTGAGTTACTAGCATTTGCCAAATCGCAAATGTGTTCTGAGCAAGCAATTAGCTACCATTAGTCAATTTTTCTTTTTTCGAATCTTGTTTTAAGAATAAATTAGGCATTACTTACATGTTTCTGTCGCCAGGCAGATTAAAGGATTAATCCTTTAAAACTGCATTTTTATTATTTATGAGGGGTCATATGTCATGGCCAACTTGGATGAGTTAGTACTCGCCACCATCCGGAGACTGAACTCAAGCAAATGCCCTCACCCACAGAACCATCTTTCTGGCCCTAAAAAGTTAATATTGTTATTCAGGCTAACACCATATTATCATTGATGAGCTAATAAAACTGACTACTTGGAGATGGGGAAAGTTATCTGGAGTGGTTGTTTGCTTTGAGTCATTAGTGTCTTTTCAAAGCCATTGAATAAGTTAGGAGTTTTAAATTGTCAACAACTTTCCAGTATTCCTTTTGTGTTATTAACAAATATGTGTGTAACACATTTACACCAATATGCTCTCCTGTGATGAATTCCATGGCAACCAAACAATAACTTAGAGTTCTTATCAAATCAGTTTAGCCTGGCTTTTGTAACTTTCTAAGAAATCCAGCTTTGGTCCTTTAACATTTCTAAGAATGACATTCTTGCTTATCTGTCTTTTCATGTAGAGCAAAACTCTGACAGTTGCTTTGTATTTCCTTGATTTGTTGAATATAATTGTTGTATTGTTTTGTAATACAAGGCTAAGACTTAAAGGTGATGATGTAGGAAGAGATTCCATAAGTACTTGCCTTCCAGAAGACTTTCTAATTGTTAGGTCTATTTGAGAAAGGGGTGAATGGCTCACATAAGAAGTGATGGTGTTAATGTTTGTAACCCTAACTATAGGTAAAAGAAGCCACTTCTATATTGAGAATAAAGTACTTTTCAATTCACTTATTTTTACTGACCTATAAGATGTTTTGCCTTAAGGTAAGTGTATCACATGCATGCAGAGATGAAAAGGTGGTGGATTCCCTGGAACTAGAGTTACAGACAGTTGTTAGCCTTCACATGGTTGCTAGGAACCAAAGCCAAGTAAGCCAGTTCTCAACTGCCCGAAAGTTGAGTTTTTAAGACTCCTTCTTGACTTATGAATCTCCCTCCCACACACCATCACCACGAGGAAATGATGCAAATTTTCTAATATACATGAATAACCCAATTAAGTTATAAAGATAAAAGGTTAATTTTGTTTCACTGTGGAGACTTGGGCCCTTTATTGGTGGTGATCCCCGTGGCATTCATTCTGAAGTTGAGAAGGTGGTAAAAGAGAATCTCTTTTCTCATGAACAGGAAACAGGGAGAAAGTGAGAGGGAGAGGTACCATAATTGCACATCACACCTCCAATTAGCTAACTTCCTTCCGCTAGGCCACCCCCCCCCCCATAACACCATCCTACGTACCAGGATTAGAGGGCAATACATGGGCTTGGGAGACAGTCCCAACAGTAAAACAGGCAGCTCACGAATGGCCAACCACACTCTTAGCAGTGCCAGCTCTGCTCTACACATGTTTTTATTCTGCTTAATCTCAAGAGCTGCTGTTGGTTCCAGATATTACTGGGTCTTCCGTAGAGCAACAGAACGCACATGTTACTTCAGGGAGGTTGTTGGGTTTCTTTTTTCTTAGCCTTTTCAGGAACTAAAGAATTTTATGCTTGATTCCATTTTTGCTGCTGTGATAACCCACCAGAACCCTGGGGAAAGTGCTGAAGAGATAAGTCCTCAACAAGGCCACACCTCCTCCTCTTTCCCAAACAGTTCCACAAATTGGAGACCAAGTGTTCAAACTTGTGACCCTCTGGGCCTGTTTAATTCAAACCACTACAATTTACAAGTTTGATTTTGTTTATATAGATAGCAAAAGCTAAAAATGAACATCTAATATCTTTAGCTTTAACAAGAAGTGTTATAAAATCTTCTAGGTGCAGAATATTTCTTACAACAACTGTAGAGGGATGTGGATAGGTAAAAGTGTTCAAAATAATATACTTAGTATTGGGATGGTTCCTGATTTAACTTTAGAGGCACTTTACAGAGGCAATAGTCCAGCCTCAAGTCTTTAATGAGCAGGAGTTTTGTAGGCTGTCACTCTTATTAAAAGAAATGGCATCTAAATGTATTTGCTTGAAACTTCTTTAGAAAAATGATGGAAAATATTGAGTTTATTTGTGTATATAGAAGCTGAGACATCACAGGATATATTCATGAAAAGGGTAGCTATAAAGCTGAGTATGTTTGCTGTGGTTCCCTTTTTGTGAGATATGACTGGATGTAAGATGTGTGTTTGCGTAAACCAATCTAATGAATTGTACTAGAACACAAATACATGAAATATAAAAATCATTAGTTTTGTCTTACAATCAAAAAGTAGTATTTTAAAGGGAACATTAAGAAAAAAAAGTAAACTAAAGGTTAGGAAAACTATTAGACAAAATATCAAAATTACACATAATAAAAATTATATATGAAGTCATAAAACTCAAGAAAGACAGGGTGATTCTGATTTTAAGAAATGGAAAAAAGACTTATGTTACTATTTTTATCAGAGCATCACTAATCACCAGAGACATATAAGTTAAAGTGAAAAGCTGACTGATTGAAATGGTATCGTTGTTGCTGCTAGATAGATTGGCTACTGTTAAAATGATTGACAGAACTCAGGGTTGCTATGAGTAATGACTCCTGGTTTACCTTTTAAAGTTTACTCTTTTATTCATTTAGTTTATATAAAACAGTTTGTATTTCATCTCCTCTTATTAACTAAGTATATGGATTATTCTTATTTTCTGTTCTATCACAGAGAAGTGCATATAATTGGGAGCCCATACGTAATTGTCCTTAGGGGACATAGGAGCTGATCTTTAATGTCTGCTTAGGTAGATTTAGACTGATCTAGAAGACTTTCTTCTTTATGTGACTGTGAGGCTTTTCCAGAAAGATTTAGCTAAGAAGGAAAAGCTTCCCCCAGAATGTGGGTGGCACCACCTCATGGGCTGTGCTCCCAGACAGAATGAAAACGCTGAGAACCAGTGTCCATATCTCTGTGGGCTTGGTGTCATCTCATGCTCCTGCTTCCCTGCCGTAATGGACTCGATCCCCCTCAAAGCATATCCGCAAGTATGTTCCCTTCTGTGGTTGACATTGTGGGACAGAGAAAAGTAACTCCTATGGGGTTTTCTCACCCCTTTTCCCACAATGGTTCTTACATCAAAGGTCTTCAGTGGTCAAGGCTTGGGGCTCCACAAAGTTACTGCATTCTCTATTAAATAGTAAACCTGTTCTTCATGGTTCAATCCACTTCTTTTAAATGAAGAATGTGATGGGATTGTTAGCAGATTTACAAAAGCAAAGAGTTAGATCATATGACAAATCTAAACTATGTACACTTGGAGATCAAATACCTTTAGAGATCTCATACCCTAGTCTTTTTTCTTTAGGCGGAATTTCCTCTTACCGCCACCTTACCTCAAAAGCTAGTTACCATGCATTAATTCAAACACTTATAATGTTTTGTCTCCCAAGACATTCCATTGTTATTCATATAGAAAACTGTGCACTGAAGAGATGGTTCAGAGGTTAAGATCACTGACTGCTTTTCCAGTGCCAATGTGATGCTTCACAACTGTCTAAACTTGACTTCCAAGGGATCTAACACCCTTTTCTGGCTACCATGGACATGAGGCACCATCATAGTATACAGAAATGCATGCAGGCAAAATACTAGTGCACATAAAATAAAGGTGCTAGAAAATTCGAAATCTTTTCTTTTTTATTTATTTATTTTTTTATTTTTTTTGAGACAGGATCTGTGTAGCCTAAGGATAACCTTGAGCTTCTGACCCTCCTGCCTCCACCTCCCAAGTGCTGACTACTAGGCATGAATCACCACATTTAGATTTTGCAGTTAGGGACCAAACTTGAGGTTTCTTACATGCTGGACAAGCACTCTACCAACTGAGCTACATTCTCAGCCCCTTACAATTTCATAAGTCACTATTGTCATTGTTATAAGTGTTAATATTCTCTTTGGCATTTTAAGCTATAATTTTAAAAGTGTGTATATATATCTGAAGCCAAATACTATTAATGCATGCCTTAAATGCTTACAATAGCCCTCAGAAATTGTTTTGTACCTTTCAGAATATTTAATGTTCTCTAACTGACTTTTACCACTTTTTAAAACCAACCTGAATGTTTCTTTTTGCTCATTCTTTATATAATGTAACAAACAACCTTTCTTCTGTGAACTATAGTAAGCAAGTGTTACAACTCTGGGGAGGGTGTGAAAGGTATCCTAAGTATTGGGGAAGTCAGGCTATACCTGGAGAGCTGTTATGATAGTTCTGACGGCTGGAGCTGCAATGGGACAGCTCAGCTCTGGAGAGAAAAGTATCCTGACTGTTTGAGAAGTCAGGCTATGCCTGAAGCTGTGGTACAGTGAAGGATGGTCTCCCCACAGGATATAACAATCCTGCTCTGCTGCTCTTCTCAGGTCCAAGATGTTACTTCTTTTGCTTCACTCTATGAAAGGGAAGAATCCTGCAGATCTCCTTAGGCTCAAGTGAAGAGTTGTTACTTTCTCTGTTCCAGCTTCTCCAGTCCCCATCAGGGAACTTCTCTGCAAGGTTTTTCTGTTCAGCCCTCTAAGGGACATCTCAGCAAGTTCTCGGTGCCTGCAACTGAATATGTTAACCCAAGACTCTTTTGAGAAAGAGGTTTATTTGAGAAGGAAGAGTCCAGGAGAGTGGCTGCATCTACCAGGGTAGGAAAGAATAGCCCCCAACTAAAAAGGCAGAAGGGTTTATATAAGGGCTCTTAGGGGCCGAGTTCCTCCAGGAATTTGGTTAGTTGTTACTGTTCAGGGATTGGCTAGTTTTGTTGGTCAGGGGCGGAGATAGCTCTGATTTCAGGGCCAAACATTGTTTTACTGACCTCTTTTAGCTTTTAGATTCTAATTCTAAGGCCAGGGCATATTTCTTTTACTGATTGATTGTAGGGATCAAGTTCTGTTCCTTTGGTGCGAGTTTCAGAGTCAGGGCATGTATCTGGTTCTGGGCTAAGGGATAAAATGTTTCTTTCACCAGCTTGGGTCTCAAATCCAGGTTGTGTTTTTCACTAGCTCTGGTTTCAGGGCCAGGGTAGATTTCTTAGGATAGCCCCCCTTCCCCTACACTATCAAAGTACAGTTTAATATGTGTCATGTTATATTTTATTTAGAAAAAAAATAGAAAATGTTGGGATGGTAAATGCTGAAGTAATATAGTTATATTCCTCTTCCCTAATCCCTATGCTTCTAGCTAAATGATCTACTTTCATCTGGTGTGTGTGTGTGTGTGTGTGTGTGTGTGTGTGTGTGTGTGTGTGTGTGTGTGTGTAAGCCAGCTACAATACTTATTTCATCCTTTTTTTTTTATCCAAGCACTTTCTATGCCATCATACTCTATTAACTTAATTATCTTTTATCCTTCAAATATAACCTTTATTTTAGATTAGTGTTTCAACATGTTGCCCACTTTTCATTTAGAATCAAGACTCTGAATTTTCTTAATTATTTTAGTTCCCTTCACTAGAATGAAAAACAGTGAAAATCAGGAGATGATGTGACCTAGCTGGTTATTTATCAAAAGTGGGACCTGTGTTATTTTTTATGTTTAAAGACAGTCTCCTGCAATCCCATAGCCGTCTATTCCGTAACAGCAACAGAGTGCCAATGAACTCTCCTAAAATCAGCTTGGATGCTTTGTGTGTGTGTGTGTGTGTGTGTGTGTGTGTGTGTGTGTGTGTGTGTGTGTGTGTGTGTGTGTGTGTGTGTGTGTGTGTGGTGATTAATGTGGCTACGTTGCATAAGTATCACCTCTAGTACACAATGGGAGACTCTAGTTATGGCATCACAAATTAATGATAATTAAAGTACTTTTTTAGAACAGTATTTGGGAAATTGCCTGTTTTTAGTTGTAGCCAAATGTGTTAAATAAAATGGCTTTAAAGTCTCTTCTGAGACAAAATTACACACATAATATATAATTAAATATATTTATTTGCTTATTTTTATGTAGACTTTTAAATAATTGTTATAAAACTTTTTAAGTGGTCCTATTTCATTTCCTACAATAACTACCTTTTAGCTATCCATAGTGAGAAGACAGTAAAGTAGAGATAATTGAATTCTGTCGGTAATTCAGAAACCAATAACCTGAACTCATCCTCCAAAGGAGCTCTTCCTGAACCGCTTCACATGGCTCCTGCCACACTGGGATAAGCTTGGTTATTCCAGAGGAACCTACAGTCTCTGATTTTAGGAGCTTATAGAAGACAAACTTACCGCTGTGCCCAGGGTCTGCTACAGTTCTTGGCAGTGACCCAAGGCAGCTTTCTCTGTTGACTAGCTCAGCTACACAACAATACATACTTCTGCAGCCACTGGAGCCCACGCAAGAGCTGTGGGAGAGCTCTGCCCTGAGATTCAGTGCAACTGTAGGTGCATTCCTCCTTACTTGCTTGAATGGTTCATACCCATCACACAATTTCAAAATGCCCAGAAAGAGAAAGGATCCACATATCAGCGAAGCATGTATATATCTCCCAGGTTCCTTTTCTGACCCTTGCCCATTTCTTAAGACAGGATCCAGGAAGAAGGAAAAGACAGCCTGCCAGCAAGTTGAGTTATCTCTAAGGGGTATATGTGGATGGATCTGTTTTAATTGACTGGCTTGATTATGTAAGGCTTTGTTTACTGAACATGCCCCTTCCCATGATGCATCTGATTTTAATCATATGCATGCCCGATTATGCATAAGCATAAAATTGTTAGCATGGCTCTTTTCCTTAAAAGTTCACTCAGAGGATAGTTTACTTTATTGTGAATGTATCCAAAACTAGTTCAGATCAGTTCCCTGCCTCTAGATTCCTGGTATGTTCTGGATACACTTGAATAGAAACTGGCCACCAAGAGGGGAGGCACAAATGCTGCTAGGAAATAATAACTTATTCCATCATTTAAAGTAGGAAGTATCTGAGGTTTGATGTAGGTACATTCCCTGGGTTGCTAGCTCTGTTATTTAGAGATGTGTGCAGAACCTTAGCCAAGTAAAGTCCCAGGTTGCTGAGCTGTTCTTGTGATTGCCTACCTTGCTGCTTCTTGGTATATACCTGATGTTTATGTGATCTCAGATCTTCTGGGGTCCCATCTAAATGAATATCTGCCTTAACAGGCATCATGGTCCTTATTTGTCATGGGATTGATGGAAGGGAGAAGGAAAGTGAAGATGGATTGGTAATTTAAAAAAAAGTGCAAAGATTATTTACTGCCCTTGCTTCCTTCACTCCTACATGACTACACTCATGTACATACTTGTATCATTAATGAGCTCAATTTGGTTTTTTGTTTTTTTTTTAAAGAACATTTGAAGTTATGAAATGCTGGTGTTAGTGATAAGGGAGAAGTTGGAGGAGAGAGAATGGTGGGAATGGATCTGAACAAAGCACATTATCTATTTTTGTGAATTCTTCAACAATATAAAATGAAAGGTTTTCTTGAATTGCTTTATTGTAAGCAGTATTATATACTGGGTATTACTTAGATAGCAGGAGCTGGTTTTGGTGCTTTACACAGCTGTCTCATTTTATCTTTGCAGTCACTCAGGTCAGAATTATTTCCTTCCTATATGTAAGCAAGTTGAGACTCTGGGGATTGTTAAACAAAACTACTCAACAATACATGTTTAAAGCATGCCACAGGAAGGTTTATGTAGAACAACCAGAATGTGAAGGTCCTTCTACAGCAGGAAGACCAAGGAAGAGAATTAGCAGTAATATGAATACAGTGGGATAAGTGAGAAACACAGGAAGGAACAGGTTGTGGTCAGTGGATAGAAAGTGACTTTGAGAAAAAAGGAACAAGCAAGATCCTAACAAAAGTGACCCAAGAAGATTCTTGCTGAGGTCCAGCCTAGTGATGGATCAAATACCAGCTGGCAGGGAGGGTGAAGACCTGACTAAAGATACCTAAGTTAACACATTAGACCAGTGGTTCTCAACCTTCCTAATGCTGCAACCCTTTAATATAGTTCCTCATGTTGTGGTGACCCCAACCATACAATTATTTTGTCGCTACTTCATAACTGTAATTTTGATACTGTTAGATTCCTAATGTAAACATTTAGAAGTTTGCTAAAGGGGTCATGACCCACAGGTTCAGAACCATTGCATTATAGAGTGAGAATTTTTCCCGATTGTCTTAGCAAGGATAGAGGAAGTGGATTATATAGGATGTGCACAAAGAAACCTAAGATAAGGTTCAGAAAGTAGGCTGATGCTTAATCAAGCTATATTTGTTGGGTCAATTTTCCCAAGGTCAACTCTAATAGATAGTTCCTGAGCTTGGGCTTTTCTTTTCCTTACTACCTACCAACTGAGAGAACATATGTTAATCCTAATTATAGAATGCACTTATCTCGCAGTTTAAAATGAAAGGCGTTGTTCTAAGTGCTTTAAATGTATTAACTCATAATCCTCCTAACCTCCTTGTGTGGCACAGACCATTGTTTTAAGATGAGTAAGCTCCTAGAGTTACAGCACCTCATCAGTGTCAGCTGCCTGGAGGAATGAGAATTGAACCCTGACCAGAGCCCACACTATAATCATTGGCTTGTGAGTCAAGGAATATGGATTTAGTCTCCCACAGGTGAACCCTGAGCAGAGCTTTTACCTCTTAGGAGCTCCATTTCATCATAGAAGATGAGAAGTTGCTTGTTTCTAGATAATTCCTGTGGACAGGTCCTGAGGTTCTTGCACTGCTATTTTAGAATTGCCAAATGAAAAGGTCAGAGTGAGCATGAGGATACTCTGAGCCTCTGCTGCTGTACATCCTTCTGAGTTTGTGCCCAGAAGGACATTCGACCCCTGCAGCATAATGCATGTCTTTTCCCAATGTATCAGATGCCTAGCTTCTTTGTGGAACACAGCTCCATGCAACAGTGTGTGTTGGCATTGAAAGTTCTTTGTTCAGTGATACCATATGACCCTATTGTTCACAGGGATGGACCCTCATAAGAAAAAGAATCGGCTCTTAAAAAGCATTACTCATTTAGTATATGTGTATATTCAGGTTTGTGACATCTGTAAACAAACAACACTAAAATGTAAAGGCACCTATTTAGAACAATTTCCATGGTCATCCACTTTGCCTTGGTAAAGATCTGTTAGATAGATTTGTAGTGAAGTGCTTAAGGTGACTTTTTTTACAATGTGAAACAAAAAAGGAAACGCATTTTTCTGGAGTTAGTCATTTAATGTTTAGTGCCTTCTCTTCCTTTGAACGGAATACAGGGCAACCTGAATACTTCAGAGTGAGAAATGGATGTATCCAGAAGACCAAGGCCTATAACGAAAACCCTCATTATCTTCGTCACATTGTCTCTTTGGTTTTTAGATTTCAAGTGCATGAGTATTTGGGTATGTATGATTGTATGTATGCATGTATGTATGTGCATGGTGATGCAGAATCCTAAATGTTGCTAAGATAGAATACATTGAGATATGAACATGTTTAAATTTGGATTAGGGACTAGAAATAAAAATCTTTTCCCCTCATGTTTAAATAATAAACTGGCTGTATTTGACACAAAAGATATTTGGATTCCTTGGCTTCATTCTTAATAGTCCCATAATATTCATTAGGAAATCCTCCACCCACAAATTATCAGTTGAATGCTGTTTCCGTTTCTCCTCTGCTGTTGTTCTGCCCTGCTGTGTACAGATTGGCAGCTTTGTGTTTTCAGTGAATTCCAGAGTGAAATTCTATACTACTCTTTGAGTCCTTGTATTATACTCCCAAAGCGAGGTTTCAGCAGACCGCTCCAAGCTATTTTGAGAGAAAGGTGATAATTTTTGTAGCCTTCAAAGCCTCTCACATTGAATATGATCATTTCTCCCTCTGCTCCAAACAGCTTGCATACAGATGCCATATTCTTTAATGGGGAGCAGAATAGGAAAAGACTGGCCAGAGCAAACCAGGATGCCCTTAGTGCGAAGTCAAGTGCATTCTCTTTGATGTGTTACCCGCTTTGGGTCTCTTAGGAAAAAGAGACTGTTACTCTTCTTTGGTCCATGATACATCATCTCCACTAACAAGAAAGGTTGATTTCTGGACCTGTGCCTGCCCCTCTTTCAATGAGCAAGCCCATCATGTGATAACACTTAGGGGCCCCTCCGATTCTGACATGTGTCAGGCTGTGGCAGCTTTTACCATTCTGGGTCTTTTATTCACTTGTAATCATATATAATTTTTTTTTCATTGGGATTTTTTTCTATTGGGCCCATAAAGCTTTGTTCCTTTCTTTTAAAGCTTGGCAGTTTTATACCTTCTACCCCTCCTTCTGAACCTCAGTGTCTGTAACATAACCTGGGGATTTCACACCTTTGTCCTCTTTTCAAAGCCAATCGTTTCCCTAGCAGCCAGGTCCCACAGTTCAGGCCCTTTTCCAGCTGACCTGCTCTTCCTCCTGCTCCTTTGCACACCTTTGTGTTCCTTGAGATTTGTCTGTAGTAATATCTCTATTATGCACACTGAGATCCTTGACACACAGATACACACTTTGGCCCTGCAAACCTTTATTTAATAGAATAAAAAGTTAGCGTTTGTGAATGTTTTGACGTACCTTCAGTTCCAGCTTCCATAGTTTGGGTTAGGTCCATTGATGGTTTTGTTTACCTGTTTATTTTCCCCACTCCAGGCCCAGCTGTCAGTGGTCAAATCCTGCATTCTAAAGGACGATAGGAACCTACTCATTACTGTTACCCCCATCACCATCTTCAACATCAATCAGACTAGAGTCTCTTCAGGTCCTACTCTCAGGGTTACCCCCACGTCCTATGTTGCTGATTCTGGGGCTTGGGCCTCAAAGTCTTTCTCTGTGTGATCTGACCCCACCTTACCTAGTCCAGTGCTTCCAGCCCTTGCTCATACTGGTTAGCCAGCCTGTGGAATTAATTTATATCGTGCTAAGAGAAATAAGCCAAGAACTAGAATCTAAAACAGTTGTTCTGTTACGAGTCGTTGAAAAGAAGGGACCAGAATGAAGTTTGATACAAAAAATGAGTTCTAGTCACCTGCGGAACAACAAGGGAACTACAGCCTGTAAACATGCATTATATGTCTCAAAGTAACTATCAGAATTGCACAGTTTGAAGGTTTAAAGACCAACTACCCTGATTAATGGTTGCATATACATGTTTCTAGTTAACAATTATATCTGTCCCTAAGAGTTTCAGGTATTATGGGCCTACAGTACTGTGATAAGGAAGGAAAAGAAGGAGCATAACACTGGCATATTGCTTCCTTCCAGAGTGTCTTTCTTTGTTAACTATTTAAAAGACAACTCACATGAATCAGATCAATAAATTCCTGGTGATAGCAGGCCCATGAGTACTTTTCAACAGCCTTAATAGAGTCAAATGTGAGGCCTGATAGGCAAATAACTATGAATTTCCAGGCTACTTTCCTCTCATGGCTCTTCACAGATAACAACCAACATTTATATTGTATCTCGAGCCAGATTTCCCAAACATCCTAACATCTGTCTTTGGTACTATCTGATGGAGCTGAGGCACTGGCCATTTCTGTTTCAGGGTGCCTGATATTATCAAAGTAGGTCTTCCCAGTGTGGACAATACTAGCCCGAGTCATCTGCTGGCTAGGGCTATTCCAGCTTATGCAGAGAGTGGGGTGCACTAAACTGCTGGGTGAATACTCCGCATGCATTTTGAGTTGCTGTTCAGAAGTACATTTACTTCTCTGTTAAATAATGATAATGCTTATGTCTTAACAGAATGAATCCTTTCTCTCAAGTAATGGAATGTCATCTTGCAGTGGCATTTACTAGTCCAGACTGAGTAGATGATCTTATTTGCAGTGTAGCCTATTTTAGGAGACAATAGTAAAATACTCCAACTCTGTTTGGTTGTATGAATTATGTATGCATGAAGAGAAAAGGCTTTTAGCTGTCATTTATTCTTGGCATGCAGGATTTCTTGCCTCAGCAATAATAACACATCTAATCAAGTAGTGCTGCTATGCAACAAGTATGCATGCTCTAGGGTATGCCAAAGATAACAAAAATGCTTAACTAGCTCCTATTGTTACTAGGCAGCATATGTCCCCTAGAAGAATTTTCTCCTTGGTGTCACCTGAATCATTTTCTCCTGAACCATGTGTATGTATTCTCATTCCAGTCACAGCTGCTGTCTGCTTGTACTTAACTCACGAGCTAACTTCCAGCACAGGGTTCCTTCAACAAGGAAGGGACATCTGGCCTTAGTGCACTAGCTGTTGACTCAGGTCCATGAATATACTCACTTCGATAGCAGATTGAATATGAGGTTTAATACAGCTTAATTCACATTGGTGAATCAATGATCTCCAGGGAGGAATTGGTGTCCTTTCTTAGTTTAGGTTAAGAGAATCTTACAGTTCTGTATAAAGCCATCTTTGACATAGCTCGTGGCATATTCTTCGTCAAGAAAATGTTTAGCATATGAGTACGAAAAACAAAGCAAGTGAGAGCATAGATCTTATACCTTTTATTTAAATGTATGGTGTGTATTGATTGTGAGAACTAGTCTCTAGGCATGTATAACCTCTTTGTTCCTTAGGAAAGGTTAGGATTGATGGGTGGAGGCGCATTTTAGAATTACATGTGGATGACTAGTTTGCTTGTAAATAACTTTCTATCTCTTTTTCTCATCTGTACACTTTAATTAGATACTTGCTTTGCATACATATTGCAACTTCAGTAAACTTTTGCTATCTTGTGTATTTTAATGCAAGGATTGAGACTATAACTCAAGATAAGAAATTTCATTAAAATATGTCTTATCAAATTTCACTTTAAAAATTAAAATCCAGAGTGTCTACTCAGCAGAAGTCATGCATTTATTTACCATTGGTAAGTGGGAGTACAGCTTTCCTTCTGGATAGACATTTGCAGCAACAAAGCTCCTAGAGACCTGTGATAACTTCAGAAAAGCCCATGTGATAATTTACCTACTCTTCTGTCTCATAAGCCTCATGACCTGAGTCTCTATTTGAAAATATTACCATGATGTCATTTCTTCCTTATAAAAATCTAAAATATCCTACATTAGGGAATTGGATATTGAACTTTAAGATAATAATTATACCTCTTCGTGGTATAAGCAAACAATCCAAAGGAGAGAGAAAATGTCCTCCAATCCAGTTGTTTTAAAGCTTTTGCCTACATCAGGTAACCACTCTGTGTTTACTTACCCCTGGGCTGAGTCTCATAATTGCTCATGCCTTGCCTGTGTCTTCCTTCCAGAAGCTATAGCCCAAGTAATTCTTGTAGCATCACATATGCCATAGTTTCTATCTGATCAGGTAAAGATGAACCAGAGGACGAGGGAAACTGGCAAGGCTGAGCATTTCAGATGTTTCTGCCATCTCCTTTTTCCTGTTCTGTTTTTGCATTAAAATTAGGAAAACTAGGTATTCTTGAGACAGGCTGTTTTATATGATGGTTGAAGACAGAGATTTTGATATTACACTAAAATAAATTTAAATCTTAATTCTACAAACATAGACATTTCTTGGACATTCTAAGCCCCAATTTCTTCAACTGTAACGTGAGAACAATGATGATATTGCCTACGGTGTAAGAATATGTACATATCGATTGTCTTTGCCTAGGCCTATCTGATCATATTTCTTGGCACTGATATATTTTCAGGAAAATACACATTAAATTTGTGTGGAACTTTTCATTTGAAACCTTTAGTCCTGGACTGCATTGGAGAGGGTTAGGATAAAGGAAGGATCATTTGCATTCCTTATAAATTACATGCATACACTTACCACAGCCAAGCTAGTGCTGTCTCTTTTTACCAAGGGCGTGACTGAGCCAGCCTTTGTTTTTGTTCTCTCCTGGTCTTTACTGTAATAGTGATCTGGAATAGCAAGGATTGAGAACATGCTTTAATGGAGTTTCTTCTCTTTTGTCTCTTCTGTTCCTTGCAGAAAGTAATTCAGAATATAAGGCTTCTAATACTAGCTGTCACCTAATGTACCAGTCACCTATGGGAGTCCCTCTCTAGGCATGAGACATAGCCAGCTCCTGTGTGTCAAAAGCAGCTCTGAAAGGATTTTTTTTTAATCATGCTCCATGTCAGAGCTGTGTGAGGCTTCAGAGAACCTCTGCTAGCCACGTAGAAAACTAAGGAGGAGGCTGGTAGATGAGAACTCCCGGAAAGTACATAGGTGTGGTAAAGCTTAACTAAAAGACCTTTGGAAAGAGGGCTGTATGCAAAAAATCTGAAGCAATTAAGAATGCAGTTCACACAGACTTTACAGTTAATGTGTGTGTATGGGATGGCAGTCTTCAGGGATCAAAAGTCACTGCAAAGACTGTAGAAGTAATTTTAATATGATAAGGAAAAAAGTCCAGACAACACAAAACCTCTTCAAGCATTCAGAAGACACTCTATAAACTCTTTAGAAGCCCTGCATCTCCAAATACCTCTGTATTTATAAAAAAAACAAATGACAAGAAATGTTGAAAATAAAAGCTAAGGTTGGATATTGAGTAGTCCCTGAGCTTGGTCAAGAATCAAGAATCTCTCTCTGGTCTTGATTCCAACCTGTCTTAGCAAAGTAAAATTTATCATCTGCCATAGGCATCTTATGATCATTCATGAACACTGGCAACTGAATGCCATCCAGTCTCAAAGAAGCTGAGGGTTTGTTGGAATGTGAAGAGACAGTTTGTAGGTTTGCATTTGGGTAATTGTCATAAAAGCATAAAGCTTACTTACCTTGTAGAACAAGTACCTGATTAATGTGAATGCTGCTTATTTAGAACCCCATCTTCACGATGTTGTTCCTATGGGATGATCAGCTTCTCAGGTAACAACTAGATATGAGAGAACCTTGGGCTAGCATTTTTATTTGGGAGTTTTGTTTGAGACTGGACTTGATTCCTCAGTCAAGTCATTCTTCTGCCTCAGTCTACCAAGTAGCTGAGATTACAGATTACTCCACCATACCCAGCTAGGCTTTGTTTCAAAGAGGAACTTAAGGCAAGCAAATAATATATATTTTTGACGAGTCTGTACGTTATGAATTATGTATGGTAGCTAGTATTCATGTGTTTCTCTATTAGTATAGAGGAAACATCTGCAGAGATTAGCAACTCAGTCATTAAAACACAAATAAACAAATTCAGATACATTAACAGAGAAGTTCCCGTATCGGAAACAAGCTTATAACTCAGAATTTGCTTTACTGTGGCAGGTGCCAGAATAACCCAGTCTACTTCATCTCTTCACTTGAGTTCCTCCTAAATGGGATAAAACAGAAACACAGCTTTTAGAAGTCAACCTCACTGAAGTACAGCTTGTGTAACTATGCTGCATTTTAAGTGTAAACTTTGATAACCATTGCCAGATGCTTGCATTGTATAACCCTCTCCCAGCCAACACCACCTCAGTGACCTGAAACATTTCTCACATAGTGTTCATCGTTACACCACCTTTCCACACATGCACCTATTTCCTACAAACGCTGATGTGACTTCTCTTGCCCGACACTGAATATGCCTTTTGTTAAAACTCACACTTCAGAGAAACCAATGTGCTCTTTTATACTCAATATGCTTGATCAACATGATATTTTTGAGATAATTCATATTGAATGAATGGGTATCTTAGTGCTGAGTAGTGCATTTGTATACACAAACTTTTAAATTTACTTAATTGTTGAGGACTGCTTTGGTTTAAAGTTTGGTAGTAAACTATGGGTAAAGTTCTTTAGCAGATTTTCTTATGATGTCTTTGGAACCCAAGTGATGCCAATCTCACAAGAGGATTCAATGTGTCTTCCTTCTTCTCATTTGCTTGAAGGAGTTCAGATTGGTATTAGCCTGTCCTTAAATCTGTTGATTGACTCTGGCTAGGAGTTTCTTACGCAAAGGATTTCGCTTATATATTGAGGACATGTGTCTGTTTCCACCAGGTTGTTGAAGTATTAGCATCAAATGGTTTATAACAGTTGTTCTCAACATTCCTAATGCTGTGACCTTTTAATACTCTTCATGTTGTGATAACCCCCAACCATAAAATGATTTCATTGCTACCTTAAAACTGTAATCTTGCTACTGTTAATGTAAATATCCAGTATTCAGGATAAATGATATGCAGCCCCTTTGGGGTTTGCTACTCACAGGCTGAGAATTGCTGGTTTATGACACATTATTTACTTATTTGTATGGGCTGAATGCCATGATGCCAGTTTTTATTTTCATTCCTAAATTTCTTTATGTTTGCTGGGGTTTTTGATGTTGTTATTTGGTTGCTTTTTCAGAGGCAGATTATGGTTTCATAAATTCTACAAGTGTGGGTGTGCATTCTCTCCTACCAATTTCCCATTGTTACTGTTTTCTTCCTGCTTCCCTTAGGGTTAATCTGATCTGTTGTTGTGCCTTAAAGAAAGACTTGAGATGATTAAGATGTTTTTCTTTTTCTAATACGAATCTTCTAGTATAAGCATGTAAAGTAGGAATGTTTTAGTATGAACACTTAAAGTACAAGCAACTCTTTGAAATCCCACACAGTTTGACAGTTTTATTACATTAAAACCTTGAGTATGAGGCTGAGAACTGGCTTAGTTGGTAATTTACAAGTAAAAAGACCTAGGACCTAGTTCCAGAACCCTAAGAAAAGTGTTAAATCTGGTGGTATGCACTTGTCAGCCCAGTGCTGGGGAGGAGAGACAGGCTCCCTCAGGCTCCTTGGACAGCTACCATGGCCTAATAGATGAGCTTCAGGACAATTAGCACTTGTCAAAAAGAATGTGGACAGTATCTGTGAGGATTGCTACTCAAGGTTGTCTTCAGGCCTCCATACATGTACCTCAAACACAGGCACACACAAACCCGGCACCACACCACGCCACACCCCACACCCCACCCCACCCCACACCACCCCACCCCACACCACACCACACCACACCACACCACACCACACCACACCACACCACACCACACCACACCACCCGAGCAGAGGATTGCAGTGTTTTAAGTCTTCTTTATTGTTTGCTTTGTCAATCTAGGAATTATTTAGAGGTATGTTTTGTATGTGTTGTTTGGGGACTTGGGGGGTTGTACTGGTTTGGTTTGGGTTTGATTTTCAAGACAGGATTTTACTGTGTAGTACTTGCTGTTCTAGAACTTGCTTTGTAGTTCAGGCTGGCCTCAAACTCAAGAGATTGCCTCTGCTTCCCAAGTGCTGGGATTAAAGGCGTGCACCACCATGCCTGGCTAGAAGTATGTTTCTAATGTAAACATCAAGACATTTTCAAATATTTTATTGATAACTTATCATTAATTTGCTAGCAATATATGAATACGTGGCTATAAAAATAATTTTAGTTCCTCCATGTTGAGCCTTTAAGCTCCAGAAGATGGTGCATCTTACCATATTGATGTAAATATCATTGTGTGTGGTTGATTGTAGTTGTCTATAAATGTCACTTAGGTCAAGGTAGTTGGTAGAGTTAGTCAAGTCTTTCAGACACATATGAATGTTCCGTTGATAAGATAGGAGTATTTGTTACAACTGTGAAAGCAAGTGCATGTGTGTCTCCTTCTCACCCTGTCAATTATTCATGTATTTGCAATTCTCCTGCTGGGTGCACATGCTTTGCTGTCTCATCCCTATATTTTTTATTATTACCTTTTTTTATTATTACCTGACAGGTTTATACTTAATAATAATTGTATTTAATAAATCTCAGTTCTGTTCATCCTCACTCCTTTTACTTCTGAATGCTCCTTCTCAGCAAGCCCCTCTCTGACTTCCATGTCTCTCTATGTAGGTGTGACTGGCTGAGTTTAAACAGGGTTGCCACGTGAGTATGAGGGGAACAAGTAACTCATCAGTGGCCAAAGCACTGAAGAAGTGACACCCCATCCTCCAGCACTGTTACCTGTCAAGAGTCCCCCAGGGTGGGACTCCTGCTCTCTACTGGCTTGCTTCATTGTGCCAGAGGGTCCCCTCCAGAGG
Organism: Phyllotis vaccarum; assembly: GCA_033318265.1. NCBI lineage: Eukaryota > Metazoa > Chordata > Mammalia > Rodentia > Cricetidae > Phyllotis > Phyllotis vaccarum. Next base: position 51,474,084 of record JARWLC010000019.1, on the reverse strand, counting down.
GACTGCCTAGTACTGTCAACCTGGCTAAGAACCTGTAGCTGGGGCATCATGGGCCTGAAGGAGAGCCTACCTCTACTGGAAGTGAGGCCTCAGGGGCCGTTCCCACTTCCATATGAAGGGGGTGGGGTCTAAGCTTGGACTGGTAACCAGAGTAAGTAAGCTCATGCCTATCAGCCATGTCCTTTACAGAAGTCACTGTTGGCTGCAATCTTCCCAAACTCTGGCTCTTAGATTTCTCCTGCCATCTTTTTGATGATGTTCCCTGAGCCTTTGGAATGGGGCAGGGGTGACATAATGTCCCCATTGGTGCTGGGAACTGCATGGCCACTAGTCCTCTGCACTGTGACTAGCTGTGAGTCTCTGGATCAATCGCTCTGTCCACTGCATAAAGAAGCTTAGGGATTTGGGGCCTCTCTGAGTAACAACTTGTAGCCCAGGCACTCAGCGTCTCATTTAGTGAACTATGGCTTCTGAGAGGAGCAGTATTTCTCTGAAACACTAATCTTCCCAGCTTCTATGAAAGTTTTCCTTATTTCTGAAATCATTTGGTCTGATATTAGTATAGCCACTCCAGTTTTAAATGTTTCTAATAGATATTTTTCATAGTATGGCTCTTCCTTTTATTTTGTAGGGGAGTGGGAGAGAAAAGGTTGAACAAGGTCTTACTGTGAACTCCAGGCCAGCCATGAATCTGCAGCCATCCGACCTCAGTTTCTCAGATGCTGGGCTTGGAGGCAGGCGTGGGTCCATACTCACTGCTTCCCTTTGCTTTTAGCCCCTTTGTAGCTCAAATGAATGTTATATGAGTCGTGTCCAGTTGGATGAGTGTACTCATCCGAAAAGTCCTTGCCTTTTATTGCTCTATGTACCCCATTCTTAATTCTACAGTTAGGTTTCACTTTGCCATCTTATTTTTTCAATTTATTCCATTGATTCTTTATCTTTCTTTCTTTCACTGCCTTCTCCCAAACTAGACGAGTCATTTGGCATGAACTTCTCTGTTGAATTACTAGTTAAACTTTTAATTTTTACTATTTCTGTGATTTCTCAAGCATTCTGTAAGCTTATTTTAAACTTACTCTCCCCGCTAGGGTTTCCATTGTTGTGAACACTGCTGCAGCTAAAAGCAGCTTGGGGTGGCAAGGGTGTGTGTCGGCTTACATTTCTCAGCGGCACTCCATCATCTGAGGGACGGTGCGACAGGAACTCAAGGCAGAAACTTGGAGACAGAAACTGAAGCCAGTGCTGCCCTCTGGTTTGGTCCTCATGGCCTGCTCAACCTCCTTTCCTATTGTTAGTACCCAGGACCACATGGGCACGCAGCCATCACTAATTCAGAAAATACCCCCACAGGCTTGCCCTTGTGCCAGGCTTACAGAGGGATTTTCTCAAATATGGTTCCCTTTTTATAGATAACACTACCTTGGGTCAAGCTTAAAAATTAAATAAATAAAAAAAGGACCCCTTCTGTGCTCTACTTAACATTTACTTTTGCCTCCCTATTCCCCTCTCTCCTTAGTTTAGTTTTTCATATTTTATAAGCTTGATAATATAATTCTTCCTGTATTTTTCTTAAGCTGTAATGTATGTTTTTAAAATGATAGAGTTGTGATTGGAGCCAGTTTTCTTTGACCTGGAGAGTCCTCCTGATACAGATGTTCTGAGTACGGAATGTCTCAGCTTTCATTTGTGTGGAAATGCTATTATACTGTCTTCATTTATAATTGATATTCAGCTTAATTTTTTTCATTACATGGATTAAAATTGTATTTATGTTCTCTTTTGTTCCCCGTTTTCCATTACTGCTGATAAAAATTGACAGATAATTCTTGCCTGTTTTTTGTATATCTTCTGTCTTATTTTTTCCCCTAGCCATGTCTTTGATTATGTCTGTAATAGTAAGATTTAGCGATTTGATGTTGAAATGTGTTTCAGTGGTATTGCACATTTTATTTCTCCACTAAGCACTGACCTTTCAGAGGTACAGATTTGTATTTTTCACCCAAACCTGAAACTGTTGCTCTCCTCTCACTCTGGAGTCTGAGAGCTTCTGTATGCATGTAGCATGTAGCATGTAGACACTCCCCTTTTCTTGAACTGTGTCTCATGAGCCATGAGGACATCTGAGAGGTTTACCATTTTAGGTTGTGATTTTTTTCTCTCTAGCTTTTGAGGCATTTGATTCTTTTCATTATTATTAACGCTCTCATTTTCCTGCTGTAAGCATATTCATAATAGCCGTATTTTTTTTTTTATTTTTGAGATAGGTTTCACTGCATAGTCTGGCTACGATGGGACTCAGATTCTTCTTGCTTTGACATCTCAGGTGCTGGAACTAAAGGTGTGTGCCACCATGTCTGGCTTCTGATGCATAAAAGTATTGGCCAGTAAATTGTACTGTATTTCCAGGTTAATTTCTGTTGATTTAGTTTTTCTACATTTTCATGGTCATTAGATATTAATTAGGTCCTGGACACTGAAAATGTTACATCAGTTTACTTAATTTTAATGTTATTTCTTAGTAAGATAATTAGGTTATTTTCTAGCAATGATAACTTAAAAATCAGCTCGTCTTCCAGAAGTTTATGTCCAGTTTTGGGGTGGTGGTTCTAGGAGCTGTTCCTTACCTCTTAAGTTGACAGGGTCTTCTCTCTGCAGTGTTTGGATTATATGTTCAGTATCTGCCAAGGCAGATATGATATATATATATAGATATATGATGAAATTAAATCCTTCCGGTAATAAGGGTGGAAATTTAATGCAACTATAACTTTAAGAGGTGGCTTTTGAGAAGTGATTAGGGTTAGATAAGGCCATTGGGAAGGATCCTCATAACTAAATCCTTTATAAGTGGTTTTATGGGAAGAGAGAAACCAGACATGCCCATGTGTGCACTCCCTGAGTCTTGCCATGTGATTCCCTGGGCTCTGCCAGCAAGAAGTCCAACATTTGATTCAGCCACTCACACTCACAGGACAATGAGCCAAAGTAAACCTCCTTTTTATAGGTAGTATCCAAAAATGAAGTAATTCGGCATATCATGTTGAAAGGGGACTTTTCTACTTTGGCTCTTTGGAAATTTAGCATCTTTGAGCTTTAATCAGGCTCTGGCAGTGGTTAAAATTATAGTTCCCAGCTAATGTCTCCTTCTCTGCTATTCATTCATTGTTTGTTTCATGCTTTCTCAGACTAGAATTGAGCCACATTAATTCCCCTTGTGCCAAAAGTTAAGCTTTTTCTAGCTGAGTCTAATTTTCAGTTCCCTTCTTCAGATTCTAGACTTAGCTAAAAGTGGAATTCTTCCCTTTGAGTTCAGCAAGACACTGTCATCATCTTCAATTGCCCTCTCCTGAAGCTGACTGAAGCTCAAGGATCGTGTGTGTTTGTGTGTGTGTGTGTGTGTGTATTCTTACTCTCTTGAATTTCCACTCTGTAACACAATTGTCGGGTGTTTGAAACTCTTGCTCAGTAGAGCTCCATGGACACTCACTTGGCAGTCTATAGAAAACATATTAGGACAGGTTATATCAATACTATCTTGTAGTATAAGATACTATCTTGTACATCTTGACATAAGCACAGGATACAGGATGCCAGCAGACATGTGGCAACATGTGGAGTGCAAGCCAGAAAAGTTCTGGAGTAAGCATCCAGTTCAGAAAAAAAAAAAAAAAAAAAAAAAAAAAAAAAAAAAAAAAAAAAAAAAGGCTAGCTTTTTTATTTTTTCTATTTTTTTAATTTCTCATTACTGTTCCCTTTCCTGCCCCTTCTCCCAGTCCTCCCCCAGCCTCTCCCCTCCCTTCTCACCTCCTCCTCCCCCTTTCACTCCCCAGAGAAGGCAAGGACTCCCAAGGTGAGTCAGTTTGCTCTGGCATATCCAGTTGAAGTGGAACCAATTAAATCACCCAAATATCAAGGCTGAGAAAAGTGGTTTTGAGCTTGTTTGGGTTTCTAAGAGCTAGTTCAGGGACCCAGGATAGACTCTGGTCTTATTGCAAGAGGCTCCAGAAACTGCCCTGACTTTTGACTGTCATTCACATTCAGAGGGTCTAGATTCATTCCATGAAGGTTCGTCAGCCGCTGAGCTCCCACGGGACTGCTTCCTCTGTGGGCCTCCCCATCGTTATCCTTCGCTCAGGCACTTTCTCCTCTCTTCTAAGATGGACCAGTAGCTCAGCCCAGTGTTTAGCTATGGATCTGCCTCCATCAGCTGCTGGATCAAGGTTCAGTAACGGCAACTGATCATGGGGAAAGGCCAGTGTAGGCCCCTCTCTACTATTGCTTGGAGGGAGTCCTAGCTGGGCTCATCCTGTGGGTTCTTGCATGTTCCCTAGTAACAGATGTAGTAATAAGTTTCTGACCCGTCCATTCTGCCCATAGACCCATTGCCACTTAGCCTCAAATAATACTCAAATGCCTATATTAATTACATGCTGTTTGGCTTATGGATCTGGCTCATTATCAGCTAGCTCTTGTATTTTAACCCATTTCTACTAATCTGTGTTTTACCACATGGCTTGTGGCTTACCTGGGTTCCTTTACAACTCCCTTTTTTTTTGTTGCCAGCTCACAGGGTTTTCACCTGACTCTTTTATTCTTCCCCTTTATCTATACTCGGATTTCCTGCCTGCTTCTAAGATACCTTGCCATAGGCCAAAATAGTTCCTTTATTATCCAATGATAATTCACAATTCAAATAGAAAGACATCCTGCATAAATCAGGTTTCTCTCTAATGCCTCTATCAGGATATCCACTTTCTTCTTACCTCCCCTTGCTCTTCCCCCCACCCTCCACTTCCTGTATGATCAAAATGTCCTCAGGATATCTTCTCTATTTTCCTTTCCCAGGGCATCTATGTATATCTCTCTTAACTTTCTCCTGTTAATCTAGCTGCTGGGAAAGGTGTGGTTTGTGGCCTGGTTATCATTTGCTTTACATTTAAAATCCACTTACGAGTGAGTACATACCATGTCTGTCTTTCTGGGCCTGTGTTACCTCAGTCATGATGAGACTCTCCAGATCCATCCATTTGCCTGCAAATTTCACCATGTCATTTTCCCCCTGCTGAATGGTACTCCATTGTGTAATCCATTCTTCATTTGAGGGGCATCTAGGTTGTTTCCAGGTTCTAGCTATTACAAATAATGCTGCTGTGAACATAGGTACAAATCTGCATCCTTTGGGTATATGCTCAGTTGTGGTATTGCTGGATTCTTGGTGAGATTGATTTCCAGATCTCTGAAGAGCTGCCATACTGCATTCCAGAGTGGCTGTACAAGTTTACGCTCCCACCAGCAATGGAGGAGTGTTCCCCTTGCTTCACATTCTCTCCAGCATAGGCTGTCATCTATGTTTTTGATGGTAGTCATTCTGACAGGTGTTAAGTTGGTATCTCAAAATTGTTTTGATTTGTAATTCTCTAATGGCTAAAGATGTTGAGAAATTTTTTAAATGTCTTCCAGCATTTGGAGTTCTTCTGATGAGAATTTCCTTTTTAGCCCTGTACCCACCCCATTGTCCACTTCTTTGGGGGTTTTTTGACCTCTAGTTTCTTGAGTTCTCTGTGTATTTTAGAGATCAGCCCTCAGTCAGATGTAGGGTTGGTGAAGATCTTCTCCCATTCTGTAAGCTGCTGTTTTGTCTTATTGACTCTATCCTTACAGAAATGGCTAGATTTTCTGTGCCCCCAGAATTGGAAGTCCATTGAAAAGTAAATTTATTGCATATTGTAGATACTAACCTGGAACTGATCAGAGAAGGAAAGGGAAGCATGGGTTCTGTGATCAGCAATGAACTTGGAAGATAACAAAAAGTTCCAAGACTAAAAAGGAGAGAATACTATAAATCATATCATCTTTAAAGGCATAAAGGGCAGTAGATAGCAGTTTGTTCTGTTTTCCTGAGAGACAACAAAATTTCATGCAGAATTATATAATTAAGCCTAGTGTTCATTACTCACAATTTCTTCTTAAAATCTATATTCTTTTATAAAAGATTATGAATATTCATTTAAATATGTAGTTATGTCTGGTGTGCTGTTAGTGGCATTGTGCAGACACCTAGGTGTAGTATGAGGTTTCTGGCCCGGACTTTCGGGCCTAACCTCAAGGTCTAGACCCACAGACCCGCAGTCCCACAGTCCCGCAGTCCCGCAGTCCCATAGAGACACACAGAAGCTTCCAATAGTTTTTGGCTGATCAGCCTCAGGCCCACGCATATCACATGCTAGCTCTCTACCCTTATTCTAACCCATGTCTCTTGTTCAGCCATGGGGCTCGGTACCTTTTCTTAAGGCATCATAGTTGTCCTTGGCTTCTTCCGGGCCTCTCTCTGGAATTCCCTCTGGTGTTCTGATCTGGCATTCTGTTCTCAGAGTTTTTAGTCTGGTAGCCCTGCCTACACTTCCTGCCTGCCTTTGGCCAATCAGCTCTTTTTATTAAACCAGTGGTTGGGACAATTATTTAAAATGAAACAACACAATCTCCCACACCTAGGGATGTGACAGTGAAACTTAGCAGATACTGGGACTGGAAAGGTAGCTTTGGAGGACAGACTAAGGGTGAAGCTTGGGAACTGGTTGGCCTTTCAGGAGGAGGGACCAAGTCCATGATATCCTGTTCAGCTGAGGCTTTTGAGATGTTGTATCTTTGAAAATTTTAAGGACATTGAATTTGCCTTTCTATTTTAAGGTGGAAGAAAAACAGATTAAATTCTGAGTAGAAGTTGGTGATAGGATGATTTGGAGATAAAGTATCCCTTAGAAAGGCTCATGTGTTCAAAGATCAGTGAACAGATGGTAGACCCACTTACTAAGGAACCATTGGATTATTAGGCCAATTAATTAATTAATTTACTTGTAGCATTATAACTTCATACCATTATTGAGACATGCTTAAAAAAAAAAAAAAAAACCAAAACAAAAAAAAAAAAAAAGTAGAAGATGGAGCTAATTGGAGAAAGTTTGACACACACCCTCTGTAGTATGAAGTTTCTGACCTGGACTTTCAGGCCTAGCCTCTAGGTTTTGGCCCACAGACCCACAGAGACACACAGATGCTTACAATAGTTTTAGGCCAATCGGCCTAAGACTCAGGCATATCACTTGCTAGCTCTCTACCCTTCATCTAACCCATGATTCTTCATGTTCAGCCATGCGGCTCAGTACCTTTTCTTAGAGCAGCATAGTTGTCCTCTGCTTCTTCTGGCTTCTCTCTGGCATTCTGCTCTATGCTTCCTGTTCTCAGAGTTTTCTTAGTCTGATAGCCCCACCAATCAGCTCTTTTTATTAAGCCAGCAGGTGGGACAGTTATTTACAATGTAATAACATAATCTCCCACAACCCTCCTTTCTCTCTTTTTCCCCTTGAAGCTGCCATGGTGTGAGCATCCTGCTCTACCACACACTCACAGAAGCATAATATTCTGCCTTGAACAAGTCCAAACCAACAGATGTAGCCAACCATGAACTGAACTATAAGCCAAAATAAATCTTACCTCTTCCGAGATGTTACTGTCAGATGATTTTCCACAGCAGAGAAAGGCTGAAGGAAACGGGTGGAACAAATATAAACATGTTACAGAGCCTAGATCTGAAAGTGGGGGCAGTTCTCACAGGACTAGGAATTTCTTCAGGGATGGAGAGAAATATCCCGAAAGCAAGATGGAGATATCAGATGGTATAGTTTTAGCTGGCACAGGCAGAAAACAGAAAGTACTGATACATGTCCAGTTCTCAGTCAGAAGATTAAGGTGATCAGAACCAATGGGCTGGTAGCAGAGGCGGTTCTGGATTCTCCAGAAAATCCCAGAAGGTAGGCAGCTGTGTCTAGCAGCTAGAGAGGATGATAGGGAAGGGCTTGAAAAGACATGAGTGTGTTTTTCAAAGGACAATTTGAGGGCTGCAGAGGTAGCTTATTAAGAGTGCTGGCTGCCCTTCCAGAAGACAGGTTTGATGCCCAGCACCCACATAGTGACGGAGCACAGGGGATTGGGTGACAATGAAACTTCTGTATGTGATGGAAGAATGATGCCTCCATGGCATTAGACCCTTGTTGGCAAACAAGACACACTGCCAAGATTCAGTTCAAATATAAATTTTGAACTTCTGAAAATAAGAGTATGTATAAAAAATCACCATTTGTAACAAATAGCCACAGAAAAGCTGGACGCTGTCCTGGAGGTTAAGTTTATGCTTGCATTTGGATGGGAAGGGGCATATATGGAAACTGTACTTCCCACTCAGCTTTTATATAAACATAAAACTGACAGGTGAAAATCAGTTTATTAATGTAAGAGATAAATTGGTATATTCAGCATTGCAGAATTATGAGTCCCCTGAGGTACAGTGATTTAATGATGAATGTTTCAGATATGGGATACAATAGACACCACCTCCTTTCTTGTTCGGATCTATGTTGTCATGTGTTTAGCTAATTTCCTATTTCTTGCCATAGGAAAAGCTAGAAATTCTATATTAGTCATAAAGCAAGTGTTCATTTGACATGTTTGTAGTGAAGCCGAATGGATTTTAGCCCCCTTCAGTTTCCTAGCCCTGGCATTTGTATTCGGATATTGCTGTGAATGTCCTGTTCTGTCTTTGACTTCCAGAAAGCCATTCCTCAGTTTTGTTGTCACATAGGAGAGGCTAACCAGCATGTTGGGAGGGTGGGGGTGGTAATGTGTTTCCTGGCCATGTTAAAGTTGCCATCTATAATTTTGTAGGATAAATTGGAACAGCATGACTTCCCAGTGCATCTCTCCTTAAACCCTTTCAGCAATAATGTGTTTCTAGAACGTGCCTCTCCTTCAGGGTGGATGGTGGTTCTTCTTTCCACACTGTTCCCAATAGGAGGAGCAGGAAAGAATGTATTGGTGGGCATCTTCATTCAAGGTCAGCAGAGTTGTGATAAAGATTTCCTTACTCATTTTTCTACAATTTGACTTTTATTTAAAAGAAGAGCAGCCTCCAGACATTACTGGCTGTCCTGCCTTCGGTAGATTCTATACCTTTCTGGAAGATGGGGCAGCTTCATCAATCCCTTAAGCTTCTCTTTCCTTCTCTGATAGCATTGGATTTAGAAACTGAGTCAGAGTATTAGACAGGTGTGGCTGCTCCAGAAGACACTGTAGAGACTGGCCGGACTTTGTCAGAGGGTCATTGATGATGGTGAAAGGCACAGAAGATTAGGATGCCTTGTATTGCCTTACTTTTTTTTCTAAAGGTCAGCACAAATAGGTTTGGGTTTTATTGTAATAGAAGGATACTAGAAGACAAACAAATAAGGTTATAAAAGGACAAGTGATTTAGAAAATCTACGCCTGCCTCCTCTGTTGATCTGCTGTCTCCTCCGTCTTAATCAAATTATCCTTGGTTATGAGTGACACTGAACAATTTATTAATTATTTGTATAAACTGGAAAGAAAACAAGCACAGGGATCCTCTAAAAAGCAAAGAAGCTAAGGAAAATACTAATTTTCTTTAAAGTATTAGTTTTTGTGTCCGTTTCCTTTGGCCATTAACAAGAAAAGAATATGTGAGGCCTAGCAAAAGTGAGCATTCAGGTGGTGGCGCAAGGTGCTGGAATGAGCCAGAGACCTGCCTTTGCTGGGACATGGCCTCTGGGGACCTGTCCATTTCTGCGGTACCGGAAGGGCACATGCTTCTGACCCTGGCCTTCTCTAGGCCAGCACTCTCCTCCTTCAGGGTGGAAGGCCCTGGCATTACTGGCTGAGATAGTAGGTGAGACCTGGGCACTAGGAGAGAGGAATAATATCCAAGTGCCAACTAAAGCCAAGCACCAGAAGGCAGGATGCCCAGGACCTGGGGTTCCTCATCCATAAGCATGCTGCTTTGCCTTCTTAAGCCTTATAAGTATAAGATAGGCATTCATTGTAAAGGTAGGAAATCAAACATTACAATGGCAGAATATTGAATTTCATGGGCTCCACATGACTGGCCATACGGTGATCTTACTGGGGTTTTTAACCAGTATGAATTGTATTGTTAATGTCAGCTGGTCATGTATAAAGCACTCTAGCATCATGTTGCCAGTGGATTTAGAAGGATGTGGATTATCACAGGTAATTAATAATATGGATAACCTTAACACGGGAAACCAAGAACCAATGAGAGTATGTATTCCAATCAGGTAGTTAACTATTGACTTGTTATTATGGAATGTAGGCTATGGTACAGAGATGAAGGAAGACTGATCTGATTGGGATACTATAAAAAATAAACCATAAATTAGAGAGCTCATGATTAACAGTTAGTTAGTTCCGGGGGTTGAGAAGTTCAAGACCAGTTCACTGGAAGATCTGATGGCTCGGGAAAGTTTTCTTTCTGACATGACCATCTCACTGTAACCTCACAGTTTAGAAGAGAACTCTATAGCCTCTTCAAAGCGTTATAAAGCAGCAATGAACTCCATTCATGGGGGTCCTCTCCCATGTAAGTCTGGCCTCCTGATACCATCCCATTATAGATTATATATTTCAACAAATGGATGTGGGGAAGGACAAATATACAAGCCACAACAGCAGACAGACAGGACAGGCTCAATATTGGCTGGAGTTGAAAATTACAGATGTTCAAGAACATAAGACAAGGCACACTATGATGTGAGGCACAAGAGATATGCAGAGAACCATGGAGAAAGTAGGGGTGAAAGGATTGACTATGGCAGAGAACGGTACATGAAAGAGGAGAGTGACCTTAGTCAGGCTGCCACATATGGAGAGTATTTCATCTTCCAGGGCTAGAGGGGCAAACCTTCCAGATCAGAGGGACAGCAGGAGCCAAGACGTGAAGGTACACCTCTCACAAGATATCCAGTCCTCCTCCTATGATGTTCGCAGAACATCTCATGCAGGCATGGAGCCCCAAACAGAGGGCATAAGCCTCAAAAACTTAGAATCTGACAAAACTATGCTTGAGTAGCAGTCTACCTACCATCTGTGAGACGAGACACCTTAACCACACTGACCCCCACATTTAGTCCCATCTAAAATAGTATTGATAGAAAAATACAGTTTGTACTTAAAAGGGAATAAGAGATGGTTTATTCTGGAGCCAAATATTCGTGATCATGGCCCAATCTTGAAGGAACATAGATTCAGGTTCTCCCAAATATTGTATTCTAATGAGATTTTATAAGTTATAAAAGAAAGTTGTAAATCAAAGTATTTGTCTGATACATGGGAGGGCAGGTGCCATATGTATGCAGTTTTAGATGCTACTTGATGACAGTCCTTAACCCTTGGATCAGGGGAAGCTAGTGGTCTGCCAAGAATACATTTTAAAGGTTTTTATAAGTACTAGGATATTAAGTCAGATAGGAGTGTGCATGAAATGATTTCTAAGGTTACTGAAAGTAGAGGAAGATAAGCTGGCTTTGGTCGATAACATTTTTAACTGTCATGGTCATGAAGTCATTGGCTTTGTAGTACCTTTAACACTAGTGTGGTGATCTCCTTGACCTTGGCAACTTCAATTCTCAATGGAGACAAGTTTTATAGAATTACTTACAAGGGTTAAATCAGAGAATGTTTACCAGATTCCTTCCGTCATTCACAGTCTCATGTGGGAGACTGATGAGAAGGCGATCTGGCTGTTATATGCTCTGATGGCTGCCTCTACCTGAGGGTATTTTAGGGCTTTGCAGATGCTGTGACATGACACTTGAATGGGGACCTAATGTATCAGGCAGAGATGGCTGAGGAAGATCCTTTGCAGCTGAGGTCACATTCAAAGTGATGCCTCCTTTTACAACCTTGAGATAGGAATCAGGGAGAGAAAAAAATAGCTACATGGATGATCACAGATAAAAGCTTATTATTGCCAGTTCAGCCCACACTTACCTGATTCAAAATATGAGAAAGACTGGGGAAAGACAGAAGATCTGCAATGCTGAAACTCTCAAGCCATATGGTTACAGTTTGGCCTAGCTCTTGTGCATCAGATGCTCTGAATCTTTTTTTCTCTGAAGAAGCCAGAAGCCAGAGGAGAAGGGATCAGGGGAGAGAGAATATCTGGCTGGATTGTTGGTGGTGGTGGTCTATTCTCCGGGAGAATATTTTGTTTCATTGGTAGACATTTAGCAAGACACAGTTGGCTCCTTGAACACAGGAGTCTCCCAGATAAGTATTAGTTGAGTTGGTACTTTACAATGTGTATTTTCTAATCTCTTCCAGACTGAAGACTTGCCTTTGCAGACTCAGTTCAAACAAAAAGGATCTGGTGGTCTTCGGTGCTCTGTAAGTAAGGCTCATGCTGTACTCACCCAAGTACATTTCAAAGTCTCATCAGCTATCCATAAAAGTTAATTTTGTCCATTGCTCCATATTTATATGTTTGTACATAACTTGATAAAGTCCTTGAACTTGCTTACTCTTGCAAGTAATCCAAAGAACATTTCTGAATAATTTCAGAAGCATCTCTGTCATCTGAAACCAATGCCCAGGCAGAAGGAGCCATGTCAGAAATACCAGAGGGCATCAGGGAGGGTTCATTCCAGAGAAAGTGTCAGCTGTGGCTCAAGGTCAAGTCAGAAGGAAGGTTGAGAGGAGAAGGTGTTTGGGACGCCAATTTTAAGTCTCCCTTTGATCAAGCATCTGGTCAAATGCCAGTTCATTTTGCTGTGTCGATTCCCTAAGCCCCCAGTGCTGAATCGTGATGTTTATTTTTGTTTTGTTTGACTTAATTCTCTATCTTATATATTTCTTCCAAGCTGGAATCCTTTTAAAGATACTCCTGAAGTTCACAACCATGCCCACCTTTAGCTGACTGCTATGGGTACCAGTTCCAAATTTTATAACCTAAAATTGCTCACAACCCCATTAGTTGGAGTTTGTAAGCAGAAGTCACCACTTTTCCTACTCAGGTATGGTGGGCACCAAATGACTGGAACATGGTGAATTGTTGAACTTGGCCTTGCCATCCAATTCCTTGTGATTCAGGGACATGGATTTAATTGTATTCAACTTTTGCATGTTTTTGCCAGTGTGCAGGAAGAATGTAAATAGTTTCTCTGCTAATGTAAGCAATGTTTGAATTTTTAGAGTGAGCTAAATAGCAGGAGATTTGACTATGAAGACGAGAACATAGCACGAGAGGATGGGACTCAGCAGATGTACCCTCTTTACAACCAGATGTGCTACCAAGACCGAAGCCCTCACAAACATCACTCAAGCAACCCCGAGAGACTCTACATCAACCCACGAGAACATTATGTGTGATTTTCCTCTTTTTGTAACCAGTGTACTAACAAATGTTTATTCTTAGACTTGAGAGAGAAACTGAGGCATCTAAACAATTTCAGTCTGAGTGAGATGGAACTCCTGATGAGTGACTCTGAGCTAATAGCGGATTTCTTAACTTCATTAAGGGTTTCTTAACTACCAGCTGTGTTTGTGAACTTGCCAGTAGCTTTGCATCTCTGTAACTCTGGAGTTTAACCACTAACACTTGGCCTACAATGGCATGTTCATTTGAAATCACGGCATCTGCCTGTGATGACTGCAGGGAAAGGCCCCAGCTGCTGGCAACCACTCTGCTTCTGTCTCAGGCAGTGCTCATCTGTAATTTAAACAGGTGGCAAAAGCCACTGCAAATCCAGCTCCACTAATTATTAAGCTGGGATTTCGATTTCCCTGGCATTTCAGTACGATTACAGTACCTGTGTACAGAGGCCAAGGAAAGAAGCAGACTCTCCTCTCTCCAAACAGCAATAACCAAGGCAGTGAGAACCTTCACACCTCCAGGTGCCTGTGAACCAGGGTTAGTACTGAGTGTCCTTCTTGGCCTTTAGGCTCCATGGGACAGCCTGTTTTCCACCTATTAAGTCCTAAAATCCCTGTCTAAATGGGATGCATCCCTGTAAGTCATGCCCTCCTTCTTCGGAACATGACCAACTCAGCTTTTACTTCTCAAGCCAATTCAAACTAGTGTCCATCCACACAGGCTTTAGCTAGCTACTCTCTTGCATTCTTTACCTTTCTTCCATGTCTTATCTACCTCAGAAAGCAAGCAAACAAATGAGCCTGCTGAGAATCACCATGAAATAACCCCTACTCTTAAGAGCCAGGTGGAAAATTTGAAAACATTTTTTTTTTTTTGTAAAGCTACTTTATTATGACATGTTTGCTAAATCTGAATGTTCTCTGTTCATCCTCCCCATCACCTGGTCAACAAGCCTAAAAAGATACAAAGGGAATTAATACAATAGCCTCCCTGACAAGATAAATGGCTACACTGTGCTGCTGCTGTGCCTGCCCATGTCTACCCAGTCCTCTCTACTCCCCCTGCCAGCTATCACCAAAACTGACATTGGTCACAGAGAGAAACCTAAAGACAAAGGATTATGGGTACATCTTAAGGATAATGTGGCTTTAGTGTGTAACCTGGATGATCAGAGCGTGTCATAAGCATTAAAAAATAAAACACTATGTACTTGTTACATATTTTAAAAAGGTAGTATAAACATCAAATAAACAGTATACATTACCAGTCTAAACCACAGAGGAAATGGAAACATTACCAGATATAGTGAAATACCAAAGATGCTTTATTCATGCCACACTGGCCTTGGTTCTCCTTTGCTTCTTTCTGTTGTTTGCTAGGCTTTGTTAGATAAGCCATAACAGCATTTCTGCTGTAGTAATATAACAGTCCACCATATTCCCTGTTATCAGCAATTCAAGAGCAAGAATCCTCAAATTCCAACTTTTTTTTAGGATTAGTGTTTTTAGAGGTTATGGCTCCAAAGTACCAAGAGTTCCACTGTTCTCTCTTCATCACCATGCTACTCAGGGTGTAGTTTATTGCCTTTATAGCAAAGACACTGGTCAGTTTCATTGCTCAGAATGCCGTTACTAAGTCAATGTAACTACAGTTACAGGATTCCTTGTGTTGTCTTCCAATAGTCAGATGGTATAGTACTAAGTTTTCTTTGTCAGTGAAACATTTTGTTAGACCTCGATGTTAGGGGCCAGATTGCAAAGTACCCCTTCTTTAGAAGGCTTTAAATATCTTAACACTGAGGAGAGTTGCTAGAGACCTGCTGGGAAGCAGGTCATAGAGTTCACTTCATAAAAGTGCACCGTGGACCCTGGGAAGAGAGGGATGTCATCCTTTGTGCCACAGAAAAGGGTCTCAAAGCCTTTTTTTCCTCTTCTTAACACCCTCCCAGGAGGAACCCACTATCCACCTTTCAAGGATTCCTAGTATTGTTCTGAAAGAAGTTATTTTAGGGTATGGGTATTCTCATGCAGCCAGCTAGTTCACTTATCATCTGTGCCTTTCTGTCAGCTATAAAATTTCTTAGACAAACTGCTATATTTGATAGTTGTTGGCCCCAGACATGGGTCACAAAGCTTCTTAATAGCTTATTCTAGTGTCTCCTGTCTGTTCTCTATTATAAAAAAGAAAGTTAGCCAAATGCAGAATAGCTTTAAAGGGGGTTGATTAACCAGTCCCTTCAACCAGAAAATGCCAGCCAAAATTAGTCTGCTCATCTCTGAATTTGGAGCCAAGACTACTTGATGGTGCCATTTAAATTTGGAAGTTAGACTCTAAAGGTCAGTAAGTGAAGTTGAGAGACATAGTCACAGCTTCTCAAGCTCTGTCCATAACTGTTAAAGTTCACTGAGACAGACGTAAATTCCTATAGCATTTCTCCATGTACTGCTTCCACTCGGCATTCCACGGAGGCAAGGGTACATGCTCACCCTCACCACAGCCCCCATTACCTATTTTACCTGCCAGCATTGTGGTTGTAATAGCAGACCACCAGATTCTTGCACCTCACCACAGTGAAGCAGCTGTACTGGCTAGGATCAGCCTGACTTAATAGGGTAAGAATGTAAACAGCAGAGATTTTTTTTCCTATCTTCTAAGAGAGTTCTCCTCAAGCCTGGCATTTCCACATGCTCTAAATTTGAAGACATCTCTGTGTTCTTTGGAGTATATAAAACTCTTACCTTTTCTAGGCATCTGAATAACAGATACATAAGTCCCCCCCCCCCCCCCCCGAAAGAAATACTCAGTAAATGGCCAGGTTCTCATCATTATTCTTTTCTCTCTCTTGTTCAGTCATAGAAACAGGACCACGTCCTTTGCCCCAAGTCCCCAAGTTGTCTTTTCTAGAAGTCCAAATTAAAAAAGAAAAATGTTGTTGCTCAACTTTTCTTGCATGCAGTTGCCACCTGACACTGTTCTTACTGTGCTATAAGGCCTGCCTTGGAATCCCACATTGTTTTTAGAGTCGAAAGGACAAGGCTATACCATGCTTTACTCCTAACTAGAAAACTTAGGAAAACTGTGGAGGGTATCAGCTGTCCCCAACCATAAATCAGAGACCTTCCCTGCCAACCTCTCAGAACTGCGATAAGATGTGATAAGAACTAAACTAGAGAGTGGTGGATGAGAAACTAAGTTCTCTCCAGACTGAGAAGTACCTGTGACTCCACTGTGCATCTTGAACATCAGTATCCAGTGCCTTTGCCAGTATTTGGAGCACAGAAGTGTTCTAGGGAGAGCCATCCAGCAGTGCGAAAATTTCAATGTGATCGAGTTTGAATTCCATTTGTTATAATAAACATTTAGTCCATAAAATGTTCCATATTTGGGCCACTGAAGTAGATCCTTGGGTAAAAGCACTGCCTTGAAAGCTTGGGGCCCTGAGTTTAACCCCTGGGGCTCGCCTAGAAGAAAATGGCCCTCTTACCACCACTTGAGTACATCTCATGCACATGCAATAATAATAATATTTTAAAAGGTCCATCTGTCGAGCTTTAGATAGGATTGAAAAGGCACGTTATTAGAATTCATGATTACTTTTGTTTTTCAAGTAACTATTAGTAGATAGCTTTACTGAGTTCTAGGGCCAGCACTTGACATGAATCATCTCACCAGATAGGGTCATACCCCTTGTTATGGCATTTTCAAGAGTTCCCACAGGGAGCAGAAAGGTGCATGTTCTCACAGCACACAGTTGTAGGCTGTGTGGATCCTTAGTCAGCTATTACTTCTTTTAAACTTGCTGGGATTGTCGGGGATACAGTTGTCTTGGTTTTCTGAGCCTGTGTGGGGAAAAAAAAAAAAAACTATTAGAAACGCGAAAGCAGAAAGGAAGCACTCACCTTTTCCCCTTCCTTCTGCTGGGTTAATTAACCTACGTTAGCTTAAGCTACAAAGGCCAAACCGAGTCAGAGCAGCCGATACCAGTTTGTTTGGATTTACTGGACACAAACTTCTAACATTCTTTCCTGGGCTTAATTTGACATGCTTCTTGCTGTTTGTCCCTGTTCAATCAGGATTTACCACCTAGGGTGGTAACATGCTGAGGACAGCTGGAAGGAGACCAGGGAGAGGTAGAAAGGGTCAAAGATCAGGATGCCAGGGGCAGCACCTGTGCCTCGTCACTTGGTTTTCCTTGCTATACTGGCCAAACAGCAAGGCCTTTCCTTCTTCCTTGGTCATTTGAAGTCTCTAAAAAGAACCCAGGACTTTTATCTTCATTAAACCAAAACCTAGTGCTGCAAACCTAGTCAATTAAAGAATGCAACTACAGTATTCTTAACAGCCGATGAGTACATGGATTTATCCCGTTTGAGAATATTATAACCTGGCCTTTGCCAGCTATTAGGCTGTTTGTGGATGGATGTGTAAGAGCTATATGCCTCCTTCCCAACCTCACCAGGTAATGCTTTACACTGGAGTCAGTCTTTAGTCCAAGAACTGCATCATGTGTATTAATAAGCCAGGAGGCTCCAGAACAATTAGTTCACCAGTCTTCTATAAAACTGAGAAAGCCCCTACTCTGCCTTTCAGGCAACCCAACTGCATCTCATGTCTATGTGAAAGAGTTCTCAGAAGTAAATCCAGCAATATTCTTCCTAATTCAGTCAGCCAGACCATGTTCTTTCCGTTTGACTTCTACCACAGAGTGAGTCAGGAATCCTCAGTCTGTCCGGCTTGGTTGCAGGAGGACAGGCCCTACATGATGTGAGCCAATTCACTTGCTGGATTAGCAAAGTCTCTAAGGTTGAACTACAAACAAAGCATGTGGTAACAGCCTCAGAAGTGAGTAGAGCTGCTAGCAGCCCCTGGAAGATGTGGGCTTCTGATTAGGATACATAAGATATTAACCAGCTACCTCTAGAGCCACATTAAAACTAATGGGCAGGTTTCAAAATAATTTTAAAAAATAAATTCAGCGTAACAGAATTTGGAAACATTTCTCAGTTTTTCATGCCCTTACACTAGGGTGGGATAGGGCTGTTCCCTGTCTGAAGTCAAAAACCTGCTGGAAAATTGTGCTAACATTTAGCCACTGTGACAACTATATTCTAGAATGGGCTGTCTGACCACCAGCTGATAGGCTTGTGTCCTCTTGTGCCACAATTCCACAGTGGATCTGTCACAGTTGCCACAAGCAAATGTTACATAGGAGGCAAGGCACTGGGATATGAAGAGAGCTCTTCTTGGTCTGAAAGTTATTACCATGTTCTAATTACTATCCTGAGTGAACAAAGTTCAGTCTTCTGGCCACTCTGAAGGTGGAGGCCTCACAGTTGCCCTTTATGAGTTTTGCCAGGATATTTCTAGGATCAGATCTCATAGGTACAACACGAGGGCTGGTTTTGTGTTCTACACAGGGTTGAGCTTATCCCCATGTCATGGAATCTGACTATGAAAGGTGATTAGAGAAGAGCCTGGGGGAGATCCCCCCTGGGAATCCAGAACATCGGATTTGCTACACCGACTTAGAGCAGCCCTGTCCTACCACAGATGTGTCTGACAGCCATGAAAAGATGGGTTATTTGCCTTCCTCAGAGATTAATGTCCCTTAATGACACACAGTAGATCTATGAAGCCCAGAATTACACAGTTTTCCAAGTGAATGGACACCATTATTTTGGTTTTCAATATCCTTTCCAGGAACAGGCCGGATTTTAAAATCCGCCCTAGTGTATTTATCAAACTAAACTCTGAAACCTTATGAGTAGCCCAGTATTCATTATATTTTAACTAGATGCAGCAGAAGTTTGTTTTGTGTGCACTCATTTACTCCAGCCCACACCATGGCCCAGTTAACACCCCTGAACTCTCACGAGACAGAAGTGAAGATTTCCTTGCACTTTGAGCTTCAATATCCAGTATTCATTATCTTTAGCTCCATTTTATTCTTGGAATCCCAAATCCTCTGTAAAAGTATAAGTAGTTGATGCTGCTACTAGGTTCCATTTGTCCATCTGATCCTTTACCTTCTGTTTCTACCTCGCAGCCAGTGCTATACAACATACCATCTCCAGCCTGTGTGCTCTACATGTGTCCTCCCCTTTCAACATCCCTACTTCTCAGCTTTGTTCCTTCAAGTCAGGGCTCTCTACCTCACAGGCTGTACCCGTGGTGGGGTGGGGGGAATAAGATGTGTCAGGACTATCTTCAAGAGGGATCTTTCTTTCGAAGTAATTTTACAAAAGCCTCCAGGCTTAGAAATGAGAAACTCTGTAGCTATTATATTTTTCTATTCTTGTTTTTCCATTTTTACCTCTGCAAAGTGACCTCCGTCTGAAAAGAGGCTTTATGCTGGTTTTAACTTTCTCCCTGTTAACCCCCTCACACTGAAATCTCCACCTTGGCTATGCTCTAAACTAAGTCTCTGGGTGAAAACCCCAACTCATATACCACCAATAACAACAATAATAATAATAATGTCTTCTGCAGAGCAATCCCTAGCTTCTCTCATAGGAAGTCAGTGAGGCCTCACTCTGACTCCATCCAGGTCTCACAGCAAGCCTTGCTTCTTCTTAGGTAAACTGAGGCTAATTAAGTTGCTTGACAAAACTTGAGGGCTGATTCCTGGCTAGAAATGGGAGAAACATTATACACCTTGTGCTTTCTTAATGGATAATAGTCTAGCTGGATTTCAAATTCCCTTACCCCCACCGTTTGCAAGAGAAACATATATTGCTGTCATTTTGTAGTAAAAATCTGTTGCTTGTTTTTTGAATTCTTTTTATTTTGTTGTGTAGAAAGGATTTTATGCTATGTATTTCTGCTTGTGAAAAAAGCTCCAAGTTACATATTTAAGCATTAGGACTGAAGCAGTTAACAGTGTAGCTTCGTGAAAAAAATTCTAGCTCAGATGTTGTGAAAAAAATCCATAAATATCAGCTTAGACTTTAATATTATATTTTAAATAGTAAATGTTATTGTGGTGGGTTTTAAACAATCCTTAAGTTTCCATAAATTGTCTTTTATTTTTGCAGTTTTGAACTGTCTGACTTTAGAGTTTTATAAATAAAGTCCTTTTAACATCTAAGTTTTTTATGTCAGTTGTCAATAAATCAATTACTAAAATGTATATGAAGTTACTGACCTAATTGCATGACCATGGGAGGTATAAACTGCAAACAGTCTGAAATATTTCTCTGCTTGAGGGCTTCCTGAAGCCTTTGAAAGTAATGCCAAAAGTGATGTGTGCATCAGACAGTATAAAAAGAAGTTATTACTGTTGTAACTACTTCTAAAAAATCACACATTTATGGATTTATTTTTAATTATGTGTATGTGTGTAGTGTGGTTATGTGCATGTGAATGCAAGTACCTTGGGGGATAAGAGGCATCAGATACCTCTGGACCTGGAGTTCTAGGCAGTTGTGAGCAGCCCTGCTGTGAGTACTAAGATCCAAATTCAGGTTTTCTGTAAGAGCTTTCAACCATTGAGCCATCCTTCCAGGCCCCAAAATATTTTTAAGTGAAGCTACATTTATTCAAGTTAGCAAAAAATTCATCATTTCTTGATTCTTTTAATCACTAAAATCACCTTCTTTTTAGTAAATTATATCAGTGCCATTGTAAGTGGTCATTAAATGAGGCTATTTATCAAAAACAAATGAACAAACTGAGCAGCTATGGTGGATTCCAGAATGTTCCTTACTAGTCTCTGAAGTCTCAAAATCTAGGAACCACACTTTAAAAATAATACCTTATTGAGATCCATAACTCATCCTTATAAAAAGTATTAAATTTTGTAGGCTTTTACAGGATGGTGAACCCATTATTACTACAACAAATTTTCAGTTTTGTTCATGGTCTCCAACGTAAACCTATGCACATTAGCATTTCCTTCTAAAAAGTCCCTGACTCGGTCCTTGTAAACACATTGTCCTGTCTCTGTTAGTTGTTTGTTCCGGGCATGCCATATATTTAGCATTATGCAATAAGTGGTCCTTGGTGACTGGTATCTTTCATTTGCCTCATGCTTCCAAAGATAATCTTGTTTCATACATGTCTCTTATTCCCAAATCTGGCTCACTATAACAGATTGTAACTCTTAGCAGGGGACTCTTGGGAAATTTGCCTTTGGAAAATAATTGCGAATTATGAATGATACTACTGTGAACATGTATGTACAATTTCCATGTGGAATGGTTTGGCTGCTCTTGCACAAATATGTAAGAGTGGATTTGCAGGTCGTGTGACCACTGTGGTTTAATCTGTTGGCTTTTCCAGAACTGCTGTATCATCCTCACCAACATGATTATTTTTAGTCTTGGTGATTATAGAAACCCTACTATGTTTATTTCTGGGCCTTTCCTGCTGTCTTGAGATACTTATTTACTACAGCTCTTTAAGAAAGAAAATCATCATAAGCAGTATAAAAAAAATAATAGAGACTATGAATTGAAGCAAGCATTCTAAACACTTTATATGCTGAAGAACAGAAGAAAAGCACAAACTTGTAACAGACATGGAAGAGTAAAGAAAATATATTAGAGTTAATAAGTCGCCTCATCACAGACTGTGCATGTGGTATATACACTTATAATCCCATCTCTTGGACTGTAGAGGCAGAAGTATCAGGATTTCAAAGGTATCCTCAGCTGCATATCAATTTCAAGGCCAGCCTTGGCTACACAAGATAATTGGCTCAAGGGGGAAAAGGAAGGCGGTGGCTTACTTGGAGAAAAAAATTGACTGGGCTGTGTCAGTTCCCTCATATATGTACTGTAGCTGCAGCCCAATTTAAGCTCCCAAGGTGTGTAGAAAGAATGCACCATCCATGCCAGAAGCTGGAGTCAGCTGTCTTTTACAAATCCCTAATGTCAGGCCCTCTTCATAATCTGTGGTAGCCAGTAAATACAACTAATGTGTAGACAGCTAGTCTAGATTTTCTAGTGTCCATAGAAAGGGGGGAATGTTAGAGCTTTTCATGATATCACTAGATCATCACAGCCTCTCACTGTTTCTCAATCAGTCCTTGATGCCCTAGAGTCATTGCCATACATAGCCACAGACTTTAAAAATCACACAAACATGTATAGTCCTCAAAATGTAAGCGCAAACAAAAATCTAGCTCAGAGTAAACTCAAGAAGAAATATGCTCTGGCACCCCATCCCTTCAAAGTTCCCTGAAAGTACAACTGGAGGCTACTTAGGTGGAAGGTGGTCGTGCAAACCCAGACATAGACAGGGTCTATATAGATCACTTGTGCAATTTTCAAACCAGTAGTAAACGAAAACAAACATCTAAATGACTTGTCTCAGTGGTCAGATATGCATCCATTCCATAATTAGATATTCAGGCCTCTCTGTTTCTTTATTCCAGAAGTTCCAAGTAAAACCTCAATTTTAACCTCAGGTTTAGATTTTTGTTTTCACCAACATACAATGGGTTGGGGGTTGGGGAAGGATTATCTTCTGTATCTTCTGAAATTGCTACAAATGGCTCTAAAGAAATTAGATGGAAAATCATCCAGAAAACATGCCGTTCATAACTTGGACTGGAAATAGCCCTCTGCAACTCTAATGTCTCCCACTCGCCATTGCTTTGTGTAGTGTCTTAAGTACATCCATGTCTTCTTGTCCATGGACTCTGGGCATCTCTTTTCTCTATATACTTTTCCTCCTAATAGTGGGAAGGCCCAGAGTTCACTGAGGGTTTCCCATCTTTGTCCATGCATATGTCTGCTCCAAGAAAAAGCAAAAAGAGCAGCAGCTTTGCTGAGTACAAAAGCTACTGTGCTACCTAGCTACCTTGTATGGACTGTCACGGACGGGCTTCTTAATGCAGAGCAGCGTATGGATATTGACAGCTCCCCATCACCACATTGCCAACTGGAGATTTCTCACACAGATATCTAAAAGATTGGGACTTGAGCATGCTGTGACTGAGCTGTGGGAAACAGCTCTGTGACTTCTTTTCCTGGCTGAAGGAAAAGCAGAGTCTTTGCTAACATGCAAAAGATGTTCTTACACAGATGTCAGATGTCCCCTGCTGTGATCCAAAAGATTTCCAGGATTTTCCTGGAATGGTCCTTTATTCCAAAATCAGCCTGGTTATCCCCATAGGAATCCCTCAGGCCAGGCACCATACAGTGGGTTCAACACTCAGGGTCTGTACTCTTTGCCTGAATTCAAATATCAGGGCTTGAGATGGTAGTGTGAAGGTGAGGACTGGGAAAATGGCCTCCATGATTAAACCCATTCTCCTCACATTTCAGCCTATTTTGTGTGCTGCCGTTCAATGTGAGAAATAGTGCCTCTGTCTCCTCTGCTTTGAATACAAAGAACCCACTCTCTACAGCCACCCCTTTTAAAAAGACAGTGTGGGTCATGAGTAGAGCAAGGCAGGGCTGCTTTGCTGTGTAGAGAGCATTCCATAATAGTAGAACTAGATAACTCTCATCAAATGCCAGATGGGATACAGCTGTGCTACAGCTCACCAGGGTGGGTAGTGTACAGCAGAGATGGTGTATGTGAGAAGGAAAAGGTGGAGTCTCTTACGCTAGCTCCAGGACAACTTCTCTACTCAGAGTATGCAGACTGGGCTCACAGTATAAACGTATTTAGGGATGTAGGGTACATATCGGGTGTCCATAGCTATGGAACTGAAGACAGAATTAGGCAGGGGAAGAAGCAAACTAACCTACTGCCTATATCATTGCTACAGCTGCAATATACACACCTTATTACAGTTGGGCCAAAGAGCCAGTGTGTCTTTCAAGAAGCTGTTGGATATAGGTCACTCTGAAATACTAAACAGATCTACCATGAAGAAAGCCCTGGAAAGACTGGCAACTGGCTTTGCAAGTCTTCCCTTGAAGGAGGAGCCCCATGGTCCATCCTACCTGCCTTAGGACACTTAGTACACTGACATTAAGTTTGGGGATCTACTCCATGTTTTTGGTGGGACCATATTTCTGCAGCTGGCTCTGGGGCTAAGAGTGATACACAATGTCACCATTTTCTCTCTATTTTAGATTCATTTTGCTCTCAATGTGTAAGTAGGCTTAGTAGTTGGCCAAGGAACACAATACTGTTTCTCACCCCTGAGCATCCTGAGCCCCTGATCAGCATATCTGTCTAAGGTGAAAATTACTTTATATCAGTAACAAGGGGCACCAGGTAGACAATGGGGGCTCATGTACTCATCTTTTCACACTGGATGACAGCATCCCGAGCACTCCAACAGATGAGGATAACCTAGCTCTATCAAGTTAGTGCTATTGCTTCTTTCTTGTTGGTCTTTCAACAGATATATTTTCGGCTTCACTGGAACTTTCACTGTCTCTGTTGGAAGTGTGTGTTCTCTTGGGAGATGACCCATGGAGCTCAGATCTCAGAAATATAAAGAGGGGCATCAGATTCCTCAATGGATCAGAGAGTGGTGGGCACACTCCTGGTCCCACACCTTGGTTTTGCTTTCATAGGGTCTTCCTATTATAAATATGGTCTCATGTAATCAATGCGCATGTTCTTTCCTGGAGGAAAGTACCTATATCTATACATAGAGCTCTTGTGCCTAAGTTGGCACACTACGTCCCCCATCAGTTGACAGTCACAATGATCTGTGTCACTTTATGGTAAATGTCCAGTGAATCTCCTACTTTTGGACCTGTTTTCATTTTCTTCACTGTAAAATAACCCCTATGTGTGACTCGACATTGTAATACATGTGGGACCACCATAGCAGAGAGCTGCATGGTCTGTGAGGACTCAAGTTGTGGTGTTTGTGGAAGGCTCACCAAAAGGAACAGTAAATCAATACACAGGATGTGTCTGTTTATTTAAGATAAATCTGTTTATCTCAAGATAGACAGTACCAAGGTACTCCAGGTATCTCCAAAGGGCTAGTTGATCTCTTATGCCATGCTGGTGATTCAGACCTACTCTTTGATGCTGGCAGATTGGCTGGTGGATGGCAAAAGTACTTTGGAAATAATATTGAAATCTGGCCCCATCCATAACACCTGCCTCCTCCTCCTCTGTGTCATCCCTTTCCTGTGTCTATCCAAGGCTAAATGGCTAATGACCACCAGGTGTGCTGTCAGCCTGCTAAGTCATTCCATCCAAGTGACTGTACTATGCTTCATCAATTCAGTGGGTTCTTGCTGGAGGGCATTACATGATAAAACACCCTCAGCCTTTGGTTCATTTACATATACCCATCCCAGACTCCCTTGTCCTAAATGTTCCATTTTTTTTTCTCTTTCAGTCATTCACTATTTCCAATGAGTCCTACCCCTCTATCACAAATACAATTGCTCCACTGTTTGGGTATTTAAATACCTCCTGAAACTGTGCTCTTTGGGAAGGAAGATTTTCGCCATCCTGTCTTTCAAAGCCTTCCTGAGTAAGCCTGTAATGTAGCTGTCCTCTATTTGGGCTCACATTCACTTCCTATCCTTTCTTTTTTATGCTGTGATAACACACCTGCAACTGGGTAAGTTAATAAGAGCAGTCACTTATTTCTTAGATTGCCAGAGACTAAAGCCAAGGACTTAGGAGCTAAAACCTAGCCAGTGCCGCCTTATTGTACCATCTTATAGTAGAAACCAAAGACTCAAGAAAACTACAAGGGGCCAGACCTGATCTTTATGGTAACACCAGTCCACCTACTGACCTTGTCAAGTCCCCACTGATCATTAAATTTCAGTGTGAGATATAGAGGGACAAGCATGCAGTGCATAGAACGTTCCTAAACTAAGACCTTCTTGTAACCAGTTGTACAATAAATAACCACAATATGACCAGAGTTCTGGTCTGAAAGGTACAGAGTTATGGGCTGTGTGCAGCGTGGACTGTGTGCCTTCAAATCCTGCTTCCCCTTAATCACCGTGTCCCACCTGCTACAGTGGGTTTCTGGCCTGGAGCCAACTAGCTCCATGGTTTGGTCCCTCCCACCACCACTTATTGGGACCAGCAATCCCAAAGTCTCAATGAAGCACACAGACGCTTAATTTCATGCTGTTTGGCCTATGGCTTAGGTACATTGCTAGCTAGCTCCTTCACCTTAACTCAACCCATTTTCATTAATCTGTCACGTGTTCCATACATGTTTCTTCTTTGGGCATCTGGCTCGAACACAGCTTCACAGAGTTAAACAAATGCAACACATCTTTGCATCATTAAACAAATGTTCTACCATATGAACAAATAATATTCTACAACATTTCTTAGAATTATTATAGAATTTATCTCTGGACTCCATATTATTGAACAGGGCCTTTAGCTTGACAGTCATTTCTTGCTTAAAAAGCTCTATAAGCATAATACTAGAAATGTACCTACACATTTCTAGTAAATGTATAAAAAATGATAAATAAATTATAAATGAGATTCTCTGTGGTATGTTTAAATTCCAGATATCTTTGGAGTACATTTTGACACTTTGTGTATGGAGTGTTTTGTGTGTGTGTGTGTGTTTCCATGACTGTAAATATATACTGAAACATATCCCACATGAATTTGGCTTGTCTCATATTTTCTAGACAGGAAAGAATATAATACATTTCTAAATCAATAGTCACATATGCCACCGTAGACTGTAACCTAATTACCCAGATCTAAAAGAGGTACCGTCTTCAACACAGTAACTAGAGTTGAGACCACTACATGGTTGAATGGGAATCCTATTAGCTCTGGAAAATGTCTAGAAATCAATGAGGCTTTCCCCATGCCAGATCATTGTGCAAATCCATTTGGTCAAGCCAAACCTGGTACTCCTGGGTTGTTCCTGGCTTCAGCCAGTATGTATTAACAGGCCTCACTGCTTCTTTGGAGCAAAATTCTGTTAGTCTCCTATTAAGCTCATTATATTCTACTGAGTATCTTTTAATTCTATCTATAAACCTAGCAGCCAGGGTGAAAGATTGAAGTTATGTCTTAAAAGAGAGAGATTTCAAGGTATTGCAGAGTGGACGGTATACCTAGTTTGTTACCGGGGCTATAGTTCTAAAATATTAACATCCCCAGGAAGTCCCTAGACACAAGTCAAGACACTCTAGGATTCAAAGATTTGGGTTTTTCAGATGTGTCTTTGTCAGGGTTTAATTGTTTTTTAACCCAAACCAGGTTTGAAGAGTATGTCTTCCTTGGATACACAGTCACCTCAGAAAATCAGTGATAGAGTTTGCACTGAGCATGAGTTTTGTTTCTTTTCCATCATCCTGAAGTAGATGTCAGAGCTTGTCTGTGGTAGACCATGGGAATATGCTTTACGTACCTGTCTTTGAGTTGCCTAGAGATTGAACAATTACTCAATATCTATAGGATATCAGTAGTGATTCTCACCAATACTCACGTAATCTCACTGCACCATTGCTGCATTCTCTCCTCATAGACCTCACCTGCTAGTGCCTTCTCTTCCAGGGCTGCACCATTTCCTGTCAACCATTAGATCATCGCTTAGTGTCAGGAGGTACTTGGTCCAATCAAATTTTTGGTGGTGGGTTCTGAGATAGGTTTTACTCTAGTACAGGCTGGCGTGCAATTCCCCCTATAGCCCAAGCTGTCTGTGAATTTCTAACAATTCTCTTACACTGCCTCCCAAGTGCTGGGATCACAGGTCTGAGCTACTGTGCCCAGCTCTCCATGTTCCATCTTTTATGAGTTGGGTCTTCATTGCTCACGAGGTTCTAGGGATTTAACTCCACAATTCAATTAGAGTATCTGCTTCCTACGGCCATTTCTAAACAAACTTGCAAGATAGGTTCTATAAGAAAACATGTGTGATTGGATTTAGAGTGGTGTCCTCCAGGGATGAATATCTGTGGGAAAGGGGAGTTTAAAAAAAAAATCACAAAATGTATGGCCCATCCAAGCTATTCTATGTTGGGCCTGGCTGGCCTTCCTTGCCTCTGCTTCTCTCAGTCACTGGATACACACTGCCCTGACAAGGGCATATGACATATCCTTGGGAGAGGATGCCCTCTGCAATGGGTCAGCCATGGAGGCAGAGAACTGGGGAAGCTGGTCCTCTCTTCAAGGGGGAATGAGAATGAATTTTCTCATCTTCACACAACCCAAGAGGAACTGGGGGAATCTGGAATTGCTTGCATTCTTGTTATTATCAATTGCTTTATAAGCCAAAAACGTTCTATAAAGGTTAAAATAATATTCATGTTTTCTCTGTGTATTTTTTTTTGCCACTCAATGGGTAGAGACCTCATATTTATTTCTTCATCTCAAGGGAAATTTTCTTTGTTCTTTCCTGGAGTTTTCCCTGGAATTTGAAACTGTTGTTCTGAGAATAGTTTGCATGGGAGGGAATTCTGTACAAGCTAAAGAAGATGTTCCAAAGTGGAAGTTTCTAGAAGAAATGAGAGAGAGAGAGAGAGAGAGAGAGAGAGAGAGAGAGAGAGAGAGAGAGAGAGAGAGACTCAGAGTCAAAGAAGGCAAATATAGAAGATGCAAAATATCTTGTATTTCCAGCCCCAAAGCTGCTCAGTGGTGGGCAGGTGCCCAGAGCCTGGCTGTGTCTGAGGACTATACCTTTGCCACAACTCTAAAAAACGTGAGTAACATGGGACAACTTCAGGAAGAGCTGAGAGTGTTTGGCTCACCTGGAAGAAGCAGCAAGGCTTTAGATGCTGGGAGAAGAAAGCAGTGGTACTGGTGTGATTGATATCTATGTCTATTCTGTCTCTTGTATATAAAGGAGCAACCCACCATGCACCTCCCTCCTTCCCTCACGTACTCTGAGGCGACTGCTTCCTTCTGCATCTCCAGGCTACCCCTGACCCCTTATCTCCAGATGGAGGCTGACAGTAGGATAAGCAAAGCATCCTTCCTGCACCTTGTCCATCTGATGCCATGAACAGGCACACCCTCCTCCACACCCATCCTGTTTGCTTTTTCTTTCATTAATCGGATCTCATTTCTTATCCCAGGCATGTTATTTATGGCATCACTTTAAGAAACATAACCCACCCTATTATTGTTTTGTTTTATTTTATTTTTAATCTGCAGAGATTTCCCTCTTACATTCATTTTCTTTTCCTTCACATCATTTACATGCTATGTTGTATGAGCTCCAGGGATTTCTGCTTATAAAGCAATGGCTTGCAATATTTCTCATAAAAATCTCAAAATGCCACTTTAAAAATGAACTCTTAAAGGACTGTTACATACCAGTCTTAGAAATGTGACTAAATCAAAACAGCCCTCTTGCAGTAATTATCAAACATAATTAAAAATAGAAATAAAAAATGCACATGGCTCAACCTCATTGGGAATAAATAGGAAAGGGATGTTGAGGCTTATTCATAAAGAAGGCTGTTTAATGAGTTTGATTTATGTTTACTTAGTTCCAAGATGATTCCCCTTCATGAAGTCATGACCTCATCTGCTGGTGTTTGAGACATGTTAAGTGACTGCAGGGCTTGAGTTTAGCAGTCTCTCTGTGGCTTTACTCTTTCTTTATTCCTACAGTGTCTTTCCACTTAATCATCTTTACCTATTTTCATGTCTCTCTGACAGTCATTCAGCCATCCATTCCTCGAACAAACACTTTCTTCGAAGCTATTGTAGACTCTTGAGAGCATGCAAATGAAGAGGATGAATGAAAGTTCCCACCTCATGGGACAGTCGGAGAGGAAAAGAGAATGAACACCGTAGAATATTTGTATTAATACGTTAGAATAATAACAATTCATGAACACCAAATAAAGAAAGCAGAAAGTGTTGATGGGTAGAAGAATCTTATCTTCAGAAGGATGACCCAAAGAAAGCCAGTTATGGCTTGATTATGAAATATCTTCTGAAGGCTCATGGTTTGAATATTTGATCCCCAATCTGTGGTACAATTTTGGAATCTCTTGAGCCTTTAGAACAGTGCCTCTCAACTTGAGTGTTGTAACCCTTTGATACAGTTTCTCATGTTGTGATGACCCCCCCAACCACAAAATTGTTTTCTTTGCTACTTCATAACTTTTATGAACTGTAATTTAAATATCTGATATTCAGGATAGCTCATATGCAACTCCTGTGAAAAGGCTGATGCCAAGGGGTTGTGACCCACAGGTTGAGAACTACTCCTTTAACTTCATGTTTGGTGACCCTCAACCATAAAAGTATTATCATTGCTATTTTAAAACTGCAATTCTACTGCTATTGTGGACTGTGATGCAAACATCTTATATGCAGATCATCTTAGGAGAAAAGGCTCCTGTCCCACAGGTTGAGAACATTTGATTTTGAATGTGGGGACTGGCTGTGATTTGTTGAAGTGAACCACTGAAGTGAAGCGTGGGAGGGTATGTTTACTTCTGCTTTCCCTGTGCTGCTCTGACACCTGGTCAAACCACTACCTTAAAGTCGGCTATCATGGTCAGCGCCCCTCTGTGCTGCCTTGCAGGGATGCTTCCCATGCCTAGGATGGACTGTACTGACTGAAATTCTGAGCCAGTATAAACTCCTCAATTTACTTCTGCCACATATTTTGTCACAAGGAGAAGAAAAGTAGTTACTACAGAAAATTAGTACCAGTGAAGTGTGATCATTGCTGACTGTGTAGTTCTCAGGCTTCTAGCACTTGTTTCTAGGGGGCATGTGGAAGAGTCAGAGACGCCTCCAAATGCTGTGTGCAAAGCTGATGATTCTGTTGGGAATCCACAAGATCAAAGATGAATAGAAATAAAACCAGTAAATATTGCATTTAGCTAGTAGCAAAGACTCAAAAATTGGGTGGTAAGACATTCTTATCACATTTGTCCCATATCCAGAAAATTTTTAGGGATGCGTAATGTATTGGTTTAGTAGGGCAAATTTCAGGGATACATATTGCTCAGATTCTGACAGGGTTATCGCTAGCTGGTTTCAGCATGTTTATAATGAGAATTAAGAGAAAAAAGTTGAGCAAAATGACATGAAAATTCTTTTTAAACATTTATTTTAGTGTGTGTGTGCATGTGTGTGTATGTGTGTGCGTGTGTGTATGTGTGTATGAATGTGTGTATGTGTGTGTTTATGTGTGTGTGCCCACGTGTGTGTGAGGGGGGGCATGTGTGTATGTGTGTGGGCATGTGTGTATGCGTGTATGTATGTGTGTGTATGTGTGTATATGTGTGTGTTTATGTGTGTGTGTGCCCACGTGTGCATGTGTGTGGGCATGTGTATATGTGTGTTGGTGTGTGTGTATGTGTGTATATGTGTATATGTGTGTATGTGTGTACGTGTGCATGTGTATGTGTGTGTATGTGTGTGTGCATGTGTGTATGTGTATGTGTGTATATGTGTGTGTATTATGTGTTTGTGCATGTGTGTATGTGTGTGCGCATGTGTGTATGTGTATGTGCGTATGTGTGTGCATCTCTGCATGTGTGTATGTGTATGTGTGAGTATGTGTGTGTGCATGTGTGTGTATGTGCGTGTGTGTGTGTGTATGTGTATGTGGGTGCATGTGTGTGTATGTGTGTGTGTATGTGTGTGATGTCTGTGTCATGTGGCTGCATGTATGTGTATGTGTGTGTGTTTACGTGTGTGTGTGTGTGTGTGTGTGTGTGTATGTGTGTGTGTGTGTGTGTGATATCTGTGTCATGTGGGTGCATGTATTCCACAGCATGACTGTGGAGATCAGAGGAAAACTTAGAGCAGTCAGCTCTCTCCTTTTACAACATGGGGTCTGGGAATCAAACTGAAGTCAGCAGTCTTGGAAGTAAACACCCTTAACAGCTGAGTCATCTCTTTGGCCTGAAATATGCAGTGTGGTGAGTAAAGGAGCTTTAAAAGTCTTTAAAGTATTAACAAGTTAACTACTGTTGACAAAACCATAATAGTTGTTAAAGACATTCCCATTACTGTATACTTTCCACTGAGGTAACAGGAAATGTGTGTAGAAGGCAAGACCTCGAGCTGTTGAACATTCCAGAATGTGAAAGTACAAAACTGCATGGAAAATGCTCCTTTAAAATGATTGTATACAAAAAGGTAGAACCACAGGCCATTTTCTGCTGCAAAATGACTTTTTTGGTAGTGTTTTCTTTCTGGATTCAGCCACCATGTCTTTAGACGATGCTGTAGCAAAGGGAGCCTGGCCACGTTGCAGGCAACAGATTATCCCTGTAATGCTGATTCTGTAAGCATGCATAATGCAAGAGTTACAAGGTCATAAATGCTTACACCTAGGTTCCAGAAGAAGCCAATAAGGTCAAACAATGTGTCACAGGCTCCCATTTCCTGCAGAGCAGCTTTGAGAATTCAATGCTTGGCATGATCAAGTTGAAACCTAAGTTACAGTTGAGACACAAGGAGGCTGAAGAGATCAAGAATTTCACCCGGGAATTCTTCAGGTGCTAAATGGAGCTAATCTAAAAGATAGGGCATGTGTGCTACCACAGTCAAGACAATGAGGACAGTTACCCCAACCTAAACCCATTGAGTCTTGCTTGCATCATGCTACCTCACGAGTTATGAGACTGAACATTGGCCCTGGTTCACTATAAATGACTTAGTTCAATCCTTCTTCATTCCTCTCTGTGGAACAGGAATGCTTACACTGGAATTATGCATTGGAGTTATTTAGCTTCCTATACATTATTTTTGCTGTTTTGTTTATTTGCAGGCTCCCAGCCAACAATTTGCCTTGAACCTCAGGGGAGTCTGGACTTTTGAACAATGCTGAGTCTTTA
Organism: Phyllotis vaccarum; assembly: GCA_033318265.1. NCBI lineage: Eukaryota > Metazoa > Chordata > Mammalia > Rodentia > Cricetidae > Phyllotis > Phyllotis vaccarum. The sequence continues at coordinate 51,441,165 of JARWLC010000019.1, read as the reverse complement.
GACCAAGGGAATGTCTGTCTGAAGCTAGATTGGATGCATTTTTTTCTTATGAGCTAGCCACTGACCTTTGCGAGCCATGGGTGGAATGCTGTGGTTTGACTGTGAAATGTCCCCCACAGGCTCACATTTTGAATATTTGCCCTGCAGCATGTTTTGTGACTTTCCAATTGTATGAGCTTTTAGGACATGAGTCCTGGGTGGCTCAAGTAGCTGACTAGAAGTGGCCCTGGTGCCTGCTTCTAGATCTCTGGTCATGAGGTGAACAAGTGGCTGCATTGTGCTTTGCTGCTATGGGAACTGTTCCAAGCTGCCTTACCCACTACAATGACCCATACCCTCTGAAACCTTATGACAAAATAAACCCTGCTCCCTTGCATTGATTCCTTCAGGTATCTTACCTTGGTGGTGAGAAAAGAATAGTAAATCTCATTGAGAAAATAAAACCTTTCAGACCTGAAAAGAGACAGGGTTGTGCATTAAGGGGGAGAATTATCTAATGGCAGAAAGCGGGTATATAGGTGAGCAGTCCTGTGTCAGGACTGTACCAATCAGATTTGAGGAGCAGCCATGAGTGAGTAATACAGCAATTAAAGATGATGTCTGAGAAGAAATTTAAAGGAGGTTCCGGAGAGGCATTCCCTTGGGGATATTGTACGTACTTGGGCTTCTTGTTGGTGAACCAGGTGAGGGTTCTCAAAGGAGTGATGATATAATTACAGTCGTACAGGTTCTTTCTGTCTGCCATGTAGAAACTGGACAGAGGAAGCCACAGACAGCAGCAAATTATCCAGTAAGGGAAATAATTCAGTCAGTTTGCTAAAAACATATAGAGGCTTAGATCCCAGTAACAGCAGATAAAGTGAGAGGATTATTTTAGAAGCACACTGTCCATGCTCTAATCCTGTTCGTGTTCCTTTTGTCTGGACTAAAGCTTTCCTTATTCCCCTCTATTACTCACGAATTCGTAATCATTCCCTGCTCACAAAGCTGTGTCCTGTTCTTTTTCCAGCCCTCTAGCCCTTTGTATCTGGTGCTCGTCCTTCACGTTCTATTCACTCTTATCTTGCAGCCAAAGCTTTCTATTCTAGCCATTTATGGGACCATCTTCCTTGCTGCACACAGAGCGCCCACCACCAGTTCTCCTCTCTGCCTAGCCTCCCCACCCTTACAGACTACATGAAGCTCCATCTCCCTGGTGCCTTTCTTCTTCACCTCCAAAGCCCATATTAGTGCTATGGGGTTATGTTCTTGTACACTGTAAGTATTTTCCCCTCCTGCTGGTTTAATAAAAGAAAGGCAGACAGGAAGTATGAGTGGGGCTACCAGAGTAAGAAAACTCTGGGAAGAGGAAGAGATGCCAGCAGACACAGAGGAAAGCAGTCGAAATGTTGTTCTGAGAAAAGAAGGTACTAAGTCACTTGGTTAATCATGGGTTAATTTAAGAGTTAAGAGTAAGCAAGTTATATGACTGAGCCATAGGCCAATCAGTATGAAATTAATGTAAGTTTCTATGTGTTTCCTTGGAACTTTGGGACTGCTGGCCCAGAATTTCAGTCTAAGCCAGAATATTACATATTAGCACCACAATCTTCTACTTGTCCTCAAAGTCCATACCTTAGCCCCTGGCATGTTTACTTACTTATTTTGCACTATTTTCTAATTTACATTTTGCTGCCTTACCAAGTCCATAACCTCCACAAAGACAGACCAAATATAATTTAGTTTTGTACTTGGATCTTTCTGGCACAGATGAGAAAGACAATGAGTATCTATTAAGCATTTTCTGGACTGACAGAGTCTAACACAGGTGCTTATGGTAAGCTTCTGATAACAAAGGACATCAGAGTATAAAGACACATCTGCATGAAGATGCCGTGAGAAACCCCACTGTTTTATAGACTCACATACAAATTTAATAAATTAAGTTAGTCTTTACATGATAATCTGTCCTGCTGCCTTTACCAGGTAAAAGACATGTTGGCAAACATGATGATGTTAACTATGACCTGCAAATCCCTACTCATGATCTTAACTATCCTTCCTAGAATATATTTACTGAAAGTGTCACAAACGCGTGCTTCCCAGAACTGCAACAATGAGCTCTCATACACCTCACATATAAAAATCTATCATGCCCAGCATACAGAATTTACTCTTCCAGGCACTGGCTGCCATATCTCACCCCTCCCCCCTTTCCTCCCTCCCCACTCATTCCTCTCCTCCCCCTATGTTCTGTGGATTATTTGTAATCATCACTTTTAAGGACAGATCTCATCCAGACTTGCCAAGCTGCATGTTTATACAGACTCCAGGTTTTTCTTACCAGCTGTGGACATTTTTGGCCAGCTCTATATTACCAACTAATTGAAATGACTGCTTGGCTCCGTCTCTCTTATTAAAGGCAGATTAAGGAAATCACTTCAATACTTCAGCCATTTTAAAGTCACCTTTAGTCTCACGCCCTTGATTTACTAGCAGCTCTAAAAAGAAAAAAAAAAAGAAATGTGTCCCAATGAACCTTTTCCTTGCTTCTGAGCCTCACTTGATGGTACTGAAACACATTTAAATTTGGCTGCTCATTTCATTTTTTTCTCTTAATGGATGCAGTTTGTGTTCATTCCCTACTGGACCTCTTGGGAATGACTCAGCTTTCTTTAAGGGGCTGCTTACAAGGAATGTGATCTCAGCAACACAAATTGGACTTCTCCTTCCCTCCCTCCTTCCTTCCTTTCTTCCCTCCCTCCCTCCTTCCTTCCTTCCCTCCCTCCTTCCTTCATTCCCTTCTTCCTCCTCCTCCTCCTTCTCCTTTTTGTAATGGGAGGGGGCCACAAGGGTGGGCTGGTGCACCTGAGAGGACTTGGAAGGGAGCACGATTGGGATCATCATGTGAATTCCCAAATAATTAATAAAAATATTATGTTGGAAAAATGAATAAATAAAGAAGAAAAGCCTTCTGAAAATGATTGTTCCTAGTCGTCAGCTTTTCTGTTCTAGAAAAATTAAACATTAGCAACTTTGAGTCTTCAAACAGCAATGAGATGGGCATTTTAATATTTATAGTAACATCATTTTAAGTTATAATATTCAGCTTTAAAAACAAGGTAATCAAGTAATTCATGCTGTGCTCCTAGGAATAGGAAAAAACTGTATGACATGTTTTGATGCTAGTTTTTAATTTAATTTTTGAGAATTCCATATATGCATATGGTGCATTTTGTTCATATCCTCTCTCACTTCCCCCCTTTGTCTATGACTGTCCCTCACATCCTTTCTCAAATTCATGTCTTCATGTGCATGAACAGCCAACCATGGTCCAAAGTCCCATCTTCCAAAATTTCACATAAGCATTTAGTGCTGGGCACTCATAGTCACTCTCTGTATCAGGGCCAGTTTTGAGGCTCTGTTAAGCAATGTGGACCTATGACCTCCCCAGGTACATCATCTCAACCAGATTGAAAGGAGGCTCATCCACTATAACCCAGTAATGTTCCATATAACACCATGCCTTATGGATACAGTAAAATAATCAGACAAGGACTTATGTATGAAAATATGCACTTAACTATTATACTGTGCCCTTTTGTATTATGAGGGATTGATTCCCTGAGAACCATGGATATCAAAATCCTCCAAATGCCCAAGCCTTGGCAGTAAAATACCCTGTAATGGCATTTGCATAATACAATCACAGCTTCCCATATACTTGCTAATATCGCTGAATTATTTTACATGATATTAATGCTGGGTCAACAGTTATTATGCTTCGGTGTCTATGGAATAACTACAAGAAAACAATGTCCATATATGTTCGGCACAAATACATCTTCTGCAAATGTTTTTGCTCTGCAGTTGATTGACTTTGTGGGGTGAAAACCACAAGTGAGGAAGACCAGCTGTAGAAAAACAGCAATCACTGGGACAAAAGGTCACCAATAGAAGAAAGCTAATATACAATAATAACTTGTGCTGTGTCACATCAGGGAGCTGTTGAAATATTTTTAAGAATGTTTTAATGTGGGAAAATAATACACTGTTAAGTGGAAACAGTAAAATTCAAAATATTGTATTCTGTGAGATTATGTCACTGTGTCATGGTGTGAACATGTGTTCTCTCTGTGTGAATTTTGTAAATAAGGACTGGGTAAAAACAATTAAAACATTAATAGCACTAACTGCATTATGGGACTAGAATAGATTTTAATTATATTGTTCCTATATATATTTCAGATTTTCCATAGTAAGCATATATTGCTTTTATAGTTGCAAAAGATTTCATTAAAAACATGAAAATAGCTAGACTGGAGTTTATTGTGTTTTTCAGCTGCTGGATCTGTTGGGGGCTGGAAAGAGATGGAGAGTTAAACAGAGAAGCATCTCTGCTTTTCAGATAGCTTTTCTCCTATATTTTTCCCGCCTTTGGGAAAGAGTGCCTTCCGGCTCCCCAGTATGTATGCATCAGTGTTATTGTCTCATGCTCAACCATAATATTGTTTAAGTTGTCTTTGCTGAGATAAGCCCCATACAACACAGCTGTCAGTAATACTAGAGGGGCCAGCTCTCAACCTCCAGTTCCTGTGACTTCTGTCAGAGTCCCACAGGTGAATGAACAGTAAGGCCCACTGTGCATGCCCCTGAGAAATGGGTACAAGGGAGCAGAGTGAGGCATCTCTCTTTGGAGGGATGGCAAAGGACTAGATGTAATTGTGAATTAGATATAATTGTGAACACTGAGAAAATGGAGTGTCTTCTTCAGACTGTTTCAAAATAATTTTACATGCTTTGAGTGACTTTTAGAGAAATTGCCCTGAAGCCTTTTGTCTGAAGGAGAGAATGCAGAAGTCAGGCAGGCAAGCAAGAAACAGGCAAACCTCAGCTGTCTTACTGGGCTGGGCCACATGTGGTTTTGGTTCTCAGAGACTCTGTGCAGCTGTACAGTGAACCATTGGTGCTGGATCCTGCCTGCCAACTCTCTTCCAAGTAACCCTCCCCATTGAAGGCCTGTGGACAGCTTTCTCACTCCCTGCCAATCTTCCCTGGGCTCCTTGTGGGTGAGGGATGTTCTGGCCTGACTCTGCTGTGCTGGCTTCTCTTCCCTCCTCATCAGCACCAAGTGCCCCAGCCCTGATTTAAGCATTCCTGACTGTTAAAGTTGTATTTTCCTAACCTCAAACCAGAACATTTGGGAGGACACTGACTCCCAATTTGTCTCAAAGTCGTTGCAGTATAAAAAATTAGATCGTAATTAGTTATATTTAGTAAGGGAAAAGTTGTGTGAAGTCAAGCTCTTGTGGTACATCTGGTTTGATGGTCACCATACTTAGGCTGAGTATCGCTGTGATGCCCTGAAGATTCAGCCATGGCTTCCTGGGATTCCCCGAAACCCACTCTTGTGATTCCAGCTTAAACTTGGCAGCTGTTCTTGCCGGGCAGCTGTTCGCTTTGCAGCTCATCCCCCAAGGGAACCTTGCACATAATCGCTTAGCCACTTACTAGCCCCACAGCTCAGCAGCTTCCCAGCTCCACACCTCTTGCCAAGGGTGTTGCTGCTCCTTGACTTCTCAGCTTTTCAGACTCCATACATTAGATGAGTACTTAAAATGTACGACCCAGGCTGGACAGTGGCACACACCTTTAATACCAGCACTCAGGAGGCAAAGTGGGGAGGTTCTATGTGAGTTCAAGGCCAGCTTGGTCAAAGAGTTCCCAAACAGGACCTAAAGCTACACAGAGAAATCCTGTCTGGAGTGAAGGGGGTTGATCTGTCCTCTTCTAAATTTCAGTGGAAATATATATATGTATGCGGGTGTGTGTAGGGGGATTATGTTGCTCCATTGTAAATAATTGTCCCACCCACTAGTTTAATAAAAAGCGCTGATTGACCAAAGGCAGACAGGAAGTGTGGGTGGGGCTAACAGACTAGAAGACTCTAGGAGCAGGCAGAACAGAGCAGAATGCCAGAGAGAAGCCAGAAGAAGTAGAGGACAACCACGCTGCTCTGGGAAAAGGTACTGAGCCACATGGCTGAACAGGGTAAGAGTCATGAATTAGTTTAAGGGTGAAGAGTTAGCGAGTTATATGCCTGGGCCTTAGGCCAATCAGTCTAAAGCTATTGTAAGCATCTGTGTGTCTCTGTGGGTCTGTGGGCCTAAACCTTGAGGCTAGGCCCGAAAGTCCAGAACAGAAACGTGTGTGTGTGTGTGTGTGTGTGTGTGTGTGTGTGTGTGTGTGTGTGTGTGTGTGTGTGTGTATTTCAAAAGGTCAGCCAAAGACAGAGACAGTTTATTTCAAATTAAATACTGCTTGTGTGGCCAAGTATTTAAATATCCATTTCCAATGAAGGGATGACACAGTGAGCAGTCTGAAGGATGAAGGACTTCAAGAGTCTCCTCACAGCCTCAAATGCTCTCACTGGATATGAAGATACTCTCTGGTGTGAAATCATCTTAACCTCTGAGATATAGACTAAGGTCAGTCTCTGTTGGCCATGAATGTCATTGGAGTTCAAATACCTTGAGGGTGTTGTAATGTGACCCCAAATTTATTCTTTTCATTAACATTTTTTATTTAAAAGGTTTTTATTTTACATACAACCACAGTTCCCCCTCTATTCTCCCCTCTTGCTCACATCCCATCTTCCCTCCATTAGACTCCCATCCACTCTTCAGAGAAGGTAAGGCCTCTTATGAGGAGTCAACAAAGCTTATCATATCAAATTGAGGCAGGACCAAGCCCATCCCCACCTGTATCAAGGCTGAGCAAAGTATCTCTCCATAGGGAATGGGCTCCAAAAAAACCAGTTCATGCACCAGGGATAAATCCTGGTCCCACTGCCAGTGGCCCCACAAACTGCCCTGCCACACAACTGTCACCCACAAAATCTTAAACAGTGTGAGAATGCAGACATTTTCTTTAGAGATAATGGTGTCTCAGACTGTTTTTTTTCAAAGTAACTCATATCATTGACACCCGTAGTGTGTCTGATTTTGACACTGTAAGTCAACATTGACATTGCCATCTTCAAAGTTCACACTTGAGAACTGTACAATTGAGTTTAAAAATAAATAATAAAATAAAATCCCTTTTATATTAAAATTATAACTTTATGTATGGCTGCTATAATAGTTGTGGGTGAAGATCTGAAGACTGGTTTGTACAGCCTCCTAGTGTGTGTGTGTGTGTGTGTGTGTGTGTGTGTGTGTGTGTGTGTTTGTATGCCTATTTCTGTGTGAGAGTGTCTGTGTGTTTACTTCGTGCTGGTTTAGAACTGGACAAGAACAGGGCTGTCACCACCAATTCAGAGTTGGGTGATGATGTGAACTGGATAATGTAAAGAATTTGTGTTTTCAGCATAGAAAGGCTCAAGAAGCTCTATGCATAAACTACAGAACACTGAGCCCAGTGTGGAGAAGCAACAGAACCACCTTCCCCTTTAAAAAAGCAGACATTGTGATGACACTGGTGTTAAGACGTACTTCTATAATATCATCAAATGTTCTGGTTCATAAAATGGAAACTCAAAAGAAAGATTGATGTCTTCAGATCTACAGGAGTAAGCATATCTTCACATGGCTCCATTTCTCAGGAAGATCTAGATAAACTTGTTTCTTTCCTGTCCAACATTTCCAGAAGTAGAAAAAGATTGCCCTACATAATGTTAATGCAAGAAGTTCCCATAGAGAATAAGAATGACCTTCACAGGGAAAAAAAAGTGACTATATTTCAGACATCTCATATAACTTCTGCGCCTGTGCTATATAGCAGTTTACTTCGAGATAAAACATTCTATCCTGGAGAAAAGCTTGTTAAGTTCAGGAAGTGAGAAACTCAAAAGTTTCAGGGATTCCCTGAAACTTAGAAGATTTACCAGGCTCCCGTCTCCATAAATTTTATAAACCTGCCCTAAGGATTGCTGGAAGATACTCTCAGGGAAGCAGAGCCACCTGGATGAGGCTCATACCACATCAGCTGCCTGTAAAAGATAATCTCAGCCTGTTGGGCTGTTAGCAAGTTGTGTTATGAGCTGTAGGTTTCCAGCTCTTCTGAACAAACATCCATGCTAGGGCGGGCTTTTAGTATTGTGACTGTACATCTGCTTCTGTTGCCCTTTGTTGTAGTCCTTTAAATAACTCCAGTAAAATTCATTTATTAACCTAGTTGGAATTTAGTAGTGCCTCAGCCTTTGGACTACCATTAGCTCCCTCTCTGGTACTGATCAGACATTTATTTATGTCTCTCACATGACAGCCTGCTCCTCTTTCTTAAAAGGGACTTACTAAGCCCACTATGTCCCTCACCTAAAACAGTTACTAGAAGAAGCTGATGATGCAGAAAGAAAACTGAATTACTTAGGCATTTTCAATGGGAAATAATAAAAAAACAAAGTTATTTTATTAACTGGAAAATGGAGAAAATATGATGTTTCCAAATAGCCAACTGGTGACAGGTGCATCCCAGTGATAAATACAGCCTAAATAACATAGCATTAATGATACTGAAAGTTGAAACTGGTCAGTGCTGCCATATCTGTTACTGCTCTGAAAGCTTTAAAGGTGTATTAACTCATTTGGTCTTAGTGGTGAGATTAACTGATCATGGGGTGACCTGCCCAGACTGATATATCTACAATGCAGTTTCTGCATCTAAGGCTCAAAGGGAGTGAGAAGAGTATAAGAACCAAAGGTGAGGAAGTCTGATGTGAGATTGTGTCTCCTAGAATAGACAGGCAAGCTTCACACATGATTCCTAAACATATGGCTGCCTGAACAGGACCTGACAACACCAATAGACACATTAAGTAGATGTGGTCAGTGGAACGGAAAATCTCTCTGGACTCTATCCCTAAACAAAGAATTACATGCAGGTAAGTACTGCTGAGAGAGGGAGAATTATTTGAATTAGTCTTACCCAGGAATAAGCCTTTTAATTGGCTGTCCAATTCCAAGTATATGAAATCATATACACACAATTAACAAGAAATAAACTCAATAGGTTGTACTTATATCTATATATTTATATACACACATATGTGGAGATAGATAGATAGAGATAGATATACAAAGAAAAAGAGGCAATCAATTTGAAATGGAGGTATTTATGGAAAGGGTTAAAGTGAAGAAAAATGGAGATAAATAATGTAATTATATTTTACTTCAAAATATAGTCATAGAAATAAAAATAAGGAGTGAGAGGTAGAGGAATGAGAGAGAGAGAGAGAGAGAGAGAGAGAGAGAGAGAGAGAGAGAGAGAGAGAGAGAGAGAGAGAGAATGTTTGAAGTGTTTGGCCATAATCCCCAAAGATACAGTTCCAAATGCCATAATCCTGAATGTTGAGATCCTGAAAACAAAATCCCTAAAATCTAAAATACCAAATGATCAAAGTATCAAAAAAAATCCACCAAATCTAAATCTCAGAAAATTAAAATCTCAAAAGGTGAAGAAATCCTCCAAAGCCTGATATCTATTTCTAAAGGTTATTCAGAATGAGGAAGCCAAATTCTGAGATAAGGATCAGTGCATTTCAACAAGCATGGGAACCTTCCCCTTTTCTCCCTTCTCTGTGGCTTCCACTCTCCACACACCACCCCAGCTGCCTTCAATATCCACCCAACATCAGAATTAAAGGAGATCTACTATTTCATAAACTTCTGCTGATTCAGAAACTCAGGGGCTTCAGAATTTCTGGCACTTGCTCATTGGAGGCTCTTCTGTTGTTATAAGGCCCCGGGAAATGGGAAGCCATCTTCACACAGGCATGAGGCTGCCAAAATAGCCTTCTTTTATTAAGTCTGACTGAAGAAAACAACACATTTCACTTTAGCTGATATATGACACTTTCAAAATTGCCTCACTGGCTCTTTTTTATTTTTTATTTTTTGCTCTGTCCAATAAGTTTATTTTGTGGCCTACAACCTATGGGATTTAAAAATTCTAGAATTTTCCCACTCATTTGAAGGGATGGTTGGAATCCTGCATACATGCTTCTTTCAGGATCTGGTAAACTGTAGGAAAAACAGAGAAAAATGGATACAATAACAAAGCACATTTCACCAGAATCTCCCAAACCATGGTAGGTTTGTAATGAGGCTGTACCAAGGCTTCTATCAGTGAAGTACAAAGTGTTCCTATTGGTCAAGGTTAGTGGATGGAAAATTCATATGACTTGCTTGATCATTTCATAGCACACACCACAACACACACATACACAAAAACACACACACACAATACACACATACACAAAAACACACCACACACACACACTCACATACATACATATACACATCCACACAAACACACACCACACACATACAAACACACAGATACACACACATACACACATACACACAGTATGAACCATGGACAGTAAAAGCACACACATATTTGGGATATGTATATGGAGAGAGCATTATCTAAATATCCAACATTCATGATTCTGATTTACAACCAACCAGACCGATTACTGCATATACTGCATACATGTGTTGGTTTTTTTCTAATCAAGAAAAGAAATACACCCCATTTTTTCACCCCATTTGGAAAAAAAAAATTTAACCTTCCAACACAGTAGGAACACTTTAGTTTTCCTTCCAGCAGATGAAATCCCAGGTGCTTTCTGTAAACATCATATTTGTTTGAAGAAACCAGTAAAGTTACTGAGCAGTTCAAAACCTGCTATATACTTAGGGTGACAATGCTAGGGATGTCAATGCTGCTATTGTGAGCAATACTTTGAATGGATGTGGATTGTGCAGGGACAAACCATACTATGTTGGGTAATGTCTCATGTGTTCTGTGCTCCCTGCTAACACTGCTAATTCCTGCTCCAGAAACAGGCTTTTTACTGTGGTGGGTAATGTCTCATGTGTTCTGTGCTCTCTGCTAAAATTGCTAATTCCTGCTCCAGAAGCAGGCTTTTTCATATACTATAAGTCTCTATGAGTCTCTTCTTTTTAATGAGAAATGGGATTGTTCAGATTTTGGCCTTTCAGATTTCAATATTTTAATCTTTTGGGCTTGTGATTTTTGATATTTGCTCCTTACAGATTTTAGAATTCAGATTTTATTTTTTAAATCTTTCACCAACGTTCCAAATCATGGAATCTGGAGTGTGTCTTCTGGAGACAGATCTACAGTCAAGTATGTCTCAGTGATCTCAAATTTGTCTTCTTCCCATTGTCCTATCAAGACACTTGGGTGACAAAACTCAGAACTGGATGTCTTTATTTGGAGTCTTATTTATGAAATTTACCACACAAGATGGTTGTAGAATAACACAGCAGTGGTCCGTTCATACTACTCCCTTTGATCTGAGATCACAAACAAGTTCCTTTTGAAACAGTGGCATGAAAAAATAGCAAGATATAAGGAAACTTCTCAACAACTTACCTAGTTGAGTTTCATAAGCAACTAGAAGCAGTGGAGTCACAAACACAATGGTGTACATCCATTCCAACTTTAAAGACCCTTAGGAAGAGGTTCAGGAGCACACCTGGGTACCTGCCAGCTGAAATCTTTGGGTATTCTTTTGATTGGGGCTTCTTGTTTCCCTTGTGATGAGAAGAAACTAAATTTCAGACTTTGGCTATACTGCAGGTGGCTGGTCTGCCAAAAGGCAGCTGACTTATCCATTGGCTTTGTGTACTGAATGAAATCTCCCAGATAGACAGATGGCCCAGTCAGGATAGTATTTCATAGCGACATGTGTTTATTTGAATAACATGGTCATAAACCTTCCACTCTGGGTCTCCAATTAAGTTGTGGCTTCTGGATGTTACCTGTGGCTCTCTACAGGAGAGAAGATCCAAATGTCAAACTTATGGCACAATTTTAGCAGTGACTTCCACATAATTTTCTATATTTGGCTATTAAAAAACTGCAGTTATACATGTTTTGGATCTGTATGGGAGCATTATATAAAAAGCCTACCTTTACAATTCTTATTTACAACCAACCTGACTGAGACTGGTTAAGGAATGGGTTTTCATATCATCTAGTGAAAAACATACTACAGACCAATACTTTGGAATTTGCTCTATTATAGAATGTCTGATTATAATTATATCTTAGAAGTTATTGACCTAAGTACTGTTTTTCCCAGGAGAATCAAGAATTATACAGGTAAGATCAAATACTAATCAAAACAGGAAAAAGATGGATAAAAATTGAAGCTAAATCTATACGACAGAATTCTGTATGATTTTCTTGTACTTCAATATTTCACTCTTTCAGAAGATAAGACTAACCTTTTGTCTCCGTAAAGCCATACACTTGTTACTACTTGAAATATTCTAAGAAACCCTCTACTAACTGTCTCTTCTGTTCACTCACCTATTCCCTGGAGGAATTGAAGGACCATATTGTTGTGTCACGGTGGCAGGCATCGTGGAGACAACTCTCTCTTTCATGTTTACCATTATGCTATGGTTATTTTTAGCAAGCATTTCACTTTAAGACAATTACCTACAATTAGAGGAAACAGCACACAGGATTTCCCACATGTCTGTCATTAACATTCTCCACTGGGGACATCTTGGAAAGCATGTGATATGACATCACTTCAAAAAGCTGACCTCAACAAAATTCATGGATGTTTTCAGTGCATTGAGTCAAGATGAGTTTTATTTGCATTAATTTGTGTATATTTTCATGTAGCTGTATGAATTTTTTTTTACCATGTTTATAGATTTGTGTAACCACCATAGTCAAGTGCAAAAGAATTTCTCAGAAGGATCCCCTGTGCTGTCCTTATGGCCAGTCATGTCCCTTCTCTCCCACCTGAAACCCTTGGTAACCTTTCATCTGTTATATATCTCCATCTTTTTCTATTTTAAGAGTGCTGTAAAATGGAACCATGTTGCAGCTTGTACTCAGTGAATACAGAGAAGATAATCTGTAACATTAGTTTTGTTTTTTTTAAGTTGAGCAAAATTCCCTGAAGATTTATCCATGCTGTATGCCAAAGAATAGCAGGTCCATAATTTACTAATTCTTCTTTTTGTGAAAGAGCAAATTGTTTAAAAATATGTGACCTATTTCCAGGCTGAGATTATTATTAATAAGGCTCCCATGAACAGTTGGGTACAAATTTTCTTGGGGATAAATATCCAAGAGTACAATTGCTGGGTTTTCCAATAACTGAACATTTAATTCTGTAGCTAACCACCGTACTCTTTCCCAGAGTGGTACATAAATTTACATTCCCATTGGCAACATGGGATAGTGATTATTATACAATGAAAGTCCACATATGTTCCATAATTCAGCTCACTTCAAGTCTTCAATGAGGTCTTCCTGTTCTCACCATTTTTATTAGTTCTTACCCTTCTTACATCATAGAGCCATTTATTCACATAACTTTCAATATTTAAATATTTCCTATAGAAACTCACTCCAACTCACTTGAAAATGCCCTAAGCCCTAAGATAATTATATATTCTATATCTATTTGTTACCCAAATAATTTCAATGCTTCCTCTATGAGAGATATTAAACCAGTAACAAAGTACCAAAATATTATGCCAAAAGTTTAAATAGAATTGGGTTGGTAATTACCATTTTTTATTGCCTTGTCGCAGATGTTTCTTGCATAACCATCTTCACAATAGTAGATATAAAAGTGATAGAGTGCTAGTAAATGTTTAAAAACCTCCTCTGTAACCTTTGCCAATTTTCTTAATGTAAATATTCCAGTTACTCTCAATTCCAAGAAACTATATTGATGACTTGAATTAGAAAGAAGAGACCACCACAAGTTGAGATGAGCCGATGCTACAGCATGCCTGTTCTAGGGGTACAATGAATCCATGAGGACAGAGAAGAGTATGCTGAACTATGTAATATTGTTTAGTAAGTCTGGGATGAGTTCCCAGCACAAACCAAACCAAATCTTAGGTAGTAGGGAACACTCAACAATATAAAGAAATACTGAAACTCATTGCATGCATATGGACACTTGGAGATTTTGAATGACCTGTGTTCAAAATCTATATTCTCTGAAATTCTTGAATGCTTTTCCAGATGTGATGGGCTCTTTTGTCCCTTGGTGTCTGCTGATCTTTATCTGTGGTCAAATGTTTCTGCTCTGTCTCAGTTAAAATCAAAACCATATGTCCTAAGTACTCATCACAATCTCCACTGTGTTTCAGAGAACTCATGACTTCTGCATGTGTATGTACGTTTGTTCTAGCCTGTGTTCAGTCTTCCTAGACTGTACAGTGCTTGAGAAAAGAAACGGTGTCATTGCTTTCTGGTCCCAGCAGCACAGTGACTAGTAGATGGATGAATAAGCTCCATTGATCACCCTGGTAGATGCCAGTTCCTTTCCACAGTGGGGCAGCCTCACCTCTGCTCACATGACCTATGAATTTTGCAGTCAAATGTTATCACAGGACAAAAGAAGCCACTGTCCTTTTGGCCACTTTCATTGTAAGTCATCCCTGTACCAGCAAAACACAGTGTGGCATTGCCACTGGGGGACAGAGGCTTTGCTCAGAAAATTACTTCTGTCAATAGCATTTATTAACTTGTTTCTTCTTGAACTGTTCACTGTTTCTGTATGTCACCTATGATCAGTGGACTTACTCAGCCCTGAAAACTTAGTCTCTTTAGTCTCTTTTTAAATGTATTTAGATGGTGTGTGTGTGTGTGTGTGTGTGCACTCAGGACATATGTGAAGGTCATAGGACAATTTTGATTCTAGAATTGGTTCTCTCCTTTTATCCTGAGAACTAAGGATGGAATTGAAGGTTTAGGCACTGAAGGGCATTTACCCACAGCCTTTCAATATAGTCTTTATTCTACCATCAAATTATACTTGTATTATTGATTCAGAAGTAAAAATCACTAAGTGGGTTTTGCTTCTTTTTGTATAACATCTAAAAATTAAAAATTAAAAATAAGAAAGGCATTTTATTAATCATTTAAAATATGTGTATATATATCATTATATATTATAGATATAAAATGAAGTATGTATGTATGTATGCACATATAAAATATTGAATGCTGCATCATCATGGATCTTAAAATAGAGCCTTCCATACAATAGCCACTTGATGAATGTATATTGAATACATAAGTGAATGAATTCATATGTGAATCACTTTTTTAATGAGAATATAGAAAACATCCTAGAAAGGAATCCTGGAAGTCAGAGGCTTTACACAGAAACAATAAACAAAGAAAAATAATCTATTGTTAAAAATAACTTTATGAAAATTAACAACCACAGAAATCAGAAAAGGAAACAATTAATTTAACAGAAAAGAGATTATGACTCATAGAGGTCCTTTCCTGCACACCTTCCGGAGCCTCTGTTGTAAGTACCAATTTTCTTAATTGCCATATAATAGATTTTTAAATTTTTCAATAACTATTTTATGTTATGTGGCAATTTGTAAATGACAAAGCTGTTTCAAAGATTGTCACAATGATAATACAAACTAGAATGTCTTCAATGCTTAAAAATAAGCTAGATGCTATGGGCAACAAAGCAAATAAAGACACTGTAACTTAGTGTTCAATTGCTCTAAAGAGACACCATAACCTTAGTAATTCTTATAAAAATGCATTTAATTGAGGCTTGCTTATAGTTTCAGAGTTTTATTCCATTATCAGCATGACAGGGAACACAGTGGCACACAAGCAGACGTGGTGCTGGAAAAGCAGATAAAGAGTTCTACGTAAAGATCTACAGTCAACAGGAAGAGGAAAAAGGCCACTGGGCACAGCTCAAGCTTCTGAAAACTCAAAACCCACCCCCAATGACATACCTCGTCAAACAAGGCCCCATCTACTCCAACAAGGCCACACCTCATAATCCTTCCCAAATAGTGCTACTCTCTGATGTCTAAGCATTCAAATATATGAACCTGGGTGGGGGGGTACTTATTTTTAAACATCACATTGTGTCAGAGTATACCAGTTGATGATGCCATGTTGGTAGTAACTGTAGATTTCAAAGCTAAAGGTCTATTTTTCCTGCCCTCTTGTAACTTATTGTAAGTCTATAATACATTTGGACATTTTTTTAAAAGGTAATAGTTAAGACAACTACTCTCTTTACTGGAAGAAATGTTCCTTCTCTATTTTTCTCAACACCATATTGCCTGGAATGCTCGAGTCAAAATCAGCAGTCACTTTAGAACATGATGAAGAGGACCATTTTATCTCCACTGTATTTCTAACAACCATCATAAGTATGGCACGGAGTAAGTGTACAGCACATTGAAAAAAAGTGCATCCTCATTAGTTCCTTTGCCATTCTCTCTTCTCTTTCTCTCTCTCTCTCTCTCTCTCTCTCTCTCTCTCTCTCTCTCTCTCTCTCTCTCTCTCTCTCTCTCTCTCTCACACACACACACACACACACTCACACACACACACACACTCACACACACACACACACACACACACACAGTACCACCATCACCACCACCGCCACCATAAAAAAACAAAACAAAATAAAACAACAACAACAAGCTAAGGCTGGAAGAGAAAGCATAGGACTTAGGAGGGACTGGGTGCAGAGGTAAGAAAGATTAATTTTAGATAGTGCTTATGTGACTATTGGGATGTGATTCAGGTCTCTGAAGCCAGCTCAAGGAGTAGAGCTGGGGATGCGTTTGCAGTATTAGCAATGAGTATTTTAAAGCGGTGTTATTTCGTTCCTGGCAATTCCTGGGACTTTATCACTAATTTTACTTAGAAACTTATTTCTGTAGTAACTGCCTTTCCTCTCTATAGAGTGCTTATTGTGTAAATTATACTAAAGCCTTGAGAGTGCATATAAATAATAGTATATGGCTAGAAAGTATTCTTCCAAAAGATCCTTTTGAACATTATAAACTCTCCATCTTTCCAAATTCCTTAATAAATTGTTCAGGAAAAATAACATTAACATAGCATCAAAAAGGTTTCAAGGCAATTTAAGCAAAGTAATAGCTTACGGTGCCTACCTTAGAGGTTTGAAAGAGGGTTCTCAGAAATTCCCAGCAAAATGTCCTGAAATATACATACTTAGTCTTACCAGGCTCCATATGGGCTCATTGCTTAATCTTTATAAAAGATGGATATTTAGTATCTGTTTAATGGTATAATTTCTTGCAGTAGCTGATCCTGAGATTTCAGGAAAGAAAACTGGTGTTAGAAATATTTACTTTAGCACTGACACATAAACCAAGAGCTATTAGACTTTAATGCTTTCTCCCCCTAAACTTTTTATAGCTCTTCATTTTTAATCGCTGCCAATCTGCTGATTTTATTCCAAATAGATACTTCAGGACTATGCTTTGTCAAAACAGACAGATGTATCATTAAATTCCCTCCCAAATTATATACTAGACCATGTCAATGTTTCATGCACTATTGAGGTATTTGAATTTGTTATAATCTGGGGGTGGGGGAAGACTGGAGAGCTTATTTTCAGAGTGAAAAGGCTCTGTGCTTTGGAGATGATTGTTCTGATTACATGTAGCTTGATGGAATACAAGTTGGCATCGTGAGGGTGGCCTGGACCTGTGTGTTCATCCTTGGGGGGTCATTGTGCCACAGTCTTCTTGGAAACCAGCAGTAGAGGGCACAATGATCCCTGGGGTTGGCTTTCTCATTTATTAATCATCTCCTTAAAGAAAAAGCTGGGGGATAAATTCACCAGGTAATTATTAAATATTTCTTTTTAGTTGGGTTTTGTAGCAGCTTCCAATTCCTGGGGCAACAAATTAGTACAACTTCTTGGCTCAAAATAATCCAGATTTAGAATTTTACAGGCTCAGAGGCCACAAGTCTGAAATGTGTCTCACTGAGCTAAATTTTCAATGCCAGCAGGGAAACACTTGTCAGATTCTCTGCTCTTTCAGGCTTCTGCCTGCTTCTGGCATGCTTTGGCTCTCTGACTTCAGGCCAATCCTTCCCCGACTCCAACCTTTCCTCCATCATCCACTGGTGAAGACCTTATTGGGGACACTGAACATTCACAGGAAATTCAGGCTCACCTCCTCACTACACATAGTAATTTAATTAGATCTGAAAGGTCCTTTTTTACATTGGTAGGTTACATTTTCCCAAATTTTAAGGGATTAGGATACGGGCATCAAGGGGGCTGTTATTATGCATTTTCAGGTGCATGTCAAATAATTTCTGTGACACATTCATTCCCTTTCCTAAGACTGAAAACTGTGCTTTCATCTTGGAGACTCTGCATGGAGAACCATTTTTTGGGAGGTGAATAAGTCTAGTTACTGGTTGCAGGAAGAGGAAAAAAAAACCTAGTTTAAGTAGAGGCACATTCCTATCTTGCATTAGAGAGGCATGTGGAATGTGAAGCTTCATGGGAGCTGTATACACATGGAACAATGCACCCACTGCATGGTACATAGGACAAGGAAAGACAGTAATTTTCTGTCTTTTTAATCATGTACTAAAAAAAAAAAAAAAAGACCTACCCTTACTCTTAGTAAGATTAAAAAATCAATAAATGAAGGCCTGATGCACCATGGCTATCATGTTTGCCCCACATTTCATCTGGAGAGGCAACAGAGGAATCATCTCACCAATTCAGTAGGTTGTGATGGGGTGGCCCAATAAGTCCTGTGGATGACTGTATCTCTCAGAGAAAATTAAACCATTAAGAAAAAGAAAGAAAGCATGCATTTAGTGTTGAGTCCTGCATACTCTTGAGAGGAACCACATAATATCCAAGAATATTCTCCTTTTTTTCTGACACCATTCCTACTTTGGATGTCAAAAGCATCTTTTCTTTCTTTACATTGCCCCAAGATACCTTTCAATCTCCTCTCACCCTCTTAGCTTATGTTCGCTTCTCCACCCTGGTCAGTGCTAAACGGAGCAATATCCTGTTGGATTCCTGGGTCCTCTGGCCACAGAACCAGGCTGCCTTTACTCACCAGTAGTCAACAGAGGTACTTCACGGATCTTCCAAGTTATTTGGCCACATATACAGAGAAGAACACCACGGACCTCTGAGGCACTTTCATCCTCTGCCATGTCGGTGCCTTTTAGAGACAGGCCTTGAACCTATCAATAAATACCGCATAACCGTCTTACTTCTAAGGTAGATGTGTCTCACCTTTTTCTTTACTCTGGTTAAGATGAAGAAAAGAAATCGATGTTCCTTTTTCCAGTTTCCTTTTCACCACAGAAAGTAATGATTGGCATTTTAAACTTTGAAGTCAATCGGTCATCATTTATTGAGCTAAGTACAATGCTTGGAATCCCTTTGTGATTCTATTTGTGAGTCAGACGACTAAGAAGCAAGAGGGGAAAAAAAAATCACAGATTCTAGCTGGGATTCTAACATGAGTTTCTTTTTTATTTTGTTTTATTTTTATTAAAAAAAAATATTATCTCCATCAATGTATTCCTTGCTCCCCCTCCCCCCACAATCCTTCCCAGCCAGCCCTCAGCCTCGACCCTCCCCATCCACCCATCCTCTTCCCCCAGAAGTCCCAAGGTGGGCAGCCCAGCCCGGCACATCCACTCCAGGCAAGTCCGATTCATTCATCCCAAAGTCAATGCTGGGCTGGGTGTTCGTCTATCGGGAATGGACTCCAAGGTGCTAGTTTCTTAAGATGTCATCAGCACAGTTAGCCCATGAACAAGCTCTGCCCTCTGGAACTGTTTCCTCTACTGCCAAAGAGAGTGGTTCTGAGTTCTCTCCAAGGTCCAGCCCAGCAGTTGCCTGCCTGGCCTGCTTCAGCCAGCAGCTGGGAGCTCACAGGGAGGGCACACACTTCGTGGGAATAGGCTTTCTTACCTGCCTACCTACAGAAAACTTCCCCTCCTTGTCAGTTGGATGCCAGGAAAAAGAGAGGAAACTTCTTTTAAATAAATCTAATGCAAACAACCCAAAGTTTAGTTATTATAACTGTAGGTGAAATTTTTTAGAAAATCGACCTAGCATATTTAAATTACAAAAGTCATTACTGTAAAAAAAAAAAAAAAAAAAAAAAACAACTCAGTATAAAAAAAAAGAGGAGAAAGAAGTGGAAGAAGAAGAAAATAAGTTGATTGAAAACAGGAGAGAATTTAGGAATAGTCCACCATTCAGAAATATACCCTCTTATAAGCTATTAGTCTGGTTCCTTAGAGTCACACAGTTCCTACGGTTCCTACTGTGTCACCTTTAAAGTGAAAAAAAGAAATTAGGGACCAAATTTAGTCTTTACCTTAATTCAAATACTGGTGAGGTGTCTCATTCTCGTTTCGTGCCTCCGGTTTTATTTTTCTGGAAGCTCTCACTTGAGTCTCCAGACTGTTTCAAACAGTGCTGTTTCTTCAGAGAAGCGTGACATTTTCCTTCTTAAGCACAGGTAAAACAGCATATGGTTCCTGCCCCAGGGACTGTTCCTTTGGCTGCCTCAGTGATTAGCCTGGCATCAATTACACTAAGTGCTATTTAAGGAGGGAAGGTAGCAACCTGGAAATTAAAGCATTAACACTAAATTAAGGCCATCAGGAAACAGGCAAGAAGCCTTTTAGATACAAATACTTTTCTATTTTCTTTACAGTGAGACTCCATCAATACTGTGAGTTCAACTGAACTGCTGGGACAGGTATTTAAGCAAGCATGGTTCCCTTCCAAGTTAAAGTTCTATGCTTTGGCAATGTGCCAGGGGTCACAGAGATTCAGTCCCACCCAAGAAACACACCGTGTACACTGTTTATTAAGCTCTGTGCATGTGTTTCTGTGTGCATACAAGTAAGATGTATAGATATTTGAATTTCATTTACAAGCATGAAGGAATTTACAAAGGGGCTTGAAGTCACAATATAGTTTCTTTTCATAGTTAATATAAATTTATATCAGTGTGGCTTTTGTGGTTGTCTTCTTAAAAGGAAGGGTTTACTGTAGTGACATGCAACGCTCTATGTATTATGTGCCTACCATGTGTCAAGTACTCTACTTGGTATCAGATCTAGAACAGTAACTCCCCACCAAAAGTTCTCCTCTACCAACTACAATAGACATTAACAACTGCTTTCAAGAGACAAGATTTGGAAGTGAATGGGATTTAAGCAGATGTAGGTTGGTATTGGAATGGAGGGTCTGGGAGTGGCTGCTATAGAGTAGTTTGAACGACCTGTCCAGAACATGCATATGATCTATGCCATAAGCATGGGTGATCTTGGGTGATTCTGAGTGATCATGGATGGCTTGTGAGAGGAGACTTGGAATGTGAGGAGGAGGGTCAGGCAGCAATCTGGAGGAGGCGTCAATCAGGAAGAAGCATGTTGTTCCTGCCAACAGATTCAAAAGCCCCAAGACAGAAACACCATGTACTTTACCCTTCCTTCTTTGTCTTCATTATTTTCTTTCTTTCTTCTATCTTTTTTCCTTTTCCCTCTCTCTTTAATTAATTAAATTCCTTTTTTCATCCTTTCTTCCTTTGGAAAGTAGGTCATTATGGCTAAATTAATTAGATCAGTCCCAGAATGATCTCAACATTGAATATGTAGAGAGGGGTAGAGCCGACAGAGAGAGTCCACAAGAGGAGAGTGAAAATCAAGCCGATGAGAAAGAATTCTGAGCAATGTGGACAACTGTGAACTGCTGGATTCTGAGTAGCCAGGGTTACAGGCTTTGTCCTCAGGGACAGTGGGACAGAGCCAAGGAGAGGAATGGAATGACACCTGGAAAGAGGTGCAGCCAGGAGATGGGCCCAGGTCTTTCCAAGTTTGGCCCATTACTATACGACGTCCTTATTGTACCTGGGAACTTGTTCAACATCAGAATCTTAGGTCCCTACCGCAGAAGCTCTCAGATGAGATTTTTCATTTTCAAACTTGAGAGGCATTATTGTAGCCTATTGTCCTTGAGGGTAAGACCTTCTTGTGGGCTTCTCTAAATTCTAGAAAGTTATGCATTGCAGGTAACCATCTGAGCCCTGGGAAAACCAGATAGGGCGATCTTCCAGTCTTCTGTTATCCAATGAAATTTTGTGATGATTACCCACGCCTTCTAGATGTCTCCTCTCTTCAGTTTCTCGGCAGTTTCTTTCAGTGTCTTCCCACCTCTTTCCCATTGTCCATCTCAGGGACTTTTCCACAATTTGAGGTCTATCAGGATAAAGGAGTTTGTACAAAAATCCAACCAGAATGAGATGACGGCAGTCAGCCTCACGGAGTACACAGTGTGTGGTCTTGACAGAAAAGAGGTAATGTGTTTGAATCAAACAACTTTTTCTCCTTGAGAATTCCCAAGTGGTGATGGATGCCTCATGGGAGCCAGTGAAACTGGAAGAAGCTGCCTAGCCCATGTGATGTTCCTCCAGTTCTTCAGAAACAGTGTCACTGCATAGTTGAGAGTACTGAGGGACCATACCTCTGCAAGCTTCCCTACATTATTGGTTTGAGATCTAGCCAGGAACATCCTGTGAGATCTTGGAGGTTTCCCTAGCACCTAGTCTCTTCCCAACCCCACATTGGCTTCCTCTATCGAGATATCCATCTCTTTTTTTCTCCCTCTTTGTTGCTCCTCTCACTCAATCATCCCCTTCTCTCATGATTTGTTCCCACCTCTTTCTGGTTGCAACCCATTATTATCCCAATTTGTTAAGGAGATCTTCTCTATTTTCTCTTCCTAGGGGAATCTCTGGGTGTCTCTCTTAGGTTCCTTCTGATCCCAAGCTATTCAGGGGTTGTTGTTTACAGCTCATGCCTCTCATTCTGGGCTTGTTATACCTCACTCAAGAGCAGATTCGCCAAATCCATCCATTTGCCTGAAAATTGTCGAATGCTTTTCTTTTTTACTACTGGATAGGACTCCATTGTATAGATGTACCACAGTTTGTTAATCCATTCTTCAGTTGAAGGGCATCTAGGTTGTTTCCAGGTTCTTGCTATTATGAATAATGCTGTTATAAACAGAATTTAGCTAATACATTAGGGGTATGAATGTGCATCCTTTGGGTATATGCCCAACGGTGGTATTGCTGGATCCTTGGGAAGATTGATTCCCAGATTTCTGAAGAACTGCCATACTGCATTGCAGAGTGGTTGTACAAGTTTACACTCCCCCAAACAAGGGAGGAGTGTTCCCCTTGCTTCACATCCTCTCCAGCATAGGCTATCATCTGTGGTTTTTGATCTTAGTCATTCTGACATGTGTGAGGTGGTGTCTCAAAGTTGTTTTAATTTGCATTTCTCTAATGGCTAAAGATGTTGGGCAATTTTTAAGTATCTTTCAGCCATTTGTAATTCTTCAGTTGGGAATTCCCTTTATAGCTCTGAACCCCCATTTTAAAATTAGGTTATTTAGTGTTTGGGGCTCTAGTTTCTTGAGTTCTCTCTATATTTTAGAGATAAGATGTAGGGTTGGTGAAGATCTTTTCCCATTCTGTAGGCTGTCATTTTGTCTTATTGACTGTGTCCTATGCTTTACAGGTGCTTCTCAGTTTCAGGAGGTACCACTTATTGATTGTTGCTCTTAGTGTCTGTGCTATTGGTGTTATATTTAGGAAGTGGTCACCTGTGCCAATGCATTGAGGGGATTTCCCATTTTCTTTTCTATCAAGTTCAGTGTAGCTGGGTTTGTGTTGAGATCTTTGATACACTTGGATTTGAGTTTTGTGCAGGGTGATAGGTTTGGATCTATTTGCATTCTTCTATATGCTATCATTCAGTTTTGCCAACATCATTTGTTGAACATACTATCTTTTATCCACTGAATATTTCTGGCCTCTTTGTAAAAATCAGGTGCTCATAGGTGTGTGGGTTAATGTAGGGGTCTTTGATTTAATTCTATTGATCCACAATTCTGTTTCTATGCCAGTACCAGGCTTTTTAAAAAATTATTATAGCTCTATAGTATAGTTTGAAGTCAGGGATGGTGATTCCTCCTGAAGTTCTTTTATTACACAGGAATTTTTGGAAATCCTGGGTTTCCTGTTATTCCATAAGAAGTTCAGTATTGTTCTTTCAAGGTTTGTAAAAGTTGTGTTGGGATTTTGGTGGGGATTGCATTGAATGTGTGGATTGCTTTTGGTAAAATTGACATTTTTACTATGTTGACCCTACCTATCTAGGGGCATGGGACATCTTTCCGTTTTCTGATATCCTCTCAAATTTTTTTCTTCAGTGACTTAAAGGTTTTGGTAAATGGGTCTACTACTTCTTTAGTTAGCATTATATCAAGGTATCTAATGCTATTTGCAGCTATTATAAAGATTGATGTTTCCCTTATTTCTTTTTCAGCCCTTTTATCCTTAATATATGGGAGGGCTATTGATTTTTTTTATTTATTTATTTTTTTTATTTATTTTTTTTTTTAGTTAATCTTGTACTCTGCCACATTGCTGAAGGTGTTTATCAGTTGTAAGAGTTCCCTAGTAGAATTTTGTGGTCACTTATGTATATGATCATATCATCTGCAAATAGAGGTAGTTCAACTTCTTTATATTTTTTATCTCCTTAATCTAATTTTGTTCCCTTATTGCTTTAGGTAAAACTTCGAGAACTATATTGAATAGATAAGGGGAGAGAAGACAACCTTGCTTTGTTCCTGATTTTAGTGGGATTGCTTTGAGTGTTTCTCCATTTAGTTTGATGTTGGCTGTTGGCTTGCTGTATATTGCCGTTATTATATTTAGGTATTTTCCCTGTATTCCTGATCTCTCCAGGACTTTTATCATGAAGGTGTATTGAATTTTGTCAAAGCCTTTTTCAGCATCTAATGATCATGTGGTTTTTTCTTTTGGTTTGTTTATATGATGGATAACATTCACTGTTTTTCATATGTTGATCTATCCCTGCATCTCTGGGATGAAGCCTATTTGATTGTGGTGGATGATTTGTGTGTGTGTGTGTGTGTGTGTGTGTGTGTGTGTGTGTGTGTGTGTGTGTGTGTGTGTGATATGCTGTTGGATTCCATTTACCAGAATTTTATTGAATATTTTTGTGTCAATGTTCTTGAGGGAGATTGATCTGAAATTTTCTTTCTTTGTTGCATCTTTGAGTGGCTTGGGTTTCAGGGAGGTTGTGACTTGATAACAAGAGTTCACCAATATTCCTTCAGTTTCTACTGTATGGAACAGTTTGAGGAATACTGTGTATTAGTTCTTCTTTGAATGTCTGGTAGATTTCTGACTGAAACCAACTGGTACTGAGCATTTTTTTTTTTTAATTTGGCAGACTTTTAATAACAGCTTCAATTTCCTTTGGGATTATAGGTCATTTATCTGTCTTGATTTAATTTTGGTGAGTGGTACCTGTGCAGAAAGCTGTCCATTTATTTTCATTTCAGTGGAGTATAGATTTTCCAAGTGTGACCTGAGAATTCTCTGGATTTCTTGGTGACTGTTGTTATGTCCCCCTTTTCATTTCTGATTCTTTTAATTTGAAATCTCTCTCTCTCTCTCTCTCTCTCTCTCTCTCTATATATATATATATATATATATATATATATATATATATATCTCCTTTTTTTTTTTTTTTTAGTTTGGGTAAGGGTTTATCTATCTTGTTCAATTTCTCAAAAAACCCAACTCTTCGATTCATTCATTCTTTGTATTGTTCTCTTTGTTTCTATTGTGTTGATTTCAGCCCTAAGTTTGATTATTTCCTGCCATCTACTCCTTCTAGGTGAGTTTGCTTCAAATTGTTCTAAAGCCTTCAGTTGTGCTGTTAGGTATCTTGTGTGAGATTTCTCTATATTTTTCATATAGGCATCTAGTGCTATGAGTTTTCCTGTTAACACTGCTTTCATTGTATCCCATAAGTTTGGGTATGTTGTGAATTCATTTTCATTAAGTTCTAGGAAGTCTTTGATTTATTTCTTAATTTCTTCCTTGACCCAAAGGTGGTTCAATTGAGAGATGTTTAGTTTTCAAGAATTTGTAGGCTTTCTGTGATTTTTGTTGTTGTTGAACTCTTAACTTTAGACCATGGTGGTCTGATATGATACAAGGAGTTATTGCCATTTTTATATCTATTTATATTTGCTTTATGACTGAGTATATGGTCAATTTCAGAGAAAGTTTCATGGGGTGCTGAGAAATATGTGAATTCCTTTGTGTTTGGGTGGAAGGCTCTGTATATATCTATTAAGACCATTAGTGTCATAACATCTGTTATGTCCCTTATTTCTCTGTTAAGTTTCTGTCTGGTTGACCTATCCATGGGTGTTAGTGTGTGGCATTTGATATAATGTTTAAGCTTTAGTAGTGTTTCTTTTATAAATGTAGGTGCCCTTGTGTTAAGGAAATAAATATTCAGGATTAAGATTTAATCTTGGTAGATTTTTCCTAAGATGAATAAGTAATGTCTGTCCTGGTCTTTTTTGATTGATTTTAGTTTAAAGTGTATTTTGTTAAATATTAAGATGGCAGCACCAGTTTGTTTCTTAGGACCATTGATTGGAAAATCTTTTCCCAACCCTTTATTCTGAGTCTGTGTCTGTCTTTGAAGTTGAAGTATGTTTCTTCTATGAAGCAGAAGGACGGCTTCTGTTTTTGTATCCATTGTATTAGGGTATGTCTTTTTATAGATGAATTTAGTCCATTGATATTAAGGGATATTAATGAGCAATGATTATTATTTTCTGTTATTTTTTGTGGTAGCATGTTTATATTTCCCTTCTTTTGGGTTTTTCCGTGTGGGATTATTGCTTGTTTGTGGTTTCATGGGTGTGTATCTGGTTTCCTTAGGTTGGAGTTTTCCCTCTAGTGCTTTCTGTAGGGCTGGATTTGAGATTTGTTTAAATCTGATTTTGTCATGAAATATCTTGTTTACTCCATCTATGGTGGGTGATTGATAGTTTTGCTGGGCATTGTAGTTTGGGTTGCAGCCATGCTCTTTTAGTATCTATATAACATCTCACCAGGGCCTTTTTGCTTTCATTTTTCCATTGATTAATTGGGTGTTATTTTTATGGGTCTGCCTTTACAGGTAATTTGGCTTCTTTCCTTTGCAGCTCTTAGTGGTTTTTCTTTGTTCTGTAGGTTTAGTGGCTTGATTATTATGTGGTGAGCAGATTTTTGGGGGGAGTCTAGTCTATTTGGTGTTCTGTAAGCTTCTTGTATCTTTTATAGGCATTTTCTTCCTTAGGTTGGGAAAGTTTTCTTCTATGATTTTGTTGACTATATTTTCTGTACTTTGAGCTTGTATTCTTCTCCTTCGATTTCAATTATTCCCAGGTTTGTTCTTTTCATAGTGTCCCAGATTTCCTGGTCATTGTGTATTATGACTTTTTGGTTTTAGTGTTTTCTTTAACTGATGTATGTATTTGCACTATTGAATCTTCCACTCAGGAGATTCTCTTTTTCATCTTTTGCATTCTGTTGATTATGCTGCATCTGTAGTTCTGGTTCATTTCTTTAGGCTTTCTATTTCTAGCTTTGCCTCAGTTTGTGCCTTCTTTATTGATTCTATTTCAATTTTTAATTTGTGGAATATTGCTTTCTCCTATTTGTTTTCTTTTTCTTGGTTTTCTTTATTTTCTTTCTTTGTTAATCTCTTCCAACTTTTTGTTTGTAATTTTCTTCTGTTTCTATAAGGGAATTTTTAATATCCTCTTTAAAATATTATCTTCATAAAGTTTTTTTAAGGTCTTTTCCTTCTGTGTCCTCTTCATTGTTACGCTCAGGTCTTGATGTTGTAGAACCACCAGCTCCTTCGTGTTGCACAAATAAATGGAATTCATGGATATATCTCTGAGAATGTCAGAGATATTAGAGAGAGTAAACACCACAGTCAGATCTTACCTAGCTGTCTTCTAGCTTCCTCAGCCTGGCTTCTCTTGGCTTCCTCTAGCCCTCTGTCTTTCAACACTTGCCTTAAATACTCTCTTCTCTTTGCTCAGTTAAGATGTGGCCCCACCACTGCCTGTCTGGGAGCCTGGAAATCCTTCTGTTAACTAAGAGGACCTCAACTCAGTTTGGATTTAAGGGCGTAAGTCACCAATCCCAGGATACTCCCTGTGCTGGGATTAAAGGTGAGAACCACCACTCTCTGATCCTCCTAGACTGACTGTGGTTAGATCCCTCTTATATCTCTGAAACTTTTGGAATTTTATTAAATCCCCATAGCTTCTGGTGGTGTCTTGTTGTTCTTTATATTGTTATATGTATTCTTGTATTGGCATCTGCCCATTGCTTCCTCCATTTACTCTTAGTCAGCTCTTAGTCAGTTGTGGGCCGAGGGGCTGCTCTTAGCTCTTAGTTGGCTGTATGCCAAGGAGCTATGTATCTCCAGCTGTTTCAGGGGTCATTCTTGGTGGGCTCTTACTTGGCTCTTGGTCAGCTGTGGACCAGGAGGGTTTTGGGTCTCCAGTTATTGGTGTGTGATGATGCAGATTGCAATTTGGGTGGGGTTTGGCCCATGGGATGTCTTTCCAGTTGTGGTTTTTTAGGGATTGGGTTTGGGGATGCTCTCCTAGCTTTCTTTGGTTTAGGGCATGGCTGGGTGTGGTTGGGGTGCCAGTGGCTGTGTTCCCGAGCCAGGGTTTGGAGAACATGGTCTCTGCTTGGCCTGTGGGTCAGGGTGCCACTCACCTCTTAGTCAGCTGTGGACCAGGAGGCTTTGGGGTTTCCAATTTTCAGTTGCCATTTTCTTTTCTAATGATAGACAGAAAGGGAATGGGTCTGGGTAGAGAGTTAGAGCAGTAGAGAAGAATTTGGGGAGCAGGAGAAAAAAAAACTGTAATCAGAATATGCTATGTGAACAGAAAATCAATTTGCAAACAATGAAAAGAAACAAGAGACAGTCTGAGCATGTTATATTTATCTGCATCCTTAGTACTCTGCAGGGGAACTTTGTCCTTCTGTCATGATATGACCACTGCCATATTAAAATCAGACCATCTAAGACTACATTAACAAGACCCTCAAAAGATTAGGCCATTGACAGTCTGTTACAAGATAGAAATTTTCCTTTCCTGAAACTGCAGTTACCATGTCTTCCTGCCTTCAATCTGGCTGCTTTTGGGTCCATTTGGTGGTCTGGGAGGATGCTACAGCATGTCAGATTAGGAAGGGAACTATAATGATTTGGCTTTTATGAGGTACTTCCACCAGGAATTCCTCACCTAGGATCTTATGCATAGCACCTCCCTCACACACACACCAAAACAAACAGACAAACAAAAACTCCCAAACCTGACCAGCACCAGACTCAGTCTTGACTTTCTCCCAGCCTGAGATTCCTGGAGAAATTTCAATTTCTGGGTATCCATTGTTTTAATAGTGTCATAGCCAAAGGGAGGAGCATATGTGTCTCTTTAGAATATTGTTATCCCAGAAAGGGTGGTAATTAGATTAGATTACTGAGATTATTATCATTATTAACTTCTTGCATTTCTTTAAGTGCAACATCATCTATCTTGCACCCATGCAGAAATATTGGCTTTTGTTAGAAAAGTTATGGAAAAGATTTGATGTTGACTTTCATTTCCATTATTTGAGAAGACTGCCGAAACCTGAGCTTCTGAACAAAAGAACAAAACACACACACACACACACACACACACACACACACACACACTGAACAGAGGATGTTTGAGGGTTAGTTGACCAGTGGGAAATGTGGTATGGTATGACTTGAAGGTAGAAAACCATGTCTGTGTTTTATTAATTTTTCCTTTAAAATCTTACAGGGTATGGCATTCTCAAAGCATTAATAAAAATCTTATTAACAAACTAACCCTTTCTTTCCTCTTCTATACAAAAGAAGTATGTGCTTCAAGTTATCTAATGAAATTGTTGCCCATCTGACTCGGTAATGTCAGGAGCATTCCCACAGTCTCCCTACACTGTGTGTGACACAGAATTCAGTCACTTCTTTTTCAGGTTACACAAGCTCAAATATAAGCTCCAAGAGTTTATGGTAGGAAAACTCATCTTCCAGGTACTTCCTAGACAATCTTACACCTTACAGTTCCATGCTCAGCCTTCCCTGATTAACAAAGCTTTTCTCTGTTGCTATGAAGGGAAGCGCTCCTCCATGGTATACTGTCTCTGTTTGCAATCCACAACACACATCTAATACATTACATTTTTAGTGGCTCATGAGTTTCCTTTCTTTATTACAATACAACCTCCTGACACTGTGAAAATGGTGCTGGTGTTAAGAAGATTCAGCACAGGTTCTTTGCAGGATGGAGGCATATTGTTATTGTTTGTGAACACATTGGCAAGGATCCTCTTTTCTCAATCCAGATAAGGCAGTGGATTGCTGGCACTTAATCTGGATTGGAAACTAGGTTATCTCGATATTTTATAAACGTTTTAAAAATCAGAAGTCAATTAATTGTCTATTAGTCAGAGTTTGGTCTATAAAACAAAAGTGAGTCTAAGTATTTGGAGTGGGAAATAATTTAATGCAGGGGATTGAAAGTCTAGCACCATTGGAGTGTTACCTTGGGAGGGCCAAAGAGCCAAGGTAAGCAAGGCTGCTCTAAGGAAGCCTGGAAGAACATGTTGTCGGAAGCCATCACCAATGACTTGGCTAATTTTTGCAAGAAGTGGGTAACTCAGCAGCTTCTCTGAAAGCGTCCATTGAAATTCCTGCCAGCCATGGCTGCCATCTGCTGATATGCACACATTGGTCAAAACTGCCACTTAGTGGACACATAGGGCTCTCTTTTTTCTGTTCTAAAAAATCTCAAACAAGTGCTTTTTATTAGCTACATCTTGATGAATGGTACTGTTAAAAAAAAAAAAAAAAGAATGTGGGAAAAATGAGTGTCTTGATCCTGCAACATAGAGAGGAATGTATAAAGATGGAATCACTCTCATTTCTAATAAACAATGTAACAAGCAGATTACACATCCATTAATTAGTGGATTAGTATAACTTTAGAACTGATGTTGTCCATGTGTAGTATGAGGTTTCTGGTCCTGACTTTCGGGCCTAACCTTAAGGTTTAGGACCCACAGACCCACAGACCCACAGTCCCACAGACCCGCAGTCCCACAGACCCACAGTCCCACAGTCCCACAGTCCCACAGACCCACAGTCCCACAGACCCACAGTCCCACAGTCCCACAGTCCCACAGTCCCACAGTCCCACAGTCCCACAGACCCACAGTCCCACAGTCCCACAGTCCCACAGACCCACAGTCCCACAGACCCACAGTCCCACAGAGATACACAGAAGCTTTCATTAATTTGAGGCTGATCGACCTAAGGCCCAGGCATATAACTTGCTAGCTCTCTACCCTTCATCTAACCCATGTCTCTTGTTCAGCCATGGGGCTTGGTACCTTTTCTTAGAGCAGCATGGTTGTCCTCTGCTTCTTCTGGTTTCTCTCTGGCGTTCTCCTGGTGTTCTGCTCTGTGCTTCCTGTTCTCAGAGTTCTCTTAGTCTGGTAGCCCCATCTACACTTCTTGCTTCCTTTGGCCAATCAGCGCTTTTTATTAAACCAGTGGGTAGGACAATTATTTACCATGAAACAACGTAATACCCCTACATCCATGTCCACAAATGATCAGCACCTTGACATACTGTGGTGTTGAATTCTTAAGTCGTAAGCTAGTAGTTACATCCTAGCAAATATTAGTGATCCATCTTAAATTCTCTTCCTTGCCTCAAGCAATATTTCTAATTTTGCTTATGAAAATGGCTGCCTAGAAGAATGTGAGTCGGATGAATGCCTCTTCAAATGTAAGAATGTGTTTTATTTCTCCCGTTGTGTAACCTAACAGATTTCTCCCATTCCCTGATAAATGTGTAGCTCTTTCTAACAAATACTATGGGAATCAATATAACTTTAGTGGCTTGCAGGTGATGCTGGAGCCAACGGGCTAATGACCCTGTACATCTGGGTCTCAGCTGTCCATTCACAATCTAGATACAGCCTGAGGTCTGTGTGCAGGAAGGAGTGGTGTCCCCTGGGGTCAGAGGCAGAAGAACTCTATGAGGATTGTACGGTCCATGTTGGCCTTACTCTGTTTCCTGTTGATGCAGCAGAAACTCTGCATCTTTAGAAGATAGCTACTATTCAGTTTTGCTCAGGTACTTCTGATGTATTCATCTCATCTCCATTGGAAGGCATCACAGCAAATCAAACTAGCCATGTCTATGGATTTCTTATGAGCATTCTTCACGGTTAAATTATGTTACCTTAAAGGCCCTCTAGCTAGATACTTATTTACATTAGACTGAAATTTGTTATTCGATTTTAAAAAGGAGGAATCTCATGAACTTCTGGGTAGCATGCAAATTAAGCTAACACCCCTCTACTTATGCTGAGTAATTCACAGCAGGAATTAGTATCAGTGAATCATGCACCTTTAATGTGCCAATACATGAGACTTCTTATAATGAAACTCATGACCTTCCCCACAGCATGGTGATTACTTACCTAGAAACACTCTGAGACACTCAAAGATGTGGACTTCAGACTTACACAAATTCTTTCTCTCATCACAAGAACCATACCTTCACTCTTTAATACATCTACCAATTCAAAATATTAGTCTTCAGAGTCCTATGAAACG
The DNA here is from genome assembly GCA_033318265.1 of Phyllotis vaccarum. Lineage (NCBI taxonomy): Eukaryota > Metazoa > Chordata > Mammalia > Rodentia > Cricetidae > Phyllotis > Phyllotis vaccarum. The sequence goes on along the minus strand of JARWLC010000019.1, from coordinate 51,408,720 downwards.
TAAGGGAGATATATACAAAATAAAAAAAAGGTCCCAAGATGCTTGTGATATACACTGTCTTAGGACATTACTTAAAACAAACAAAAGGTCTTATTCATGAAATGCATTCCACTGATTCAGATTTAATGTACTATGTCCCTTTGCTGACTGAAAGAATGTGCTATATTCATTCCTCTCTAACTTTTGAGTATCCTTCCCTCTACACAATCATCTGTCTCCAATGCCCATCCATACTTGCCTCTGCCCCCAGTCATGCCCTGTGCTTCCAAATATACCCAAGACATTTACAGTGGGTATGGTGTCATTATCCTGCTTCCTCTAACCCCAGGATTCTAGGGTATGGGATCTCTTCTTACACTGCATTATTGGAACCTTCCTGTTATAATCCGTTCATTGAAAACCAGTTTTCACACTTGCTATTTTCTGGGAGCAACATCAGTCTATAGCTCTGTGGTGACAATGGTCTCCAAATTCAATAGTCCTCTCTACAAATTCATTCGGACATGCTTTCTAGTGTCAGCTCTCCTTGTAGTTAGTGGAACTTCTTAACCCAGCAACCCAAAACTGATGCAAAGCGGGAATCCTATATGCACTATTGCTTACTCATTTTGTGGACTGTTTAGATTCTGCTGGTAAAGGATAGCTCAAGTTGTGAATAGTGGGGCAGCTTTGCTTTGTTTCTAAGACTGACCTCGAAGTCCCTTCTCGATAGCTCTCTGACTCTTCTCTGCAATTATCAGGGAAAAGCTGGAATGTCATCGCCTCATGGCCATGGAAGAGACAGAAATACACAAAGCCTTTTGAAGCCTAAGCTGTGCGCTGGCACACTGCGACATTTCCTATGTCCAGTTGACCAAGAGCATGAATAAAACTATATCTACTACCCATGAGGCCACTGTGGCAGTGGGGTCATAGAGAGTGGTGGAGAACAGAGACATTCATTCATTCACTATATCCAAGACCCACCATCCTTCAGCCTTCAAGACTTATGTCATTCTAAGTCTCTTTCCTGGTTTCTCCTGACCATTTTCTGGATCTTTTAGTGATGTAATCGTAGATTCTCAACCGTACACTGTCTCTTGCACTGTGTTCTCCTCTGCAATAAGACCTTTTAGATTGCCACTTTAGTCATGAAGATCTTTACGGTCTGTCTTAAGAGGTCCTATTTTCTCATTGGTTGTACATGTTGGTCTTTCTGAAATGTTAGATTTCATAATACACTGCTAATCTAAAGTTAATAATTACAGAGATAATTTATCATGTTTCACCAAAAATACAACTTTTTTTTTTTTTTTACTTCCTTGACCTATCAGTGGTGAAATCCTTACAGCCTGGAGTTGTCCTATTTGTTTATCTGTCCTCTGCACTCAGTGTCATTAATGTCTTTGGTCTTAACAAATTTTAAAAAATGATTCTACTATCATCCCAGTATAGGCTCTGGTTTCTTTTTTCCTGTCTCAAATTATATTCTCATTTTCAGAAGATCAACCCACCAGGTTGTCTGAAAAACCATCTTCTCTGACAGCTTCAGACTGTATTTTTCTACCCATAATCCAGTGCTTTTCAACCTTCCTAATGCTGCAGCCCTTTAATTCAGGTCCTCATGTTGACTACCAATCATAAAATTATTTCATCACTGCTTCAAAACTGTAAATTTGCTACTGCTATGAATCTTAATATAAATATCTGGTATGTAGAATATCTGAGATGCAACTCCCAAAGGGGTCATGACCCACAGTTGAGAACTGCTGCCATAATTCATGTTGTAGCAATCAGTGTTATCAGTTACGTTACCCTCTGAGATAATTTTTCTATTCAACTTGTATGTGTCTACTTTCCCTGGGAGACAGTGCTTTGCACCAATGGATGGGATGGTAGGATTGGGAGGCAAGTGTACCATCTGGTATGAGTCACATCCAGCTTTGTACCTGTATGCTTTGAAAACTTAAAACTTGTTTTACTCATTTTTCTCATGTATATGAATGGGCTATTTCCACTGAGGAATCTTGCAGAGGAGCAAAGGAGACTGATCATGAGTGAAATGTACTTTCCACACAGCAGAATATTTTCTTTCCTATTTCCCTTCCTTTTGTCTCTAAGACATCTCCCTGTCATTAATATTTCTATGTTCTATTTACATGTATTAATTCTCTTTAATTATAAAATAAACATGTTAAAAACATTATATATTCACTTTATATGCCATTTCTGTATGGAAGTCATGTGACCTAAAAGTCTCTATATATGAGGGGGCATTTTTACAAAACCTCGTTCCTTCAAGATTTTGCAAAAGGAAGTCTTTTGTGTATCAACAGAGCCTAATGCATCATTAAATAATTTAGTTTCTTAGCGAATATTTCTAATTATTCCGTCTTTCATGATATTTTCCCACCCTTTAAGGAATATAGTTCTCTCCCTCCTGACATTGTATTTTTCTAGCTCTCTGTGAGTTTTCACCTGGAAGTTATTTCTCATTGAATCTTCATAGCAATTCATTCATTTAATCATGGTTCACTTTGTTATTGACAAACAGCTTTTCTTGGCTTAGAGATGAAGATATTAGTATTCTTTCATGCTAAATGCTCGTAATTTAGGAACGGAATGAACAGGACATGTACATTCAAATCCCAGCTAGGCCACTGATTGCCTTTGTGATCCTGGACCTCTTAACAAGCCGGTTTAACAAAATGCTACTTTCCACACACCTTGGATGAGACATTCTTAAATGACTGGAAACTGGCACGGAAGTGGAGAAAACAGAGGACTGGACTGGAAAGATAATTGATCGAGTAAGAGCACTGTGGAAAGCTTCAATTCCCAGCGTCCACATGGCAGTTGCAGCTGTGTTTAACTCTAGTTCCTGTGGCTCGATGTCCTTTTCTGGCCTCTGTGGGCACTGCATGCACTTGGAATAGACATACATGCTTACCCATATGCATAAAATAAAAACAAATAAATCTTTTTTAAAAAAAATGAATAAAATAGAATTAAAAGTGTGATCAGTAGGACTCATTTGCTGAAGGCTAGAAGCTAGTAAGTGAAGTAGTCCTATAGTTAGTAGGAAATCAGCTCGATGTTATAATGCACACACATACACACTCAGACACACACACACACAGACACACACACACACACACCTAAAATTTAACAGACGGGAAGTGGGAAGCTCTGCTGCTCATGACACTGAGTTTTACTTACTAGTGGAAATCCTAAGTCAACACTGCTCCTCCCCATCTGGAACACAGTGTTAGACATGCTTAAGGCAGACCAATGACAAACTGGGAGCAGTTAGAACAGGACAGCCAAGCAAAGAAGGAGTCCCCTCAGGCAATAGAAACAACAGTACACAGAGAGGCTCTAGCTTCCATGAGAATCAGGACACCAGACTGGGCACATCATTGTTTTCCCTTATTCTGCTCCAGGGTACAAAGATGACAACATGTAAAAATGGAAAGTTTATTGTGTTAAGGACATTGAGTTTCCTGCCTGGAGTTTTGGGCAAGTACCCAGTGCAGATTGGAAAACGAATGACCACTTGCACCCAGTTGGTTCCTGGCTCTGGTACAAACATTTGCATATCAATATTCACATTTCATTCTTGTAGTTCTCTAAACCAGATACTGTAGCACTCCCATTTTATAGACAAGGATGCGGAGGCTCAGCCAGACTTGGTTTCAGGGTCATACTGGTAATTCACAGGCTGGGGTTTGAATGCAGCTGTTTCCATGTCATTTTATCTCTAGATGACAGTCATGGTGAGAGCATGGAATGTGTACTTGGCTTGGGTTCACTCTAACCTCCTTTCCATTTTTGAGCCTTTTCTTTCAGACAGTTCATATCACATAAGGAACAGTTTTAAAAAAACAAAGAAACAAAAAAAACAAAACAAAACAAAACAAAAAAAAACACCTCACTGATCTTTGCTGGGGAAATGACTCAGTTGGTAAAATGTTCACCTGGCAGGCATGAGGACCCGAGTTTAATCCTCCTCAGAACCCACCTAAAAAAAGTCAGTCAGTCATGATGGAACATGCTTGTAACCTTAGCAGTGAGGAGGCTTCACAAGCTAGAACAGCCTTGTCTCTTGGCAAGTTCCAAGCCAGTGAAAAGCCCAGGAAATAAATGAAAAGTTGGATAAGGCCTAAGGAGTGATATTGCAGATTGATCTCTGGCGTCCATACACGCACCTATACCCATGCACTTCAAAATAAACACGCAATCCACCAATCCATTGTTCTTTGGCTGCTTTATTGATTTATTTGTGTCTTCTATGTTTTGACTACTATTAGATAGCATGCAAATGGTTTAATCCTTTGGGGAAAGGTGATTTCTCCATTTGAGAAATTATGGGTTCTTTTTTTTTTTTTATGAATCATGGCTATTAGACTTTTTCTGAAAACCTCTTATGGGAGAACAGAATGCAAAAACAGTATTATTTACTGAGAATTTTCTGGATGTTGGAAATGTGTGTGGATGTACACAGACACACACACACACACATATATCATCTCACTTGATAGACAGTATGCTAATGAGGTTTACATCATGGAGAATTGTTCCCATTAACACTCTCAACAACCAACAGAGGCTATATTGGAAGCAGAGGTATTTGATATGAAACCACACCTTTCCAACTACACCATATCGCTTTTCAGTCTGAAACACCAAGGACTGTACTGTGAGTTTCTCCAAGTTCAAGAAAAGAACATTACCTATTTACTATATTATCAATCCCTTTGGGAGACCTTTAAAGAAAGAAAAGAGGTCTATACCCAACAGAGATGATGCATGATGACAGTCTCAGACTGACAGTATCATGTCTAGAGGAAGGGTTGTGACTTCAAAGTCTAGTCTGAGAAGAAAAACAAATCCCATGCTCTTTAATAGCTATTGGTTCCTTCTCCAGCTAAGACTGCCAGGGTCACTTCCACATACTTCCTGTATGTATCAACTCTCCTCTGTGCATGTATAGAATAACACAGAAAAGTATGTCCATCATACTGTACTAGGAAGGAACCTCTGTGTGTCATTATCCTCCTGTCATGTAAATAAGACTGAGAATTTCTGGATTAGTTATCTATTGGTGCATAGTAAATTACCCCATATTTAGTCATTGAAAATAGCAAAGTGTTCATTTTCTCATTTTCGTGGGTTAGGGATGTGGAAATGATTAAATAGTTCTAGGTCAGCACCCAATTCCAAGGTCATTCACAAGACAACATAGTTCCTCTCTGTAGACACTTCTCCACATGGCTATTCAGAAAGTAGTTTTCCTCACAGTGAGAACCAGATGGCATTAAAAACAAATGATTGAAGTAATACACAGTCCTTTCTGTCGTAGGTTATTGAATGAACCAATCCCACCAAAACTAGGAAATGCTTTTACAAAAATGGACATACCACAAGGGAAGGATCAATGACCAAAGTGTATTTTTGAGGCTAGCTACCACAATTTCCTTTAGTGGATTGTCCTGTTTCTTGGCCCCCTCAGCTAAAGGCAACTATTTCCAGAAAGGGATAACATATTTAAAAGGTCATGAAAGAAAGGAAGGAAGGAAGGAAGGAAGGAAGGAAGGAAGGAAGGAAGGAAGGAAGGAGGGAAGGAAGGAGAAATAGTTGAGCAAGCTCTGTGGATGTAGTGGGAGAGGCTCAGAGACATGAGGACACTTTCTCTTTGAAGCTTTAGAGAAAACTCAATAGACATGTGGTTGGAAAGTTTAGGATAGGCAGATAATAAAGACACTCAAAGGTGGGGCAGGACCTTGTCTAAGGGCAGGAGTAGGGTAGGAGTGAGGACAGGCCACTTAACGACTGTTTCTGTGAACATTCAGTACCAAAGCCTTGGCAGACAACCATGGTATTGGTACAGAAAGGGGAAGAAGCAAGAGCTGTACCTGCTGCTGGCTAATTAAATGTTGATTCCAAGGCAGCTGGTAGAATATGTGCACTATATATAATCCTCAGTTTGCTTTTTCTCTTTTTTCCTAAATCACACATTTTAATTAACCTCCAAGCCCTTGCTGAGGCTTTGAAAGAACTTAATTGGCCTTCAGGGACTGAATACACAACAGTTAGAAAAGGGCTACGTCTCAGTTGTTTTCACTCCAAGGACTTATAAAATTGAAATTATTGTTTCATTTCATTCTTTAAAGCCCGGAGCCACATGTGGATTCATATTTGGAACTGGCAGAGGCATTCTTGGATGCTTATGTGAAGGCTGAAAAAAGTATTTAAATAGTGTGAGTACTTCATGCACGAATCTTTTATTAACGTGGTGTCTGAGTTTGCCATGAATTCACCACTCCCAGTTTTCCCTTGTTCCTCAGTGAAAGACTGAAATACAGTGACCAGGATTTAGTACACAAATTTCCCAGTCAGGATTGGGAGGGAATCTCTTAAAAACAAGGACCCTTTAAGAAACTTCTAACAGCTCCATCCCAGTTCACTAAATTTGGGGTGGAAAGAAGTTCACCATGAGCTTGCCTAGCCCCTCTGGAACCAACATAAATTTTGGAAACAGGGTCCAGATGGTATAGTATAGGAAGGAGGGAGGGAGGGGAGGCTGATGTGGGTGATTGCCACCCAGGGCCATGGTAATGTCTGGATCTCAGCTGCAGCCAGGGCCCATGTCTAAATTCATAGCCCTGATGCAACCATGGTGGGTTCTTTTGTTTTGTTTTGTGTTTTATGTCCAAGGAGCCTGATGTCCCTGAAGGCTCAGAAAAAGGGGGCAGTGGGGAGGGCTATACAGAGTTGGCCCTGCCCCGTCACTGGCTACAACATTAGAGAACTGGTCCTGCGCCTCATCAGCTGAAGCACTCAGAAGGGACAGTCCTATATCTCACCTACACAGCACAATAGAACTGACCCTGTTAGCAGGGGCATGAGTGAGCTGGCCCTCAGTGTAGAAAATGGGAGAGCAGGTCATGCCTGCCATGTGATGAGGGAAAGATGCCTCTTCTTGCCTCTCACCACCTGCAGCAGGGGGATGATCTGATCCAACACCTCATCAGCTGCAGCACTCAGGAGAACAGACTTACTGCCTCACCTGGGAAGCACAGTAGAGTTGACCTTAGAGACAGGGCTTGGGTTAGCCAGCCATGGGGACATGTGAGGGGCATAACTGGTACCACCTCCCTTGTCTGTGGTGTGGTTGTAGGGATGAGAAAAAGACGCCCTCCCCCCCATACCCCTACCACATCTAGCTGGGAAGGGAGCTTACCCCCTTACCAAATGCAGCCCTAGGAAAAATAGACCCTGAACCTCTCTTGGGCAGCACAGTAGATCTGACCCTATTGATAGGGAGTAGATGAACACCCTGAGAATGTGACTATGGGAGACCTGGCCCCACCCCTCATCCACCATGTGGAGACTGCCCTTGCACATACACACACACACACACACACACACACACACACACACACACACACACACACACACTCGTCAACACCATAGGCAGGTGGATATAGTATGAAGTTTCTGGCCTGGCCTAGCCCCTGGTTCCGGACCTGCCTACAGCCCTGCTGCTACTTAGCTCCCAAATAATGACTCAGATATTTATATTAATTACATGCTGCTTGGTCTATGGCTCAGGCATATTGCTAGCTAGCTCTTGCATCTTAACTCAATCCTTTTCCATTAATCTGTCTTGCCATGTGGCCCATGAGTTACATGTGTTTCTTTTTCATGTTGATTTTTGTATGGCTGGATTGCATCTCTGATCACTCCACCCTCCTCCTTTATCTGTGTTCCAATTTTCTGCCTACTTCTAAAATGCCCGGCCATAGGGCAAAACAGTCCCTTTATTAATCAGTGATATTCACAACATACAGAAGGACATCCCACATGAGGCAGGAGAGCTGACCCTGAAGTCATAAGAGTGAAAGAGCTGTCTCTGTCCCCCACCAGCTGCAACGCTCAAGAGAGCAGGCCCTGCACCTCCCTGGGGCAGCACAATAGAGCCATTCTTATTGATGAAGTTGTGGGTAAGCTGTCCAACCCTGTTGTAAGCATGAGGCAGCTGTCCCCATTATTCATCTGTTACGTGGCTGCATGGACAGAGAGAGATGCCTTCGCCAACCCTCACCCATCAATGCATAAGGCAGGTAGAAGAGCTGGTCCTGAGGTCATAAGAGTGGGAGAGCCATCCTTGCCTCTCATCAGCACTGGGGTGAGTGGCCCCTATTCCATGCTTGGGTAACACAGTAGAGCTGACCCTGAAAGTGTAGGTATGAGAGAACTGACCTTGAGGATAGGAAAGCAGGAGAACTGGTCTTCCCTTTGCTCATTGCTGCAGGATGTAAACCAGCCAGGGCAATGCAGGAGAGCTCACCCTGGTAGTGAGGATCTGGGAGAGCTGGCAGCCTGACCAAACCTGCAGGCCCAGAAGCAGGGTTTTAAATTGGCCCACCCTGATATCCACCAAATCTGTGATCTGCTGGAGCAGACCCAAAGCTGCAAGAGCTCCAGGACACAGGGCAACAACAGGATATCCAAGAGGAGTCCCAGTGAGGGCCCAGCATCAAAAGTGTAGAAACCAGAGGCCTCAAATCAGACCAATGAACACTTGCAAGTAAAGTCATATGAGTAAGAGAGTTTACTGTGTCACAGTAGTGTTCATAACAAGACTGATTTTTTTTCCTCTTTGTTATCTTTTCTCTCTTAAATTTTACTTTATTTTATTTTGGGGGGGGGGTTGCAAGGGCAGAGGGCAGATCCAAAGGGACAGGGTAGGAAATGAATGAGATGGAAATGCACATTGTGAAAGACACAAAAAATAAATAAAAAGAAATAAACAGAGGGACTGCCAATGTTTTAATTTGTCAACAATACTGAAAATCAGTCAATGCGTGTATTTCATTTCTTTAACTGAAAAGCAACTCCCATACTGAAAACAGTGATATATAGAGACCAAAGCTATGGATGAGTAATCCGATGTTCTGTGCATAAAGGGGAAAATTCTTTAGCTAGTGAGAAGAGTTGGAGGATTCTCAAGGGATTGGGGTTTTATACAGGGAAGAGTATAGGGGTGAGATCATGTGTGCTGAAAGCGAGGTTGGAAAATAAGCTAGCAAGTGACGAAGAACAAAGAGAAGCCTGGGAAGTAGGATTCCAGGAAGAAGCTGTGAAGAAAATGAAGGGCAGTGTTTCAAAAAGAGACTGTAAAATGATGTCACAATTTTGTAGACATGTTAAGGAAAACAGGATGGTGAATAAGTCAGCTACATATATCAGATGGGTATGATGAGAGTGATGTATTTTCTAGGCTTTACCTTTGCTTCATGTCAAGTATTTAAGGTCCTTTTACCCAGTAGGCAGTTTATTATTGCTAGATAAGAAACCAACCTAGAATTTAATGACTTTAAACTATGTACTCACACACACACACACTCCTGTAGGTGAGAAAATGGGGCTGGACTCACTGATGAAATTCATGACTTTCATTGATGCTGATGGGGTCATTTGCATGTTCTAAACAGTTGATTGATCAGCTTTGGGCTGGCTGGTCTCATTTGCATGTCCGGTAGTTGATATCTGTTTCCATGGGTCCACATCTTACAACAAAGCAGACCTAGCTTTGTTCTGTGATGATCAACACATTCCCAATGGTGAAGGCAGTAGCCACACACATCTTCAGACAGAGATTTAGAAGTTGCTCATATTATTTCACCACATTGTCTTTGTCAAAACAAGTCATAAGGCCGTTCCAGATTCAACTGATGGAAACGTACTCTACCTCTTGGCAGAAGAAGTGAAAAATCACATTGTAATGGCATAAGGACGGGGGGGGGGGGGGGGCATGGCTATTATTTTAAAAATCTCTAGCACAGGCCAGCGAGAACAATAAAAAATCTTGTGAAAGTATCATCTGACTGCACGCTATTAAAATTTGGCCACATATCAAAATACATCCTTCTGGAATGCTACTGATGCTATTCAGTGGAGAAAATTTTAATTCAAAAGTAAGAACAGACCAGGAAGGACACTGAATGGTGCTGAACACAATCATGATAAGACAAGTACCACATGTGGGAAGTGGAGGACGTCTCAAGTGAATGTTTATTTTGGATATGAACATGAATATGTAAAGGACCTCAATGTTCCAGACTAATGGGAACAGCAAAATCTTCCCAAGGTCAGGTTCAGGGATATGAACATTTCAGGAATTACTTTCCAAAGAAGAGATAAGGTCATCTTAGGTTTGAGAACTTTAACTGATTTTCTTATTGTTAACCATTTGGAAAACTAGAAAGGAATTATCTTTATCACATCTGTGCCTCTGTGTAGTGCCCATTTAGCCTTCCACTCAGGCTGTTTAATTGGTTCTCTATTTCACTAAAGGAAAAGGTACATAAACCTGGGCGGTGATTCTGTTTCTGCTTCATAAAATTGCTTAGCTTAATTACAAAAGCATTTGTGTCTCATTATAACTTACATATCTAAGATAGTGCACACTAAACCTTTGCACAGCCTTAATATAAAACCAAGTATTTCCACTTTTCTCCCTTGTTATTCCTATAACTTGTCCTTAAAGTGATTATAGACAGGATAATAGATGGAGAGAAGAGATATGTAATTAGAATCCGGACTACTGCTCTATGAATTCTTACCATCTGATGAGGTGATAGATAGAGCTTCCTATGCCATATTCACTAAGTTCTTGCTATACTACCATGAGATGGATGTATTCCTCACTTCCCTTGAAAGTTCGGAAAGGTTACCTAACATCAAATAACTGTTATTAACAGAATTCAGATATTTTGTTTGGAAATTTCTGTACTCTCCTGTCTTAGTCTATTTGGATACTCTGACAGATACTGTTAAATCTGAGAAGTAGGTCCATGACCAAGGCCCCAGCACATTCAGTGTCTAGTGAGGACTCAAGTCCCTGTTCACAGACATTATCTTCATCTTTCCTTCACACAAGGAAAAAGAAGGCTTCTTCGGGGTCCCTTCTACCAGGGCACCAATTCCCTTAATGAGATTTAAACATTCATAACCCAATCACCTCTTCAAATCCCCATCTCTAAATGCCATCCTTTAGGAAATAACATTTTAGCATTTGAAATTGGGAAGAAAAGCAAGCTTTTAATCTATCATAACTTTCAATTACTATTCTTGCCTCCCTAAAAATACTTAAATTAAAAAACTTAGTTTAATTTTTTTCCGGTGTTTCCTTTTTATTCTCCTACTTGTTTTATAAAGAGAAGAAGAAAGAAGCTATCTGGAATTGGCTCACCGAGGAGGTAGAGAGGATCTGGAAGGACATAGGGAGGGGACACCATCATCTCTATAGTGTATGAATTTGCATTAAAATAAATAAATAAAATAACGGTAGAATCATATGCAATTGTAAGAAGTATTACATGGAATTTTGTCTCTCTCTAAGGCATATTCTACACTGATACATTGTAAACCATAATATAGTATCAAAGCCAAGATATGAACATTGGTTTCGTCACAAGGGGATCCTTCCTTTAACAAGGGCTCCCCTTTGTTAGCCACCCACACTCCCCTCTTTTCATTCTCTAATGTGTAAGAAACATGAATCTATTATACATGTATTCACTTTTGTCATTTTAAGAACGTTACATAAATATAACCATGTCATGTGTAATCATTAGAGGATGGTTTTATGCTCAGCATGCAGAATTTTGTTTGTCTATTTCTTTATTATTACTGAACAGTATTCTGTGATAATTGCTGACTTAATCATTTACTCTTTAAAAACATATAGGAGGTTTCTGAATTTTTAGTATTAAAACAGTCCTGCAATGAATACTTACTTATAGCTATTTTGCGTTTGTGAATATAAACTTTTATTTCTCTGGAGTAAGTGCCCATGAGTACAATTGCATTTTCATATTATAATTGCATGGTTGGCTTCTGTAAAAGTTTTCAAATTATTTTCCAGAGCTGGTGAAACATTTGTGCTTCCAGAAATAGTGCAAACTCTGCACTTTGTGACCCTTTATATCTCTGTCATTCTGGTGATGTATAAGGATATCATACTGAAGCTTAAATTTAAATTTACGTTTCCCTGCTGGGTAATGATATTTAATATTATGTGTTGTGTGTGTGTGTGTGTGTGTGTATGTGTGTGTTTATATATATATATACCTTCCTCAGTGAAGTGTCTCTCACTATCTTCTGCTAATAGTCTTAATAAATTGTTCCTTTTACTATGGAATGTTGAGAGTTCTATACATATTTTTAGGTATCAGTTATTTTCTAGGTAGAGGAACATATTTCCTACTAATCTATGGCTTCTTGTAGCTTTTCAGGGCCTTTTGTGGAGTAAAAGTTTGTAATTTTGATAGAGTTCCATTTGACTATTTAATCTTCTTGTACAAAGTGTAAGCACTCTAGACAAGCTACATTCTGAAATTGTTTTTATAAAGGTTTTAGAGCTAAGGCTTTGTATTCATATCTATGATCTGTTTAGTATTTCTTTTGTTTGTTTGTTTAGCTTAGTTTTGTTTTTACTTCCTCCCAAGGATTCCTGACTCTTTTTTTAATTACTATTATTTTTATTTAGTTAACATTTTTCATTTACTTTACATACCAACTCCAGTCCCCCCCCCCCCCACTCTCTCCCTTGCCTCCCATCTACCTCCTTTCCCTTCTACTCCTTGTCTCCATTCAGAAAAGGACAGGTCTCCCATGGACTTTAACAAAGCATAGCACTTCAAGTTGAGGCAGGATCCAGTTTCCTTCATCAAGGCTTTTCAGGTAATCCAGCATGAGGAACAGGTTCCCAAAAGCCAGCCCTCAAAGGGCAGATCCTGGTCTTACTGTGAGGAGCCTTTCAAACAGAACAAGTAACAGAACTGTCACACACATGCAGAATCCTAGGTCGGTCCCATGCAGGCTCACTAACTGACTATCCAGAGTCCTCCTCCAGTTCCCAGAAGCTCAGGTTAGCTGTCTCTGTGGTTTCCCTGTCTTGATCTTGACAACTCTGGCTACTACAGTCCTTCCTCCCTTTCTTTTCTTTTTTTTTGTATGTTCATTTTATTTTATTTTATTTTTATAAGCAACATTTGTTGAAAAGTTTATTGTATTGCTTTGTTCAATTTATATTATCAAACATGAATTGAGCAGGTGGCTAGTGATGGTAATTGGAAGGATAAAGAAGAAAACACTTGTATACCACTCTTAGTATATAGGTTGGGATGGAAGAAGCCATTCAGTAGAGACAGTTTACACGAGGTAAACATTTCTCAGTTTTCATGTAAGCAGTAGTAAGAAGGTATAGGCTCACTTTCTTCCATAAAGGAACAGACTTCGCAAAACTATGAAAACCAGTGCCTTTGTGGGGACTCCAGAAGTGACTTAAAGATTTATAGCATGCATCTTAAAGGCCAGGAAGAACTGAACTAGGCAGATAAAAATGTCTGTTGTATCTAACAATAACTCTTTTCCCATCTGGTACAGTATAGTCCAATCAGGATTTAACTCCTGATTCTATATGGTAATTTGAATGAGAACGGCTCCCCCTCCCCTCCCTCAGTATGTATGAAGACTTGGACCCCACTCAGTGGAACTGTTTGGGAAGGATTAGAAGGTGTGGTCTTATTAGAGGAGGTGTGTTATTTAGCATGGGCTTTAAAGTATGAAAAGCCCAGATCATTTCTCTGCCTCCTGCTTGTGGATTCAGGTGTAAATTCTCAGCAATTACTCCAGTGACAAGGCTGCCTGCTTGTTGCCATGCTCTATCATAGTGTCCATGGATTCTAACCCTCTGAAACTGTAAGCTCCAAATAAATGCTTTCTTTTATAACTTGCCTTGGCCATCTTGTCTTATCATAGCAATAGAAAAGTGACTACGTCATTCTGTATTAGAGAATATAGCTCCAATGTTCTTTCTTTTTAAGGGGCTTCCTGGACGGTCTTCTATTTAATGTGCCACAGAGAACTGATGAGAATTGTCATAGACTGTCTAAAGCCTGTGGAGAATGGGAAAATTGAACAAACATTTTACAGAAGTAAAAAATATTACTACTGAATTATTATGGAGAAAAGTGATTATGAACTTGTTTGAGAGAAATTAAAAAAACCCAACTTTTAGCTAGAAATAGATACATTCTCAGAAAGGTGTTAAAATACCCCCAGAATTTCTGTGGGATTCTGATACAAATATTTTCTAAACAAAGTCCATTTGTTAATCTTGGAAAGGCAACTATTAATAACAAAACAAAACAACACTTAGACTTCTATAAACAGTCACAGTATTTACAAGTGTAGGGACCTTGGACAAATCAAATAAAATGAATGTTCTGACTGACCTTGAAGAAATCAGACTCCAAGGCAAAAGGATGGCTTCAAAACTGCTTTTGCAAACTCCAAAGAGAAAAAAGAGGGCATGAGAAAGTCATAAAGATAATAACAGGATCACATCAGGGTGCAGGGGGAAAATGGAGACACACAAAAGCATCTTAGAGAAGAATAACACAGCTCAAACTACTCCAAGTTAAGTAGAATGAGCCTGACAGATTAGCAGATAGCACAAGCCTACAGCTTTCACATACTCAAACAAAGCTGCAGGTTTTGATGGCACCGTTATTTCTCAGACAGAGGGACCAGCAGTGAGGAGGAATTCCATCTTGTCATAACGTATGGCTTAGATGGCAGTGACGTCTTGGGAGAGAGCTTACTGTTTGATGCTGAGCTACCTTTGTGTTCCAGGAACAGAAAGTGACTATAACTCATTAAGCCTGACCACCCTACCATAGCCTCAAGATGAGAGATAGCCATGGAAATCAGTAACAGGGACTAGGTGGGCTGAAAGGTTCAGCTCAGACAGTGACCTTCACAGGGAAAGGTAATCCTTTGGTGGTTAAGAGCAAACTCTGTCAACTCATATTGATTCTATAGTTGGATTGGATTGAGCCTTAGGTCAGTGAGTGGATCATCCTCTGTAGCCATCATCTGCCATTCACTGCTATAGAATCCAAGAACTGAAAGTCCATCAACAGTTGCCTCTGCATCAATACTTCAGGAGGTGGAAATTATGAAGACAAGTCCCTCACTGTACAAATATCAGTACCGTGGTTGCTTCTCCCATTTGTAATACTCTTTTCCCCAGCTACAACATTAGCCACTTCATAGGAGTACAATCTGGTAAGTCTTGGGAACGTGGGCTATTCTACCCCAAACCTGTAAAGCTAAGCATGGCCACAATGGCCCATGGTAAGCAAAGGGAGGAACTGCTAAAGTAAAACAACTCTGGTGGATATCAGATACTCATCCAACACAGGATCATATGATGGACACGAGTCACTTGCTCAATATGGTATGACATCAGCATAAGTTATAGGGAAGTCAAGAATCCACAAGTCTAACTGACCTTCCTCATGTATGTGTCTTGGTTACTGTTCTATTGCTGTGAAGAGACCACTTGACTGAAGCACCTTAAATATAAAGCATTTAATTTGGGGCTCATGTTTACACAAGATGAATCCTTGATCATCATGGTGGGAAGTATGACATCAGGCAGAAAGACCTGGCACTGGGTAACAGTCACTGAAGACTTACATCTGATCCATGAACCTAAGACAGACAGATCTAACTGGAATGACACGAACGTTTAAAACCACAAAGTCCAGCCCTAGTGACACATCTCTTCCAACAGGGTCATGCCTCCTAATTTGTTGGAAAACAGTTCAAACATTCCAACACAGAGAAAGCAGGAGACTTGAAGAACAGTGGGGAAGGGGATGAATAAGAACAAAGTAAAACTGAAGCCAGAAGATTTCCAGTATCTTGCAGCTGCTTGGTCCCAAATAAACACATAGGGGCTTATGCTAATTACAGACTGCTTGGTCTGTGGCTCAGGCTGTTACTAGCTAGCATTCACATCTTAAATCAACCAATTTCTATTAATATTTGTATTGCCAGTAGCCAGTGGCTTACTACTAGTACTGTCACATCTTGTTTCTTGCATATCTGGATTGTGTCTCCCAGACTCTGGCTTCTTCTCCTGTACCTTTGCTTGGAGTTCCCACTTGGCTGTAAGCAGTCTTGCCAAAAGCCAAAAAAGCTTCTCTCTTAACAAATAGTAGCAGCAATACATATTCACAGTGTACAGAAAAACTATTCCACAGAACTTTATCTTTTCTGTCTAATCATAAAGGAAGATTTTCATTTTAACATAATAAAATTACATTTAACAAAAAGGTTATCAAGGGAGAATTACAGTTACAATATTTAGTCTATTTGTATTTGGCAAAATTAAATAAAACATTCTATTATCTATTCTATTTTGTGAGTCTAAAGTTTCATATATAACTTACTTTTCATCATGACTGAAGAAAACTACAACTATATAGTTTTCAACTCTATCATAGATCCCAGAGGATATAATATTACCTAAGTAAACAGAACACACATTGTAAGAAACTTCCAAATTCTATAAATGATAGAGACATCTGGCTACCTGGACAGTTACCCAAAGTTCCTCTGCAACATTAGGCATCCATTTTCAGCTTGCAGGCCTATAGTCTCCGGAAGACTTTTTAGTGAAGTGGGAAATTTGAAGGTCTATCTTACCCATTGGCAAAATTTGTCAGTCATTTTCCCCTGTGTTCTGCAGAATACCTGAGAGTTCTTCTGTGAAGAAGGAACCTGAAGGACCATCTCACCTTGTTTTGGCAGAGTTCAGTGGTTATTTCCTATTGGTCCCGCATGTCGAGTTTGTATAGCATACTGTTGAACATCGCAGGCAAGAACGTTTTGTTTTGTTTTGTTTTATTTTTTCCCACGTGGCTAGCCTCATCATATTGAAAGCAAACTCCATAATGAGTTTCTTTGAATTCAATCATCTTCTTTCAAGTAGATTGGTGCTGCCAGGAGTAGATATGTCTCATTGTCCTAAAAAGTCCAAGTTTTCAAAACATTTTAAATACTATATTCTATAGGTCTTGTACAGAATAATCTTGATGATTACCACCTATCTTATATATTTCTTTGTATGCTTAGAAAACATAACTAAGAAAGTTATACGTTTAATAATTATAAATGACTAAAACCTATATTTCTTAAATATATTACTTCTTAAATTAAGCTGTATGAACATATCTTAAACAAGAGTAGAAATATACAGTATTCCAAAATTGACCTTAAATTTCTATTAATAAACCAAAATCCATACCAGTGTAAAGTATTTTGATTATATTAACATTTGTGTTTTGCATTAATGTAGACTCAATAATCTACCTTTTATAAATTATTCCTATATCATATTTTCATCTTTTCTTTAGAAAGAGACTGATCATGGCCACTATTTATAATCAACCCTCTTTAAAAGAAAACAAACATTGATAAATACTATTTGGGGCATTTGAGCATAGTTTATTATATATATATATATATATATATATATATATATATATATATACTACTTCCTGCAGATTGATAGCACTGGAAATCCTATGTAGGGGGGGATCGAGAAATTTTAGAATTTTGGTTAAAACATGGCTGTAGTAGTCAGTGAGGCTGCATCATATTAGCCAGCTTCTGTGGCGGGATTAAGGTGTCAGCCGATAAGGTCAGAAGACGCTTGGGGTGTGGCCAACCTGGAGGGGGTGTGGCCAACCCCATTGATAAGTGGTTGCTGGGACACGAGGACGCTCTCTTCCTGGTTCCTGGCTGCTGGTTGCTGGAGGGACAGTATTGGAATCCATCGTCCTTCCATCGTGCATCCATCGTTCGTCCATCGCCTGGACACACCAGTCCTTATTCAGGTACCACTATAAGCTGTTACTAATATCGTGAGTGTTAATTTATATTCTAATAAATATTAATTTTGGACTGGCTCCTTGAAAGTAAAACTCCGTCTACAGGCTTCCTTGAAACTGTTTCGGATGTTGGATCATTTGGATTATCAATCCCGTTGGAGACTTTCAAGGAGTTTTCATTAATAGAAACAACTTAATCTGGAAGAAACTCATAGCTTCTCATCTTCTGTAGTAACAAAAGCAGAGCCTCTTTTTCAAAGCAACATATCCTTATACCCAAATTTTGAAGTCAGGATACGTTTAACACCCCCCCCCCCATCAAATGTCTTTCTGTAATTAAAAATCTCAAATAATAATATATAATAACACAATAATATATAGTATCTAAACTCTGTGTATTTTACATCTTTACATTGCTTTTTATTTAAAAAAAAACTTTCATTTCTTTTTAAAGGATTTTCTCTAGTCTTTTTTTTCTCCCTCAAGCCTATGTATATTTTAAAAAATCTTGTAACCCATTTAAAAGTTTTATTTTTCCCATCTGAATCTGTCTTCTTGTATATCTCTTATCTGCCTGAGCAAAAGCCTAAATCTGCCATGTAGCATGCTGCCAGAGCTTATGATGATAGCTTAAGCCCACATGCAACAGCTAGGAGAATCCTTTCTGTACTGCAGCCTGTGGGACTTCAGAAACCCTCCATGTGGCTTAGCTCTTGGTGCTTGGCAGCCAGCTCCATCTTGAAGGCAGCTATCAAGAGACACATCTCTTAGCTGCTCGTGGCATGAGGCTATGAGACTATGAATTTTAATGTGGCTCTGTTTCTGTGCATTTTGAATCTTTTAAAAGTTTTCTCAAGTCCATGTGAATCAATGTCCCATTTTGGGTACCATTTAATAGCCAGAAGTTTTCCTGTGTCCTGTACCTGCTTGATCCCAAATAAACACACAGGGGCTTATATTAATTAAAGACTATTTGGTCTATGGCTCAGGCTGTTACTAGCTAGCTCTTGGATCTTAAATTAACCCATTTTTAAATTAATCTTTGTATTGCCATGTAACTGGTGGCTTACTGGTACAGTCACATCTTGTTTCTTGGGTGACTGGATTGTGTCTCCCAGACTCTGAACTTTTTCTCCTATATCTCTGCTTGGATTTTCTGCCTGCCTGTAAGCTGTCTTGCCATAGGCGAAAACAGATTTTTTTTTTTTAATTAACCAGTGGTAGCAACACATTTTCACAGCACACAGAAAGACCATCCCACAGTATAAAATAACATATGTGTACGGAAATATGACAGATACCTATTGCTTTATGTGTTAACTTAGAATATAATTTAAAACATACAAAGGAAAATGTCTTCAAACCGAAACATGATAGATTTTGCTATTGTAGAAATTCTAAAGGATTCAGTAAGATATGGGAAGAAAACAGTTTGCTGCTAGCACCTACAGAACTATGATGCAAGATTTGAAGATTATAGGTTAGTCTATTTTCTGTCTTAGGAACTTTGCTTAATTAACACTGCAAAAGCTTGAATGGGTCTTGTCTTCTTGTTGCCCAGATTGAGCAGTTTTCCTCCTGCACTGATTCTGGTCATGGCATTTGCTAACCAACGTTTATTAATGAAACCGTGATATGAGCAGAAACTTAGTATTCTCTGAAGTACTTGGCTTCATTACCCTGGGAAACTGTTGCCTACCTAAAAGAAATATGGAAATGCCATGTGGAAGGTAATACTCACCTGTTCACTGGAGATTTAGTTAAGTAAGATATCTTGCACTGTTCATCCCCTAGTCAATCAATCATGAGGTGTCCCAGGCACAATTAACAAAAGAAGTATCCAAATCTTTCCAACCCAAAATGCAAGAACAAAAGCCATCTAGTTGTCATTTCAATATACTGAGTTCTGTAGTATTTTGTTAAAGAACAAAAGATACCTGGTTCACAAGTATGAAAACTCCTTGAGCACTATGGTTGGCTCCTATGTGCCTAAGTGAGCCACCTATGGTCAGTCTAAACTCTTCAGTAATGACAAAAGCTACCTGGTGAAGTTAGGATTGTATACAGAGAGTCAATGATTGTCTATGAGGGAAAGATGCACGGGAGACTTCTAGAAAGCCCTTGAATTATAGAGTAGGGCCATTGGGAGTAAAGCTTGGTTCTGTGTTCCCTCAGATGATGTTGTGGTTCCAGCTTGCGTATTATATCTCAATTTAAAAATACATTTTCACTGAGAGGAAGTAGCATTAAAATGAGGAACTTTATGATCCATTTCATTGTGCTCCTTTGCATTCTGGTTAACAATGCATTTTAATAAGCAAGAGGCTGTGGATTTGCTGTCCACTCATGTAAATGAGACACTGTACTCATCTTTATCCTTCACTGTGATTACTTTTTATTTATTTTTGAAAGCTTCCTGGATTTGGGCTCATTGTTCAATTTTGAATCATATCTGCTCTATATGGAGCAGTTATTTTAATTTCCATATTCTTAACAACCAATCTTCCTGCAATTCATTTGGTTTGCCTTTTGCACTTTGGTTGTATTAAATGTAATTTCTGCCAATTTTCCTAAACCTGCTAGAAATCACTTAACTGTGAGTTTCTTGTCTTCAATATCATTGTTCCTTACTTTAATTCTCATTGGAAAAAATCTTCTTTGGCTATAGAAAGATCTGAGAGATAAATTTGTGCTTTCTAATGAATTTATTTTATACATGAGTGCCTCAAGGCTTCTGTAAAAAGCATATATGTCTACAACCCCCTAAATGAATATTTTAAGCAATATTAAATGATAATGTATCATAGGACTATAAAGTAATGAGATTTTGCACTTTATTTTGCACGTTTTTTCCCCCCAAAATAATAGGTTCCCAAAACAAGACAACCTATGTCTAGAATGACACATTGCTATTCTGTAGTGAAATGGAGGAGAAGCTTGAAAATGAATATAGATTGCACGGCATAAAATCGCATGCTATGAAATAGTAGCTCCCTTTTGGGTAATATTATAGCCCCTGTTCTGGGTCGCTTGTTCTCAAATGCCTTTTATATCTTCTCCTCATAGCCATCATGACTTATTCTGCCCTTCATTTGCCTTCACTGCCCCTCTAACATATATACAATCAGCCTTCCCCAATTCTAGGGGAAGGGAAGAATGGCATGCTGAGGAGCCCCCCCCCCCAACTTCCTCAATCCTCTGTGAATTTCCTGGAAGCAGAGTTTTCTCAGATCATTCTGATTCTTTCTTTATCAGAAAGATTTTAAAACTAGGAAAAGCAAGCATATGGGACCGGTGTCTTAACATGGATCACGGGCTACCCTCTCAACTTCTATCCTTATATAAAATAAGCTCTTGGAGATGATGCTCAAACCTGGTCCACTTAAATAACTATCCACAAGCTCTTCTCATAGCAAATGCTGTGCAGCATATGTGCTATTAAATTTTTATATAATGAAGAACAGTTTTATTTCAGTAGTAACCATAAATGCTACTGTTCATCGTTGTGTATACTCTGTTGCTTACCATTTCTTAGGCAATATAAAATCAAAAACCTTTATCCAGGAATTTGGTACAATGAAAATTATTCTACATGTGAAACTGTGGATTTCTTTCTAGCAGTTCTATAATGTTTTTTGTTTAACCTGTGTCTGGGCAAGTAGGCAGCTATGAACTAAAAGGAATGCCTTGATGAAATAATGGTCTCATCTTGGTTCTGGATAAAATCTTTCCTTCTTTCCTATATTTTTAAATCTTAATGTATACATATTTATGTCACAGATCATTCCTTTCAGACACAGACAAAACTTAAAGAATAAGAAGTGTGTAAATAAAGGAATTAACTTTTGAATAAAACTTCCAAATAGTCAACACATTAAGAAATTCCAGAGAGGCTTTAGTGTTGAAATATGAGCATTTCTCTGCCTCTGACCTAGCCCTGCTTTAGTAAATGTGTTGCAATAAAATACCAGCAATAAACTTCAGAGAGAATATAACTTAGGAGAGAAACCTAATAATCCTCAGGATTGTCATTGATAACAGATCAACGCATGTTTTTTCCATCTGGAAAAATCCATCTATGGACAGAGTGAAAGTTTTAAAGTGTAATCTGTGCCAAAAAGGTTGAAGTTGCCAGCCGAAGGAAATAGCCCCTTAACTGCAGCATAATATCTAATCCTATGTCTGTTGTATTCACGCTGCATAGCTGGGATTGCTTTGTGTTAGTCTAGCCAGATTTGAAACTTCGAGCATTAGCTCCTCAGCCTTAGAAGTAAAGGTAGATGTTTATAATAGCACCATGGACAGAGTCACAGAACCATCTGTTCTCGCCCCAGGAGCATAGCCATCTCCAGATGGGAAAGTGAAGCACAACACAAAACAGGGCATTACTTTCGATAATAGAGGTTATGCAAAATATGTACATTTTTTCTCCATCCTTGAGGTAACAATAATTATTTCCAAAGTCTTGGTTGGAGGCCAATATATTGTAGGATAGGCACATTCTCAGTAAATATGGAATTATGGGAGATGAAAGAGGGGAATCCGATTACCATGGAATATGCAAAATAAGATGAGGCAGCTGGTCAGGGTAGGTGAGGAGGAAGTTCAGCATGGGAAAAAGGTTATTTTATAGAAGAAAAGGAAGATAACCTGATAAGGGCTCACTTATTCTTAGTGAAATCCATCCATTATCTAAGTTTCATATTCCATAAGAATAGATTATACAAAGCATCACTGCCTTATATCACATTTATCAAGAAAATTTCATAATCATACCTTTAACAAGTGTGAGCACAACTTATAAAAGGCCAGTAGATTATATACAGCTTTAAGGAAATTCCAGACAATAAAGTATGCACTAATTAATTTCATTTGTGAACTTAGGAAATGTGTCCCAACATCAACTGTATCCTGCATTGAATTATAAGTAAGAACACAGAATTCCTTTGAACAATCAGAGAATTATTCTGTTCGCACTCACCCACACCCCACTATTCTCTGTTTGGGTTTCTTACCTAAGGGCAAGAGACTTTTCCACAGCTGTATTTTCTATTTTGGTTAGATAAGAAATTAGTATTGTATCACCAGTTGTCCAGAACAGCTGTATGATTTTTCCTAATAGCTTAATAGGTCTCATTAGCCATAAACATAAAATGAAAAAACTGGATTGGTTGTCTACAAGTTCCTTTTTATCTGAGGCTCTCTTCCCTTAGAACAGGAGAACTGGGAGGTTGAATGAGTTAATGTATGGGGATTTGTTTTGGTAATGTAAAGGAGCTAATGAAGAGAAAGAACAACAGCAATAGAAATAGCTGTTAAGCTCTTCAAGGCGTGTACCTGGAGATTTAGAAGAGGGTGTAGAGGAGATCGTGTCCATTCAAGGTGCATTGCTACTCTCATATGAGGAAAAGAGGTAGAAGCATCAGGAGCAATTGTTGGGATTCACTAGCAAATGAGGAAACAGTCGGACTTCTTCCTCTCTGTCCCGGGTCTCTAATAATGTTTGCTGTTACTACTATCTAGTACCGATCTCCTAAATTTTTATGCTACCCTTGTGGATTGATTAGTCTCTCAGGACAAAAAAAATAAAATAAAATAAAAAATAAAAAAAGGGGAGTAAGTGGGTAAATATTTCACAAAGGAAAAAGAAGGAAGTAATCCATGATAAGGTCTGAACTTTTAGGAACAATAGTCTTTTTTTTTTCTTTACAAAGATTTGTTTTTTTCATAGTTTATAAGTACTTCTTCCCCCTCCCCCTAATTTCACAGAATGGCTTAGAAGAACTGTGATCACATCTATCACATTTTCATTTCAAATCTCCTCCCTCCTCCCAGGGTTGAATTGCACCTTCCCACGCTCCAATGTTTTCTGCACATTTGCTTTGTGACTTAAATAATGAATGATGCATGATTGAAGATGACAATTATTCTTCGAGTGCAAATCTCAAGAATAAGGGTGATAATTATCCACAAGAAAAGCCATAGCAGAATACATGGGTAGAATGATGTTCCTTTCATGCCATTTTCCTTCTCTATGCTTCTTTGTTGCTGTGTTTTATTTTATATTTGCAGAGTCTCAACTCCTTTGCTTTATCGCTAACCTTTAAGAACTGCACAATGGCATAAACTCTGAAAGTTTCATGATAATCCAGGAAATTCCCCTATTCTATCTCACACACATTTTTTTTAAATGTAGATACTTAGATAGATTAAGGGATGAGTTTCTATGAAATTAGAGAAATCCTTTAAAATATTGGATTAAGAGTTAATTTCAAGATTATATCTTATTCAGGACTAGGGCTTTAGCTCAGTAATACAGTGTTTGCCAAACATGTGTGACACCCTAGAATTGATTCCAAGAACTCGAAAAAGAATTATGTTTTATTTTAACAGTTTAATATTAAATAAGTCAACATTAAATGCTATACCGACAAAGTGTTTTTTAAAACTTACCTTGTTCGGTATATACTAATCTCTGAACTTTGCTCTATATGGACAGCTTCTATGCTTCATAGACATCTGAAGAGCCTAGAACACGTTCGTGATTAGTCTACATCATAAACCTCTTCCCCAAGTCTCTCTACCTTCAGCAGGGTCAGCACCAGAGCCAGAATCCCAAGCTTTATTCATAGAAATTCCCCATGGTGAGGTAGTGTCTCATCTCGTTTGAAGCTGGAGCTGAGCATATTTGTGGAAAACGTAGGGAAGTGTGACTTTCAAAGAAGAAAACTTCTCTGCTCCTCATATCAACAATACTAAAAATACAAGTATCCTAGTCTTCAAAGTGATCCTCCTGTCTTAACCAACCTCTCCTTTTAGTCACTTCTCCATCCCTCCCTCCTTCCTACCTTCCTTCCCTTTTCCTTTGTTTTTTTTTCTTTTTTTCCCTCTCTCACCCACCTGCTCCCTCTGATCTTCTTTAACACAACGTAGTGTATTTCCTTTAATCAGTACGCAGCATCCTGAAACTAAGGTGAAACCAAAATCTGGCTTTCCGCCCAGTTATCACTTTTTGAAGTGGCAAGCTCTGGTAATAGGAAGGTTTGCAATTATACAGATCATTGCTTTGACCTGATGCAAAGTCAAGCAACCCACAATCCAGGAACAGAATGGCTTAACTTCTGAAGCTTGCTGAGCATTTTGAAAGCTTTGGAAGGAGCTGACCTGCCTGCTTTCCTGGCCAGTCACCTTGTTCATTTTCCCCTGAAGCCTGAGATGAACAGCACAGCTCATTTGCTCTCCCCCCAGTGAACTCTTGTCTAAGAAAAGAAGAATTAATGGCCTTATTACCTGTGTTCTTTTTCACCACAATCCACCTGAAAATGACTTACACAAAAAAGGAAGAAACCTCTAAATGCAAGACTGTATTATAAATATCTGATTATCAAATACACTTTTTGTGTCTTAGCTTTGGTGGCTTTTTTAAAAGGCACTTCCCCATTTTCCTTTAAAACAAAAATCTCTCCACTTAGGATAGCTTAGTGTGTGATCTACAAAGAATAGAGTTGGGAAGTTACTTTTTTTTTTTTTTTTTTTTTAAAACACATTGTGGTTTTCTAATCACTTTCAAGAAAATGAGGGCAAGATCTTCAAATTAAATGAGTGTTTGTCACCCAGTCAAGGCAAAGGCAAGAGCTGTAATTGAACCTCTTATTACTATTCACGCTGACTCTCAATTCAGCTTGTCTTACAGCACCCCTCTTTTAAGGCTTAAGGATTTAGACATGTAAATGAGATGTGAAAGCAGGAGGGAGGATCCCCCGTGGGAATGGTCCACATTTCTGAACTCAGGAGTCAGAGGCAGGGATTTGGGGGAGGGGGGGTTATGGGAGTTGAGAGGCAGGATTAAAAGCATTCTTGAAGCTACAAAGGAGGAGCTAGCCTTTGGCAGTTTGCTAGGCCTTAAGACGTCAAAATGTGAATTGCTTCCAGGTTTAAAATGTACTTGTATGTTATTCATGACCAATTGTATACATTTATACTTATTTCTCGAGTCTCTGGTTTCTAAGGAAGGGCTTTTAAATGGAAATATCCAATATGCTCAGCTTT
Organism: Phyllotis vaccarum; assembly: GCA_033318265.1. Taxonomy (NCBI): domain Eukaryota; kingdom Metazoa; phylum Chordata; class Mammalia; order Rodentia; family Cricetidae; genus Phyllotis; species Phyllotis vaccarum. The sequence goes on along the minus strand of JARWLC010000019.1, from coordinate 51,382,933 downwards.
GTCTTTCTGCACAACATACTTTATGTTTCTGTCATTCAGCATCTTGAGAGCACAGATATACTTAAGATTATGGGTGGCTGGGCTGAGTGACTCACCTCAAGAAGTAAGCATAATTGTTTCTCCTCTCTCTTCATCTCTTCACCAAGAAATCTTCATCAGAATAGCATTTTTTTTTATGTCTTCATCAACCCCATTTTTTGCTTTTGCCCAAGATAATGCCAATAGAACATTTAAGAGGTGAGTTGAGTCAGTAAAATTTTGTATTATAACCAACCACACTGCTTGGAACCCTGCATTTGTAATTTCAGTTTTCTGTTGCTGTATTTATGAAGTGACTTTGTTGTAGAACAAGTGAAACATTAGTTTTAATGTTAGTAACTATATTCAAAGCCCCTCCTAAGTGTTGGATGATTTAGAGCAAGCATCTTTAACACAAAATAGAATCACATGCTGAATGCCCCCAGGGAAATGAAATGAGGTTGGCACCTTTATTATGCAAACAAAATAAAAAATAAGTTACCTAAACTTACATGGGTTTTAAATGGGACAAGCTTTGTTTTTAATTTTTATAAACCTAATACTACATACCTACTAACTCTAGCAAGCTTCTTTGTTGGACTCTCTTTGGACCACCAGCCTGCAAACAATGACCTAGACACTTATTATTAATCATGAAACCTTAGCCTTAGCTTAATTTTTTCCCAACTAGCTCCTATAATTTAATATATATATGCATATATATATATATTTTTTAAATCTACATTCTACCATGTGACTCAGTTACCTCGTAGTACAGCACATCCAACTTGCTACCAATGTGCTGGTGAAAGTACATCTGTAGATTCCTCCATCCAGTTTCTCTCCCTCTGCATGAAAGTCCCACCTATTCTATCCTCCCCAGCAATTGGCCACTTAGCTCTTTACTAAAACAATTAGAAGGCACCTTAGGCAGAGACACATCTTTACAGTGTAAACAAATACTCCAAAATATTTTCCCCTTTCCGTCTAATTAAAAAGGAAAGAGTTTAACTATAAAGAGTAAAACTATATACAATAAGAAAAATTATCAGGTATTAGTTAAATTAAATGGAAGGGTTTTAACTCTAGCATAGTAAAACTATGTATAATAAGAACAATTATCAGGTATAAATTACATTCACAGTGTCCATCCAATTTGCACTTGGCAAATTCAGAGGATGTACTTTATTATCTATCCTACCATAGTGAATCCAAAGTTTTATACCTAAACCACTTCTAACACAATTTGTATCATCGTCATAAAAACACCTTTTAAGACCTGAAAACATTTCCTTAGATAAGCAGCTTAAGTTTTTATGCCTCTCAACTTTATGCGTTTTACACCTCTTATGTAAGTTACTTTTCTGAATTTGTTAATAACAAAACTATAACTATCTAGTCCTCAATCCCATCAAAAATCTTAGAAGAATATATTTGTATAATATATATATATATAAACATATTATACATATATTTACCTCAGTAAACAGGAAATGCAGAGTAAGACACTTCCAAAACTATAGAAATGATAAAAATAGCTCTGAAATGTTGGAGCATTCATCTTCAGTCTTCAGGCCTAGAATATCTGACAAATATTTCTGTGAGGTGAGGCAGGAACCTTGAAGGACTGTACAACCTTATATGGTGAAGTGCAGCAGTCACCTTCTTCTGTGTTCTACTTGTTCAGTCTGGACATTACACTATCAGCAACTGAGGCAAGCGCAATTTCTTGCCCAGTGACTAATTTTCCCACAGTAAAAAGCAAACTCCATATGAAAGTTCTTCAATATCCCTTATTCTTTTTTGAAGTAAATTGGTTCTACCAAGATGTATCTCAGTATCATGAAAAGCATTGGGTTTATTAAAACATCTTAAATGTCATATTCTGCAGATTTCTGAAGTGTTTGAAGATCATCTATCTAAACTATAACTCTGTTTGACCTCAAAAGCATACCTAAGATGACTACGTTTGATTGTTTAGATGATTACTAGCCTGCATTTCTTAATTATCTAAAATAATTTCTAATAATAGCTTTCAAGGACCATAAATTTATGTTACTCTGTTAAATGAGTTGCACAGGTAAAATACCATGAACAAGAGTAGAAACATGCACACATACACACACACATATGTGTATATATATATATAGTATAACAAAAATAACCTTAAATTTGTATCAGTATACAAAAAGTCATACCAATGTAAAATAGTTAAGTCTCGTAGTTACCTTTTTAATTTAAAAATACATTTAATAATTTATTTTCTTGTCCTATCATTTCTATATTATCATTTTTCTTTTTAGAACAATATCCTTAAGTCTAATAACTTTTTTTAGTTTCCTCCTTGACTATAACTAACAACTCCTAACCAACCAAATGATAATAAAAATTTATAATCCATTGACTGACCAGATACCATTCACCCTACCACTTAAGAATGTGGGTGTCATGTTCTTTAGACTGATTACTATTGTCTGGGGATAATGGCATCTCTATGGAACCCTGAGAAATTAGGACAATGGTCAAGTCCTGGGAGAGCTAGCTATATTACTTTTCGTTTCATCTCTGTGTGGTGGAAAAGTGTAGAGCTTATCTGAAGTTACTGGAGTAATCTGTGAGGCTGGATGATCTCCAGTAGTAGCTTTGAAGTTATTCTGAAAGCAGAATTTTGAGAAAACTGTAACAGAGTCATTCTGAGATTCTGAGATGAGAGGCTGGATCACGTGAGCTACTTATTTTTATTGGTGTCTTGTCCTTTTTTCTGAAAATACACAAACTTTTAAAGATAACACACACACACACACACATACACACACACGTTTTAACACAAGTATTGAATGTGTATGTGAAAAAGACAGCTAAAGATTAATTTTGTTCTACGTTTGAGCAGGTAAAAGGCACCTATTCACTTTATAAACCTGTGGACTGTATAACCAAACCTCTATCCATTTTAAAGAAAAAGATGGCATCTAATAAAAAGTCATGAGGACTCTGTAGCCAACAAGATTTATCATGTCTCATCAAGTGTCAGAGCTGTTTCCATGTCAAGGAATATATATATATATATATGTCACCTAGCTTGTAGAATTTTGCTATTGTTCTTCCTTCTATTCCTCCTTCCCTTCTGTTATGTCTTATGTCTGTAGCCAAGATTTCAATAAGTCTCCCCTGATCAAATCTTGTCTTTTTTGTTTCCTGTAAAAACAAAAACAAAACCTCTCCCCCAACACAACATGTTTTGTGACTTCCATTTTGAAGTTAAAACATTCTCAAAATATATAAGTTGGTTTAATTTAGCAGTTTCCATTATCCAGTGTCTCCTGGAAGCTATTGCTTTCTGTTCATTAGCATTTAAAAACTTTAAAGTCAACAAAGCATCATATAGGATCCAGACACTTTGTGTTTTCCCATCTTTATGTGGCTTTTTTCCTTTTATGTTTATTCTCTCCTTTATTATTCTTCAACTACTCATTTTTTATTGACTCTCTATACTTCTTTTTTGCTTCAGTATCTAGGCACATTTTTATTCATACTATATCTGTTTAGAGATTTTCTCAGTCTAGACCTGACTTTTTGTGCATTTGCAGCCTTCTCTGAATGTGTGAGCCACACCTTAAACAGCTAAATGGTTGTCAGACTGATGTGGGAATGCCTTCTGTATGCTGTGAATATCAATCTTTAAATAAAGGAACTCTTTTGGGCCATTACAGGCACCATAGAAGAAGTAGGAGGAGAAATCAGAGCATAGGTAGGAGAAGCAGGGCGGAGTCAGGCAGATGGAGCTGAAGCCCAAAGGAGCAACATATAAGGAACACAGGTAAGCCACGGGCCACGTGGCAGACAGATTAATAGAAATGGGTTGATTTAAGATGTAAGAACAAGCTAGCAATATGCCTGAGCCATAGGCCAAACAGCATAAAATTAATATAAGCATCTGAGTCATTTCTGAGGGCCTGAGCAGCAGAGGTGGGCATCTATGGGTCAGGGTCTTTGGCCCCCCAGGGACCAAGAAACCCCATTGCAACACCAGACCCTCTGCCAGGTGGTTCCACTTAGCACATGGCCTGAAAGCTGGCTTCACCTTCTTTAAGTAGGTAAGAGTGGAGCATCATGCTTGTTGGCCCCAGCCCAGGGAGGGTCTATCTACCCCAGCTCTGGTAAGTGCTTCTACCTAGTCTCCTGCTACAGAATAGCATGCTGAGTCTGCTCATGAACCCATTCAATTGCTCACTAGCAGGGAGTCTCAAAAGAGCTGTGCATATATAAGCTGAAACCACCAAGCCTACTTGGAACCTTTTTTTCCCAGCTTTCTCAGACCCTATGTGGATTTACGTGCCACACCAAAATTTGCAAGCTTTCTTGTTAGGCTATCTTTGGACTTCCAACCCAAAAATAATGACTTGGAGACTTATTATTAATCATGAAAAGACTAAGCTTAGGCTTTTCCTAAACTAGCTCTTATAATTTCATTAACCCATAGTTTTAAATCTATGTTGCTACACCTTAGTACAGTACATCCAACTTGTTCCAACTCTGCTGTCAAAAGTTCAGGCCTCAATTCCTCATCCTTGGTCCTCTCTCTCTGCCTGGAAGTTCCACATATTCTCTCCTGCCTAGCTATTAGCCATTTAGTTCCTTATTAAACTAATTATGAATTTCCTTAGGCAAAGACTCATCTTTACAGTGTAAACAAATATATCTCAACACTGGGCTATATTAAGGGGTATAAAGTTTAGAATCAGAAGAATTTAGTTTAGAAGTTTAGTTTTTAAACTAGCTAAATTCTTTGACACTCCAACCATTGAGAACTAAATTCTATATTCCCATCATCTGAGTGAAGAAAGCATCTTTATTGCTTTGACCACTTGTGGCACTGATGATGCTGTGACTACCGAGGAAGGATCTTAAAGAACTGGGTATTTACTTTGTCCTTAAAACCATCTACTTGGGAGTTGCTACCATGCTCTGAAGAAATCAAGGCCCTGGTAGATAAATTGCTGAATTCAGTTTGGCTATCCACTGAGATATGCTCATAAATGAGTATCCAGAAAATCCTGTGTCCTATTATTACTGAAGATACCCAGTCTTTGTGTTTTCTTAAATGAGGTACCCAACATTGTGGAATACAGACTAGCCATCCATGAGGCTAACTACTTCTGTACACATTAATTTATAAAGAAATGAAAAATGGTTGCTATTTTAACTCATACATAGCCATAGCACTTGTAACTAAAATAAAATTGCCTATGGTTTAATCAAATAAAAAAATATACTTAAGACTATCCTGAGAGGAGTATATGTCTAGTATCATAACAGCTAGATTTCAATAAAGATAGAACCCCATATTATTATAGAGACAAATACTGACCTGATACGAGAATGGGGCTCACAACACTTACCACAGGAGTGACCCAATTGGCTTGTTCACTGACATCTTAAAATTTAGTTGGGACTGTTTCAAGGTTCGGAGAAAGAAATTTTTTTTCCTTCTAAAGCAATTTTATTTTTTATTTAATTTTTTGAGCATATCCATCACTGTTTCACCTCCATCCCTTCTTCCCAGTCCATCCCAGTTTTCCCCACATTCATTCCTCAGAGAGGGTAAGGATTCCCAGCGTGAGTCAGTGCAATCTTGCATATACAGTTGAGGTAGGGCCAATCTCCTCTTCCCAGTAACAAGGCTGGTTCCTCTGTAGGAAATGGGCTTCAAAAAGACACTTCATGCACTAGGAATAAATTCCGGTCCCATTGCCAGAGGTTCCACAAACTGCCCACACCATTAGACTGCCATCCACATTCAGGGGGCCAAGTTCAGTACTGTGCAGGTTCTCTAGCTGTCAGTTCAGAGTCAGCGAGTTCCCAATAGCTCAGGTAAGTTGTTTCTGTGGGTTTGCTCATCATGATTCTAATCCCTTTGCTCATATAATCTCTCCTCTGTCTCTTCAGCTGGACAAAGAGCTTGACCCCATGTTTAGCTATGGACATTTGCATCTGCTTCCAACAGCTGCTGGGTGAAAGTTCTATAACGGCAGTTAGGGTGGCCATCAATTTGACTATAGGGAAAGGCCTATTTAAGCACCCTCTCCACTATG